>JAKFHU010002382.1:0-331641 GCA_023783475.1 Daubentonia madagascariensis
GCAGGGACAGACAGGATAGAGGACAGGTAGATAGTGGATGACAGGTGTGGATGATGGACAGACAGGGATAGAGACAGGTAGATAGTGGATGACAGGTGATGGATGATGGATGGACAGACAGGGATAGAGACAGGTAGATAGTGGATGACAGGTGATGGATGATGGATGGACAGACAGGGATAGAGACAGGTAGATAGTGGATGACAGTGGGGATGACAGAAGTAAACACACTCCCCCCTGCAACCACATGTAGACGCATGTGTCCATGTGTACCTAGAGCCCTAGACAAAGGACAGCCTGAGGCCCGTGTCCACCTCTGGAGAATGAGTATGGAGTTAAGCTGGGGGGGGATATTTCTATCTGCATCTCTTACACACAGAATTACTTCTCTTCTTCTTTTAAAATCCCACAAGGAAGAAACACAATGAAACCATTCACGTATTTTTCTGACTCCAAGACTTGATGCTTGAAAAATATTCATTCAGACTTCTTTGAAACTCTGAGTGGACTTTGGGAATGAAATTTAGGTACCTGCAGGCCGGAGAGGTCAGCGCCAGCTGTTCCTGGGTAGGGCCCGCCAGGTCTGACTCTTCCCCAGGGCAGCTGCATCCCAGGGTGGGGCTGTAGAAGTGATTCAAGCTGGGTGCAGTGGCTATTGCCTGTAATCCTAGCACTTTGGGAGGCTGGTGCAGAAGATCTTTGAGCCCAGGAGTTCGAGACCAATCTGGGCAGCAGTGAGACCCTGTCTCTACAAAAAAAATTTTTAAGAAAGACTTAGCCAGGAGTGGTGGCACACGCCTGTAGTCCCGCTACCTGGGAGGCTGAGGCAGGACTGTTTGAGCTTGCAGTGAGCTATGATGATGCCACTACACACTAGCCCTGGCAACAGAGCCAGACCCTGTCTCCAAACAAAAACAAAACTAATTAGAAATGATTCATTAGAATCCAGTGACCTTTCAATGAAGTTCATAGCCTTAATTATCACATTACAAAGTGTGGGTGGTCCAGCAGTGCGGTTGTCCGGGCAGTGTGGTGGTCCGGGCAGTGTGGGGGTCTGGGCAGTGTTGTGCCCGGGCAGTGTGGATGGTCTGGGCAGTGTGGGGGTCCGGGCAGTGTGGGGTCCGGACAGTGTGGATAGTCCGGGCAGTGTGGTGGTCCAGGTAGTGTGGATGGTCCGGGCAGTGTGGTGGTCTGGGCAGTGTGGGTGGTCCGGGCAGTGTGGTGCCCAGGCAGTGTGAGTGGTCCAGGCATCCAGGGTGGTCTGAACTCTGTTGTCCTCTGGGGCAGAAGTGCTGGTGAACACAGAGACATCAAGTCCCACCCAGCAGTGCTGCCGAGTGTGACTGAACCAATCTGGAGTACCAATGTGGGCGACCTCGGTGGGGCCGTAGTCGCTGGCTGCTGTCCAGAAACCCACTGCTCCTCCCGGCTGGCCTTGCCCACACAGGACTGGGGCAGGCGGCCACCTCCTCCGGCGGCCACCTCCTCCGGCGGCCACCAGCAGCATCTCCTCCTCTCTAGCTTGCTCCCTCTCCTTTCCCCGTCCAACTCTGCAGCACAGAGAACTTCGCTGTCCTAACCACTTTTCATTTATCTTGGGGATGTATGTGCTCATTTTGGCCTTTTCCTCCCTTTTTAAAACTTAATTAGAAATGATAGGCAGTCAGAATCCACAACAGAGAGGATCACACTAAGGCAGCAGGGTCTGCAGAGCTGGCGGGCGGCCTGGGCCAGTGCGGGGGTCATTGCCTTTCCGCAGCAGCCTCCCTCGCCACGAGGGAGAGAGGGGAGCCCCGTCCCGACCAAAGCTGCCCACACGCACACGGGGCTAGCTCCAGGGATACAAAAATCCTGTGTTCTGGGGCAGCCCTGGTCTTCAGAGTCCAAAATCCCACCCTTGCCTCTCCAATCTGGTCGCAGAGAGAAGAGACACTTCTAAACTTCACATTAAGATGGACAATTAATTGACACTTTACTTTTTCACTATCTAATGCCCCCTTCCCTGCCCAGTTCTGCTTCTCAACATTTTGTATGTTCTCAACTTGAGAGAGATTCCCGTGAGCCAGGAGATTTCAAGGCCCTGTCTCAGCAGTAAATAGAGCCAGAGAAAGCACCCCAGAGTGCCCCGACTGTCCCTCTGTCCTGCAGAGCCGCTAGCAAATCCCGCGGCCGCCGTGTGGCTCGCTGCGCCAGCGAGGTGCTTGTGCGCCACCCGTCTCAGTTGGCCGTGTCAGCCCTGTGGGACTGGCCCTCAGACTCAGGTGACGGCCCGGCCAGTTACGGGCCAAGGCTCTGCCACCATCCGTGGCAGTTCCAGGACTCTCGCCCACGTTGATCTGGAACTCCAAGCCTGTGCTTACCCCACCTCCCAGGTCTGCTGGGCAGACCCCAGAGGGGCCCAGGACCCTCTCTCTATTTTACCCCACATCTCTGCTGTGCCCCCTTCCTGGCGGCCTCGACACGCCTGAGCAAGAAGACGCGTCCCCCTGGGCAGGCAGCCAGGGTCCCTCCGGATTCATTTCATTTCTGTTTCTGACTATTTTTTTTCACTGCAAATATCCACCGTGCCTGGGTTCTTATCTTTGTGCTAGGTGTTTGGAATAGGAGCTATCCACAGGTCATAAAGCAGCTTCCGTTCCCGCCATGCAGTCCAGTGTGGACACATCTGGATTTTGTTTGTGCTCGGGAGAGGCTCTGTGGTTTCCGTGATTAACTACACCGTGCTGCATTGGTTTCCTTCCCAAACGGAGCCGCGTGTGTCTCTGAGCCATCTGAGGAGAATGGTCATGGTCTTCATGCTTGTCGTGTGTCTACAGGGTCCCCGTCAAGTCCTGGGGTCAGACGTTTTTGGGGAGAACTCGAGGGTCCCACACCTGCGTGCAGGACAGGGTAGCTTGGCCGGGTGCTCTGGAGCCGGGACATCCCTTTGGTGCGGCTTGGCACAGAGGCACAGGGGCCTGATGCACCCACCATGGCCAGCCAGCAGGCGCAGGCTGCTCCCCTGGGGTGCAGCCAGGCTGACCTCCTTAAGGACAGAGCCAGCTCCTGAGAACCCCATCTTCAAGGTGTTGGCTGCCAGCTCTGACCTGGCTGTGGATGGGGGCTGTGGTCCCTGCAGGGAGGGGACCCGCCTGTGCTAGTGCACAGATTTTTCACAGGACAGCAACGTGCAGAGGCAGCATTACCCCAAGCGGGAGATGAGGAAGCTGAACTTCACAGAAGTGAGACAACCAGGGCAAGGTCAGGCCGCGAGGCAGCCGCCCGCAATCTGGAGCCCACCTTGTGCTTATCTGCCGTGGTCCACCCAGCCTTGGCCTCAATGCTCCATGCTTATTTTCTATTTATAGTTGTCTTGTTCTATGTTGAGCATGATTTTATAATCTGCCTGAAATTCCTTTGGGAAATAGATAGGTGTGTACACCCTAAATGAATAAAATGCAGTGTGATTTGGTGAAAGGTAACAGCTGGTTTATTTCCCTTGTCATAAAAATGCTGCTGTCATGCTGGGTGAGAACTTGACAGGCAGCAGATTTGGTGGGAACGCCTCACCCGCTCCCGGACAGCTGGGGGCCCTGCGTGAAAGCAGTGTCAGGTGATTTGCATACCAGGCTCCACACCGGGAAGGAAGTGGCTAGAAATGACAGAACCAGGCATTGACATCCCTCGTGTTATCTGATTTCTACTATTTCCTTTGAATATGTAGGGCCACTGTCTGTGGTTCAGTTTGTAAAACAAATGCTTTGTAAAGACTGTCCAAGCGATCCCAGGCAAAAAAGGAAACGTGCTAGAAAGGCAGGACTGCAGCAGCATTTTCCTCTTCCCGGTTGATGCATCTCACCCGCTGTGGTCAGAAACCTCCTCTCATCACCTGGTGTTTTCTCCACCTCTGAATTTATGGCCACTGCGGCTGCTTCTGCCAGAGCCCAGTGGCCCAAGGGGCCCTCTTCACACCCTGAGGGGGGCCTTATTCCTCCTGTTGGAGCCCGGGTCCTGGCTTCTCTTTCTCACAATGACGACTTGAAGATGCTGGGCCTTGCTCTAGGACAGGCACACTCGACCACTTATTCTGTGAGGCAACCAACTGAGGCCACTGAGAATTGAGTTTCATCTAAATTTAGAGGTCATTGTTTTATAAGAACTAATATAAAATGTCTCATTCATCCACTCTTTATTTAACAGCTTTAGTGAGGTGCAATTGACATGCAATAAACTGCACAAAGTGTCAATTCAATATGCCTTGACATGTGTCTATACTGGTGAAACCACCACCATAAACAAGACAAGGAACGTTTCCATTGCACCCAGAGATCCCTCCTGCCCCTTTGCAGACCTCCCGCCTCCCAATCTCCACGCAACCACTGATCTGCTTTCTGCCACTAGTGATTAGTTGGCGTTTTCTATAACTTTTATAGAAATGTAATAAGATAGTAATTACCTTTTTATGGCTTGCCTTACTTCACTTGAATTATTAGATCTCTATTTGCATATCAGTATTCATTGCTTCTAGAGCCCATGGTTACCATTGTCTGGATAACACATCGTTTCCAGAGCTTGATGCATTTGAGTTCACTTGATTATTTGGCCCTCTAGTTTTCATGATTGATCCATGGTGCTTTCTCGTCTATTAGTATTGGTCTATTACTATTCTGTGGACCATAGTGGGTCTGGTTATAACTGCACTGCTTATTGAATTACTATTTGATTATGATAGCTGTTAATTCCATTCTATTGTTCATTTTCCACCTGTTCTGTTCTTCCTTTTTTCCCTATCTTGATATTTTCTGATCCATTTACCTTCTTGTTGATTTGGCTATATCTTGTGGTCTGTCGTGTTAAATGGTTGCTTTGGGGTTTATGGCATACATCCTGGTTTCATCACCGTCTGCCTTCAAGTGATACTACACCCGTTAAAAACTTCACAACAGTGTGCTTCCCTTCTCCCAGCCTTCTTGCTATTTCCGTCATACATTTTTCCTGCATATGACATGATCCCGCAGTAGTTCATTTGTTTCCCCATCTTGGGGATGACTGTCCCACGTTGTCTGATGTCCAATGTCTTGAAAACCTTTGTTCCATACGTTATTTCTATGTTTTTATCTGTGTCAGGCAGATGGTAAGTCTGGTCCCAGTTCCTCCATCTTAGCTGGAAGGGGAGGTCAAACCACTTTTAAAAATAACTTTTTCATTTGTTTGTGTGCCATGTGCACTCACTATGAACATAATTGGAAGCTATAGGAAAGTAGAAGTTAATGAAACAAAACCCATCCTGAATCTCACCATCCAGAGCATTGACAAGATGTGGTTGCCTTTCAGTCTATGTGTCCGTACACACTGCCCTTCTTACAGAGTGACAATCGCAGTATACATGTATCGGTCTGGACTGTTTTTCCTAACATCACACAGAGAACATTTTTTCATGTCGTTAAAATTCAAATTGAAGCATTGTTTATAAATTTCACTTTTTGGGTTTGCATAATTGACCATTTTAGCCAGTAGAATTTCAGGCAAATGATCAAAACCAGCCCAGTGTGAAAGTAGACAAAGGGAAGAGAACTAACATTCCAGAAATGGACTTAAGTTTATATAGGGACCAGTGGGACTGGAGTACCATAGAGACAGCATTGCCAATCTGTGGGAAAGTGGATTACCCCACCAGAGGTGTGTGACTACCAGCTAGGCATTTGGAAACTATGAGGCTGCGAGTACACATCATTTCTCTGCCAGTGTGCGTGGTGTGGAAAAATGAATTGTTGTTTAAAACCAGTGGATTGCCAGGATTACCTTCTCTCCTTCTTTGCCAGCTAACCCCACCCTCAAGACTCACCCCAGCATCACCTCTTCCAGCAAGCCTCCCCCAGGCCGGGTGCCCACATCCTGGGCAGGCTCTGCAGGGAGCTGACATAACTCTGGAGTGTGGGGACCCCGATCAGGAGCTCTTCAAGTGAAAGAACCTCATTTATTTTTGTCTGTGTCTCCAGCATCCTTAAAAGCAGAAGCCTGGCTGTTGCTGACACCTGGCACTGGCTGGTGGAGAGAGGCCCTTGCCGGGTTTGCCTGTCTCTGGGCACACAGCAGAGGCCTCCGGCACAGACACCTGCTCGTGTGTGGTTGTGTCTTGAACACAAACAACAGATAGGCCTCTTTTAGAGAAAGTGGAAGGTCTTGTGGCCCCCAGAGATGTTCAAAGCAGCATTAGTGATTTGAAGACTCTGTTTGCTGGTTCAGAATAGTCAGATCTGAACTTATCAGAACCGTCAGAGAGAGTCCTAATTGTACTAAGGTGTTGCATGTAAACTGCAACCCAATCCAAAAACAGATTATTGGGTGGCAGTATTAAAGTTGGCCAAAAAAAAAAAAAGGTATTTATTCATTGGAATAAATGGAAAACTATTCATTGTGCATTTACTGCTAATGAACACCAGCAAGCTGGCACCTGCAGAAATGCAAGGACGCGCAGCATGCAGCCATCCCTTCCTGGCCCTGCTCCTGGGCACTGGTGAAGCCTGTCTGGGCAGAGAGCTGGGCTATCTTGCCCACTCAGAAGATGCAGTACAAACCATCTTTCCTGCAGCTGCTGAGCATGTCCATCCCGCTGATCTGGACAAGAGCTCCCTGGGCCCAGGTCTCAGTGGCAGGCAGGACACCAGCCCCACACAGACAGGGCAGCAGGTCAGGCACCCTCACCCCAGTGCAGGAGTGAGCACAGAGCCAGGGCTTCCTCCCTCCTGGTGCCTCAATCTCAGGCAAGCCAAGCAGAGAAGACCCCACTGGACTTGCCGAGCCAGCAGCACCGGGCCACAGCAGGGTGGGCAGGGGCAGGCAGCAGTGTGTGAGGCAGCAGGGCTGGGGGTCGTCCTGGGCCAACCCTCCAGGCTGGAGTACAGCGGGCCCTGCCTATAGCTTCCGGGCTGCACAGCTTGCACCCTGCCCCCCACCCAGACAAGCTGCATCCTACTGGGTCCTGGGAGGGGGCTGGCCTGTTGTGTGAGTCCAGGGAAGGAGCCTGCTGACTACCTGGGCCAGTGTCTGGACCCCTGCACACTGGTCTTGACCTCTGGGCTGCTGCCACCATTTCAAGGCAGATCTGATGCCAGGGCCACTTGGCACGTCCCCCAGCTGGCCATAGCCCAGACTTGTCCCTCCGCTGACAGACTCGAGCAGCCCCGAGTAAGAGCCTGGCCCTTTCCAGCCCTGGTGCCACAGCATGGGCCGCTGGACAGAACAGTCCAGCCAGCACCCCAGACTGAGCCTGGGGACGTGGGAGAGACCCAGCAGTGCTGACAAGAAAGGGCCCTACTGCCAAAAACCCCATATCAGTGATTCAAATGTCCAGTCCCGTGAAATGCTCAAAGCCCCACTTCCAGCAGCTCTGTCATCTCCCCGGCTTGGGTGGGTCTCAGGGGCAGAGATCCATGCCACTGACCAGCCTCCCCTGAAGCTGCCCTGCTCCCACAGGGCTGGGCGGGCAGGAAGGAGGCCCCCTCGCCTGGAGAGGTTCTCATGGCTTTTTGGAGACCCCATGGAGAGTGTTCTCTCCACTTCCGGAGCCTGCACTTGGTTCTTCCTCAGCCTGGGGACCTCCAGTTGCACGCTGAGGGGGCCCCTCGGCCCTTCAGGTCTACAGTTTGAAACAGGAGGCTTCTAGCCCCCACCCCAGTCTCTGGCCATGTAACTGGCCGTCTGGGAGGACCCAGGACCCAGACAGCCAAGCCTGAGCTATGGAGTGCCCTGTCCTGCCTCAGTTACCCAGGAGCAGGAAGTGTGCATGGCAGGTCTGAGTGGCAGAAATAATCAGATGTCACAAAGTCCAAGCCCCATAATTGCAAGGACTTTATTGGTAGGAGGGGCAATCTCCCGGCCTGCTCACCTCTATCCTAAACTTGGTTTTGGCACCAAGTACATGGAGTCTCAGACCGGAGCAAGGCTGTCCAGGGCATAAGACATCAAAGCCTTGGCCTCAGGTTGGGTAGAGGGCAGAGGGCGGCAAAGGCTGCTGGAAGACCCCAAGGGCCAACACATAGGCGCTGCAGGACCCACAGCCATACCAGGTTGCCCACACTTCCAAACAAAGCCCCCAGCATGCCCCAGGGCCCCCAAGGTCAATGTGGGGGTCACACAATAAGGGGTTGTGACCTCAGGCAGACTTTCCTCCTGATAAGCCCCTGGCAGCTGCTCCAGGCCTTGGCAGGAACAGACAAAGTCACTTACCTCAACCTCCTGCTTCCCAGTACCTTCCCAAAGCTGCCTGAGCCACCCGAGAACTGCAGAGGCCGCAAGAAGAGGAGACTACAGCTCTGGGGCCGTCAGGAGGTCCCCACCCTGCCAGAGGGTAGGTGCTCACGGCTGCGGCCCAGGCACAGGCATCAGCTCCTGGGCTCCGGGCGGATTGTGCCGGGCTCCGCACAGCGGGCCTGAGACCCACCCTCTCCTCGGACACTGGCCTCAAGAGGGGCCAGGGGGTGGCAGCCCATGAGGCCCCCTGTGCCTTCGGCTGCTGGGTGCTCTGGGACCCCCAGAGGAGATGCTGCAGTGGACAGGTCAGAGGCCCCCGCCATGGCGCTGGAGTGAAGCCCCGTGAAAGAACTTGTGCTGGAAGTAGGGGTTTGAGAAACAGATAAACAAGCACGCTACGAACAGCTCCAGCCACTGATGCTTCGGTGTGGTCCAATGCAGATACTCAGCCCAGGCCCACGGTGCTAACCACAGCGCAGACACCTGGCTCCCCCAGGAGGCCCACCCCGCACAGCCCGGGAGGAGCTTGGACGCAACATGTCACTGCGCTCTAATGGAAGCCCAGCCTCCCCCACCGGCCCCAGACCCTCTGTTCCCCTCCACATCGTGCAAATGTGGGGCTCAGGGGCCCACCGCCATTAGGAACCTGCCCTCCCCCACCTTGTGCCGTGTCCTGAGCCACCCCCAACGTCACACTCCCTTGGACGGGCCTGGCTCACCCTGAGGAAAGTCACATTCTCTTGGTCTTGCAACAGCCAGTAGTTCCCGAGACCCCACAGAACGCAGGCCCTCGGTGATGTCTAACCTCCGCTCCTTCCACTTAGGTGGAAGTGCTGACCTGTGGGTCATGGGTCTCAGGCCTCAGGTGCCCTCCGCACAGGAGGGGAGACCAGCGAGGCAGCGATGTCCAGTGGGAAGAGGTTTCTAACAGACGAGGGCTAGTTAGTAGTAGGCCTACTATTCTCGGCAGGTCACTGGGCTGGAGCCACACTTACCTGCTAACCCTCCAGTGTCAGGTGGAACCTCTTTTGTCACATTAACACACACACAGCTGTATTCACGTGCAGAAGGCTGCCCGTGGGGACTGTGTGCGCTGGGCAGGGACCTGCACTGGCCTGGTTCTTCAGAGCTCTCCTTGGCCACTTCTAGAGATGCAAGCCCTGCTTATTCCCCCCTGACAGGTTCGGAGAGTTTTGGGCACCACAGAGCCTTAAGGAAATATGTCGACAATCTCTTTGCCCAGAAGCAGAGGCAGAAGGGGCACCCAGACGTGACCAGCAGGTGCAGGCTCTGGGTCTCCACCAGCTCTGCCCCTCCAGAGCTCTGGGTGGTCTCACAGGCCCCATTTGTTTTGTACTGGACCAGGCCCCTGGGAGGGGCAGCTACTGCAGCCTCGACCAGAGGCCAGGAGATGCTCCATGGGCGGCCGTGTGCCACAGGAAGCAGTGACATCCTCCACGGCTCCTGTCCCAGGGAGAGGCCACCAAGCACCAGCCAATTTGCTCATTATCCGGGGCGGAGGCGCCAGGCCCCACGTGTGAAGCCCTGTATCTGATCTAACCAGGGCTGAAGGGTTCCGCCCGCCCGCCCTGCTCCACTTGCATGATTTTAAAGCATATAAAAATTAAACGAGGTGAGAAAGTGGAAGTGCCAGGCACCTGCCCCTCCCACGGCCTCGTGAGCAGGAGCACTGGGCTTGTGCTTTGCGCCTGTTTGTGCTTCCCCAACCCCTCACCTCCTTCCAATGAGCGAGGTTGGCTAAAGGTAACTTGGCTGTAAAGTGATTTCTGGATCTTCCGGACCCAACAGGAGCCCTGCCGGCCGGGAAGCCATCACCCTGACAGCAGACCGCATGCCCTGAGGATGAGCTCCCACAGACGTGGGCTTTCTGCTCCTGGCAGTCAGTCACTTCTCCGCTCGTTAGGACACTGAACCACGCGAGGCTGAGGAGAGGGCTCCTCTGAGCCACCAAGGAACTCGTGTGCCAGGAGGGGTCCTCACAGGGCGATTTTTAGGTTCCATCCCAGGCTCCAGGCCACCTCACCCGCACACCCACTGCCCAGCACTCTGTGGAGGACAGCCCGGGCTGGCCAAGCCCACTGGGTAGTCCCTCGGCTCCAGTGTACCCCAGAGACAATCGGTCACAGCTGCTGTCCCTGGTCAAGACAGCTTGAGCACACGCCATGCTGGACCCCTATGACCCAGCTCCCTCACTCGGCCACTGCCGTGCTGAGGGTGCCCCTGCCCTTGCCGGCCGCCCTGCCTCTCCAGCAGCTGCTGCAGAGTCGCACGTTCTCTGTCCTGGACTTTCCTCCCCACAGGCGACATTGGTAAAATGAGGGTCCTCAGGCTGACCACCCCCGGTCATGCCCTCAACAGCCCGTCCTTCCCACCACTGAGAGCCTTGTGCCTGCCTGTCCCCTCTCCACCCTGATGACTCTTGTCACCATTTTTGCATATTCAGCCATCCTCCATCCTGAACCGAAGAGCACCAGGCCCTCCCTCCCGCTGCTCTGTGCATCTTCCCAGCAAAAGCTCACCAGTCACACCTGAGCCCAGTGCACCTGGCACCTGGCACCTGCCTTTGCCTCCTCCTGGCCGAGCCCCACTGCACTGAGCCATCCTCATCTCTGCAGCAGCATCACCTGGGCCACTCTCTTGACACAGCTGCCCCTCTGGCCTTTTCTGGGGTCCAGGAGCTTTGGCCAGAGGAGCTGGAGTATCATTTGAGGGTTCTGGGGGATGCTCCAACCTTAGGGCACCCAGAGCCCTGTGGCCTCCCAGGTTTCTAGCTCCCCTGTTGACATGCAGGTCCTCCCCGGGGAGGGCCACCCAGACCCCAGGTCCACCAGCTGAGAACCTGGTACAGCTCAGAACTCAGCAGGAGCCAGGCAGGGCTGGAGCCCTCCAGGGGCACCTGCAGCAGGAGGGAGGGCCAGCATGGCAGGAGTGCAGGCCCCCCCACACCCCAAAGGTGGGAAAGGGGCCAGTGGTGGGATCTAGTGTGCTCTCCCACCCCTTGAGCCTCCTTTGCCATCTGCTCAGATGCTGGTGAGCTGAGGCCCCGCATCAGGACTTCCAAACTGCCCCCTTCCTCTTGTGAACCTCAGATACAACACGGCCACACCAACTCCACCAAAGCAGTAAAAATGGTAAGAATTGGTCATGATTAGATACAATTCACCCCAGTTTCAAGCATGGTCTGTACCTGAGTGGTTCCATCTGCGGCCTTAGTCACCTGCCTGCAGAGGACAGTGATGTCACAGATGGTCAGCCTGGGGACCCTGCGCCCCCTAACCCCCACCTCTCGTCCAGGCCCCACCTCTCAAGGCCCACCCACCTTCCCAGGCCCTGCCCCTTGAGGCCCTGCCCCCGGCTGGCTGCAATGGGTTGGGGGAGTTGGTGAAGCAGGACTGGGCAGAGGAAGGGCTGCATGGAGTCCTGGGGGGTCCTGCTGGGTCCAGGGTCGTGACGCGAGCTTGTGCAGGGTCCTGTGCACACCCCATGGAACCCACCCTGGGCGCCCTGCTGCACACCAGCCCACGTCCACACAGACACTATGTGTTCAGCCTCGAAATACCCTGGGTGCCCAAGTGCGCCCTGCTCCCCAGGGGAAGGGGTGTCACCCCTCCTCTGTAACCCCAACCCTAACCCTGACTCACAGAGACCTTGCAGGGGCCGTGGAGTAAACAGGCGTACCCCCCAGGCTGGCCCTGCAAGACGGACAACATGTGCCCCTCAGTGGGCAGCGCAGGGGCCCACACAGCAGCCCCTCCCCAGGGCCGCTAGACCATTATTCAAGAGAGAGGTGGGACCCCTGACCAGGGCTGGGGCAGCCCATCTGGTCTTGGGGGCAGGGAGGACTCCACCACCCCTCAGCGCAGGCTCTCCCTCCCCTGCACGTGGGTTCAGACCCCGCTGCTCCAGCATTGGCCCACTGGGCTACAATGTTACTCTTATCATTATCGCTGATGAAATCCTATCACGTCTGGGATGGCTTCAAAGCCGTCCTGGGGGACGGGGTGGGACAGCAGGCCCAGGAGGGGGATGGAGTTTGGGGAAAGGGACTGGGCCACTGGGTGTAGGGGTGCCTGAAGGTGGGGCAGGCTGGGAGGCTTCTCAGAGGAGGCAACTCTGAGCTGAGACCCCCTAGGAAGGGAGGACCCCAGGGCTGAGAGACAGTGTCCAGGAAGTCAGGAGGACCCCGGAGGACTGAGGCTGCCCCACCCGAGGAAGGAGGGGAGGGTGGGAGTGAGGGGCCAGCCCTGGGAGGTGGCTGCTTGGAGGCCACTGCCGACCCTGGCCGACAGGTCAACGGGAAGATGGAAGGTGTGGACGGCGAGGCTGCGCACTTCTGGGTGTGGGAGGAGGGGCTGGATTTGCCCCTGGTGGGACCAGAGCCCAGGCCACAGTTGGGCCATGGAAACAGGTGGGGGCTTCTCCCCCCACTGCAACCAGAGGGGAGATGGGTGTGGGTGGAGACCCTGGACTGAGTCAGGGCAAGCGGCCCCCACCCCGTCGCCCCCATGTTCTCAGGAGGGAGGCTGAGGGGCCATGGGGGCAGCTCCCAAGAGTGGGAGAGGGGCTTGAATGGGGAGCCCGGCCGGCCTGCGAGGCTGGGTCTGCAGAGGCAGCTGCGGGCCAGGCCCAGCCCTGTGCCAGAGACAGCCTGTCGGTGCCGGGCAGCACCTTGATGGAAGCCGCTGTCATGTTGGTGGAGGTGCGTGGCGCCGGGTGCCATAAACGGCTGCATAAACATTAATTAGCACAAGTTAATATATAATTCCGCACCCCTGCGGTATCTCGCCAGCACAGTGCTATTGTTTGATAAGGATTTAATGTGAAGAAGGAAAGTAAAGCCTCGATAAGAGCCTTGTCTTATTGCGATAGATGCCAAGGTCACAGGGTGGGGGTGCAGGGAGGGCACAGTGAACAACCCCCCCCTTGCCACATACCTAGGACCCTGCAGCGGGAGCCCGAGGTGGTCAGGCTTGATGCCCCCTGATGTCAGCACTTGCCCCATTTGAGGATGGGCTTTGGGATGATGCTTGGGTCCACATCTTTATTGAAAGTGCTGTGGGGGCTACATTATGATTGTTATTTTGAATTAGTGACTCCCATAGACCTTAGTGGTGGCAGGGGCTTGTCTGCACAGGTGTGCCCTGGAGCCCAGTCTCCCCATTGTAGCTTTTCTCGTGGCTCACAGACAGCAGCACCGGGCGGCAAGGTCAGGGAGCCGGTGACTTGCAAAGTCAGGCAGTTCCAGGCACGGCTGCTCCCTTCCTGCAGCGGGCTATGGCCCGTCATAAACCGGGCTCACCCGCCAGCCCATCCCAGAAGTGTGGGAGATGCCAGGCATTGCGGTCGACACGTGTGCTGTTGGGGAGTGCTGCCACCAGGGAAGGAGGGCACCGAGGGTGGGTGTCTGCCTTCCAAGGGTGCAGAGGAATTTGTTTCAGCAAAAGGAGTAAGTTGGAAGAGCCCTTCTTCCCACCCTGCCCCCCTGCCTCTGGTCATCCCGCCCATGCAGTGACTTTGTTCCAAAGCCAGGAGTCCTCAGGACACAGGCGCTGGGGCAGGCAGAGCCCCCTGGGTTACTCTCTCTGTGCACAGCCCCTCCCAGGGGAGCTAATACTGGAAGGAAAGGTGGCAATGAAGGACAGAAAAGTTATGCGTGGGCACACCCTTGGTCAGAGAACACGTCCATGTGGACAGGCACCAGAGGGCACCTCCGGACCGAGGTCCCTGCCGTAGAGATGCAGATACATGGAGCCAACTGTCCCCTGCCTGAGGATATGCACATGCACTGACATGGCTTTGTTCCAAACATCTGGTCCTGTCAAGGACAGTTTTCCATAGAAATGTGGCAGCTGAGTGAGTTCCCCACCCCGGCCAGCCTGTGTCTCCTGAGGTCGGTGGTGTCTGAGCCATGAGACCCTTTAGGGAGACTCTAGAGGAAGCCCCAGAAGAAAACACACAGGTGCCTGTGCATTCTCCAGCCAACCCAAACTGTAAACACCACACACACTGACACATCAGATGATACCTCTGGGGTATGTGTGGCATTAATGGAAAAGCGACTTCAGCAAATATTTAAATAGTCACTTGGCCAGCCTGGTGCTGGAACAGTCAGGAGAAGCCATCTCCCCCATGGCAAAGCCACCATCTCCCGCCGTGCACACCCGGCAGGATAAACCTGCGTCCACTCCTGTGATGTCCTCCCACTGCTGTTGAAGGGGCACCCAGAGGCAGCATCTTCACATGGGTGCGAGCTGCTGCCCTCTGTGTGTCTCTGAAAACCCTCCACGTGGCAGGCCATAGCTGCTGCTCGAGGGTCCCAGGTCCCCCAGCCTGGCCATCCCAGGTGCCCTCTTAGCCCTGCTTCTGCCGTCGGTGACTGCAGGCTTTAGAGGAGAAGGTGGGTGCCTCCCTGCAGCGGCACTGTGAGCAGGGCCAGTGGCCTAGGCCAGCAGCATGCTGACCACCAGCAGAACACCTGTTACCCAGGACTATCTGGACATATCAGTAAGGCAATTCACTGTTAGCACTATTGTTCTCCTTTAAAATAACCCATAGCCCCCCAGCCCACCCAGAGCTCAGTGGGTACGTGTGTTCATTCTGGCTAAATGCTGCGTTGGCCCAAGGCCTGGGCAGTGGCTCAACTGGGACCATCACAAGTGGCCTTCCAGAGAGCCCCTCTGCCTGCACAGGGTGGCCGGGTGCCCACATCTGCGCCCCCACTTGTGTTCACTGACGCTGGACCCCAGACCTTCACACGGAGCAGGTGGGCTGGCCCTGCAGTCACCCCCATCTGAGAGGTGAGGTTGGACACAGAGGGGCTCCATAACTCCCCAGAGGCAGCACAGCCAGCAGGTGGCCAGGATCCCCCAGGCCCTCAGGCCCTGTGCAGGCCCCACCTCTCTGTGGGAACGTCCACGGCAAGGTCAGCAGGGCAGGGCAGCCAGGCCTGGAGGGGAGCCTGGCTCTGATTGTGTGGCCCGTGGCCAGCCACCAGAGCCTTCAGCTTCTGTGCCTTAAAACGGGATTAGAGCGGGAGTGAACACCAGGCCGGCCTGCTTCCCGAGGTTCCCACGGGCATCAGATGAAACCCAGGTGGGGTCGGACCAGGGGGAGAGTGGCTGGAGTTGTTGTTGTTTTTCTGTGTATATAATACCCCGTCTCTAAACAGGGAAGTTCAGGGAGGGACAATGAGCACATTCATTTGTGGATGAGGGACAGTCCACGTGGGCAGCCCACAGCGCCGAGGAAGAGGGATCCCTGGACTGGGCCCTGTCCACACTTGGGGGCGGATCACGCTGCTTCTTGTGGCTGTCCATGAGCAAGGAATGCCGTCTCCCAAAGAAGCCTGGGCTCCACGCAAGTGGAAGAGCAGGCAACCCAGTGAGCCTGCCGGCGAGATGGTGCCGGCCATGAGCAAAGCATCATGGGGTCAGAATCGCAGAATCCCTGGAACAGAATGCTCAGGCATTTTTGTACAAAGAAGTAAAGGCCAGATTAGGAGGAAGTGGTGGGCCAGCCTGCATCACTTTATTTTATTAGGCACCTTAGTTCTGCACCAGGGGCCACGTGGTGGCTTTGCCAGGGGAGACCGAGGACCCTGTGTGCACTTCCAAGGAAAACACCCTTGTTTTCACAAGCCAACCCAGCAGAAGCATGAAAGATTGATTTTTGAAAATATTATTCCTGAAACCTAAACTTGCAGCTGGTGTTTCCTGGTAGCAACAGTATCCACCAGGGCTTGGCTGGAGCCTGTCAAGGAAGTATTTTTGAACCGGGAGGAAAAACTTTTGACTTTACATATCACCTTCCACCCCAAATCTCAGAAGATGACTCAGCGGTCCCTGAGTCCCTGGGCTCGCCCTGCCCAGGTGGGCTGCCTGGTGGGGGGCCTCACACCCTCCCCAGGGCCACTAAACAGTGACTCAGGCTGCTCTAGCCTACTCTCAATAAATGGTGACTCCCATTTCTGGGAAGAAGTCATGGTTTATGTCCATGCTGGCCCAGGCAAGCCCATATCCACCTGGGCAGGTGCACAGGAGGCTGTGGGATCTATCCTGCAAGTATTCTCAGGCGGGCTGGGGAGAGGAGGGGCTCCAGAGACAGCACCCAGGACGGCACGCCCCTCCCACAGGAGAGGGAGCAGGGTGGGGGTGCTGGGACCTGAGGAGCAGCCCTTCGTTGCAGCCCAGCCGCCAGGACCCGCGGGACCCGGAGCACTTTGCAGGAGCGGCAGGGAGCAGGTTGGCCTGGTGGTTGGCCAGCTGCGGATGGGGAAGGGTGGCCCTCCCCACTGCCCGGAGGCTGGGCTGAGGCCTGCCATCGCCCCCCGTCTGCACAAAGGGACAGTGAGCCCAGGCCCCATCCAGGCATCTCCAGGGCACCCTTGGCTCACCCTCCCTCAAATCCTCCTTCCACCCTGGTTTACATGTGGGGAAACCAGGGCAAGAAAGGCAAATGCCGGCTGTGTGACACAGGCCCAACCCAAAACACCTATGCCATGGTGAGCAGGAAATGAGGTGCTCCGTGTGCACCTGCAAGCCTTAGTGCCACTGGCTGTTGCTGGAGATCACAGCGCATAGGGAGAGGGTAGATGCCCTCGGGACAGAGAGGCCAGGCTGGAGGGTGAGTCCCATAGGCCTGCGACAATGTCCAGCCGCAAAGGGAGTGGACTTGCTGGCCTCTGGGTCCACGTGTAGCTTTGGGGCCAGCCTGGTGTCCCCAGCGATGACCCGGCAGGCAAGGCCTCTGTGGTTCTCAGCTGAGAAGAAGCACCCCAGGGAGGCCTGGGTTAGGGTGCAGTGAGGGTGCTGGAAGGTGGTGGCTTTGGGAAGGGTGGTGGGGACGTCTCTGTGGCCTGGAGGAGGTGGCCATGTCCTGCTGGGGTCCAGCCTGTTCCTGGTCATTTACATAGCCTCGCACAGCAGCCAGTTCAGGACAGTCCTGTGGGGAGGGGCACTTTGTGGACTGCAGTCACCCAGCACAGGTCCAGAGAGCCCTCCCCAGGCCCTGGCTAACTCCTATCTGTGGCCTCTGCATCCCCTGGAATCCAACACACACCGAGAAGGCAGAGTACCTGCCAGGGCCAGGGCCAGGGGGGTGCAGCCCTCACAGAACATCTGAGGAACCCCCCCCATCTTCACACCCACCTTGGACCCCTTGCCAGGAGGCCAGAGAAGAGCAACTCCCCCACCCCCACCCCCAGTCGTGGCCTAATGGAGAAACGCCTGGGACCCGGGGGCCTGGGGGCCTGGTAGCCTTTCTTGGTCCTCTTCCTACAGTGGGGGGGGGGGACCCCGGAGCCTGTTTTGGGGAGTTTCTCATGGGAGTCTGAGCAAACAGGTGACCTTGTCCAAGGCTGGCCTCCCGGGACAGGTGGAGCCCGTCCAGACAGCGGCGTCCCTCCCCATGCCGTCTGCCCAGTGCCCAGGAGCCTCTCAAGATCCCCAGGGCCTGGCGGTACCCTAGTAGTGGCCAGGACAGATGCATGGGGCAGTGGCGCACCCAGGCTGGGCCCCAAATCCTGTCTGGGCCCCAACAAGTCACAGGATGGGTTTCAGGCTTGTGCAGGGCTGGCGGGGGCCTGAGCACAGTGAGCTCCCAGTGCGGCCCCAGGAGTCACTCCTCTTGTGATGCACAGTCATGACCCTCTGCCCTCCTTATGCTGACAGGGGGAGGCCGGAGGTCATGAAAGTCGTGGAGTCAGCACACGGTGTGGGCCCTCCAAATGGTGAGAGTGAGCGCCGGCCCACAGCTCTGCGTCCCCTATGCCGTGATGACAGAGGCATAGAAACATGGATGGCCATTTTCATGCACATTAGTAGGGCAGGGGCAGGCGGGAGGCGAGGGCCCCCGTGTGCCGGGACCTTGACTCTCTGCTCCGGGACACTGCGTCCCGCCCCAGAAACCGTTCTGTGCCCACTGGCTCTGGCGTGACTGCTGCCTTTCCAATCTGAAAGGCTAATTTGTGCAAATGAGTGCTGTGCTTACCACGCGGCCTCGGCCCAGGAATTTCCTTCCCCGCCACACACTGCAGGCATCCCTCTCTGTGAAAATTTTCCACTCTCGGGTGAGCGGCTGCTATTCACCTGCTCCCAAGCATCCAGCACTGTATTTGCCTTTAGGTAACACCTTTTCCTTCCAACGTGTTCGGAGCCCTTGATGGGGCCTGGCCTGGCAGCCTGGGGAAGCTAGGGGCCAGGGCTGCCCTAACCGCAGGGTCCAGGGTCACCGAGCCAGGCCCTCTGTCTGTGCTCCAGGAGTTGGTGGGGAAGGGGCAGCAGGGCTTTGGCACTTGGGCTCCGGTCAAAGATTGTTCCTATGAAGGGTCTCAGTTCCCACTGAGCCACCACGGGTCCCAACCGCAGCTGGTGTGAGCCTCCTCCAAGCAGGACCCCAGCCAGGGTCCCCACGTTCACCTGAGACAGCCGTGACAAAACAGCTGCCCCTCCCCACTGGCAGCTCTGGGCCTCATGGGTGACCCAGTGCCATTTGGGCTGTCGGGTTCCCACCAGTCCACAGCAGTCCCACATCAGAAGCAAAGCAGACAGAGATGAAATGAAACTTGAGGGGCCGCAGCCGACCCCTCCCTCACCACAGGCACCCACTTCTCCTGGGCCCCCGAAAGCTTGCCGAGGTCGGCAGGCCTGGGTGGTGGCCCTGTCCAGCACCTTCAGGGGCTGTGCTTTAACCCGGGGCTCAAGTTGGCCTCACTTCTCTGTGAGCTGGAGGCATAGCTGGCAGTAGGACGCTTATGCTCAAGAATGTGGCCGTGATGACAGAGGCATAGAAACATGGATGGCCATTTTCATGCACATTAGTAGGAGTTCTGAACTTATTCCCACCAACAAAGCTGCCATTCTTTGGAGAAATCTCTCTGGATTCCTTTCAGAGAAATGCTGTCGGAGTGACCGTGCTAACAGAGCCACGTCCAGCACCCCCCGGGGGCTCCCTGCCCACGCCCAGGCTCCTGCTCAGCCCTGGTGAATGGCGTCTCTCCAGGAGCACAATGCACATTGTGCCGTGCAGGGTGGTGCCCTGCCCAGAGCCCCAAGAGCCTCCTTAAATCCTCTGCACACAATGGGCTGCAGACAAAGCCCTGCCCTGCTGGGCCATTGTCCCCCAGCCTTTCAGGCCCCTGTTTGCACCCAGCCTGGATTGAGACCACTGAACTCCAGGTGAGGTGGGGCTCCCGCAGGGAGATGGTGGTTTCAGGCCCACGGGGACCTGGCCCGGTCCTGCAGCTCTGGAGGTTTCTCCTCAGGTTCCCTGTCCGGGAGGGCCGAGGAACAAGGGGCCGCTGTCTTCACCATCAAGGTGCACACGTGTGGGTACAGAGAGAGGACCCGGGCCAGCTCAGAGCAGAGCTGTGCGCTCCAGCCACACGGGAGAGACTGAGGCTCCTTGATGTGCACCAGACCTCGCCCAGGCAGGTGGGGACTGGGCTGGGCCAGCTTCGGAGCTCCTGTCTCCCACATCTGGCTTCTGATCAGAGACACCCGGGGCCACACAGCCTCTGTGATTCCAACGGAAGCAGTGGGAGGGGCAGAGAGGAGCACCTCTCAGCCACCCTCGAGGAGGGATGGACCTGGTGACGCCAAGCGAGCTGAGATTGACTGAACAGTGCCTGATTAGTGGACCCTTCTCCAATTACTCCCACCGAGGCAGAATGAAGAGGGCTTGGCGTAAAGGAGCAGTGGTGACCACAGCCCAGGCCTCCCATGGTGGACGGGAAAGACAGCAAGCAGGTGGATCACGGCAGCAAGAGCGATGTTCCTGCTCACCCATGCACGGCCAGCACACACATGTCACTTCACCCTCCCCACTACCCTCGTTCTATGGGGGGGCTAGAGCCCAGGGAGGGGGCCGTGCCTGCAAGAACCGCTGTTCATATGCTCCCGAGTCTCTGCTCCCAGCATCTCCACTGGACACCCAGATGTCTCTGTGGGTCTAAAGAACATGGGTGGGCTCCCAGCTCCTCAGCCAGCAGGCAACCTGGGTGGTGAAGGAGGCCCCTGAGGGTGGCCCTGGAGGGGAGGAAGGAGGCCCAGGGCATGGCTTTGGGAACAAGGAAGCAAACCACAGGGAGGAGGCACAAACCAGGCCCATGTCCAGCTTCGGACATGCCCTGGATCCCAGGAGGCCTCCGGGCCGCAGGGGAAGCCTTGTAGGAGACCAGGATGATTACTCAGTTTTGAGAGATCTCGAGGACACCTACTGCAGCTGAATTCTGTGTGAACAACAACTTGGAACTCGGCAGTGCAGAGAGGGGAGCCGACCTGGGTGGAAGGAATGTGGGGGACAATCCCAATTGCCACCCCTGCTTGCTGGAGCTGTCCTCTGCTTGTCCGTGCTCACAAATCGCTTGTGTGACTCCTCTGACATTCCTTGCACTTGAGGGTCCACTTCCCGTACATCGACTGTGAGCAGTCAGAGGGCATATCTCTGCCACACACAGCACCTAACATAGTCCAAGCAAATATTTGCTGAAGGGAAGTGAATTATAAAAAGAATGCACGGGGAAATTAACCACATCCAAAAGGCAGAGGAAAACATATCGAAGGACAGAGCCCGTTCACTCTACTCTGAGCTAGGTCTGAGTGAGCGATAGAGCCAGCAGGTGCCGCATCCCTGGGGGTGCTGGGGGTGCAGAGAAACAGAAATGTGTGTGGTGCTCGTGCAAAGACAGGAGAGGCTCAGGTGCGACGTCCAGGTCTAGGCTGCTACAGATAAGGGCGTATGGCAGGTTTACCAAAATAGACCAGATTCTTAACCACAAAGCAAATTTTAACACGTGAAAGGACTGAAATCATAGTGTATGTTCTCTGGCCATGGTGGAATTATACTAGATCTCAAACACAGAACGATAACAGGAAAATCTCCAAATGTTTGGAAATCAAGCAATTGTGAATTAAGCAACACACTTCTAAATAACCTATATGTCAAAGAAGCAATCACAACAAAAATCAGAAAATAGCTTGAGCTGAATATGGAAAATACAACATATTAAAACCTCTGGGTTGCACACAAAACTAGTTATCAAAGGGAAATTTATAATTTATTGAAAAAGTTACATATAAGGAGAGGTGCTGAAAATCAATGCCCTGTGCATCCAGTTCAAGAAGCTGGAAAAACAACATCGAAATAAAGGCAAAGAAAGTAGAAGGAAGGAAATTATAATGAAATCTATGAAGCAGAAGACAGAAATACAACAGAGAAAATCAACAAGACCAAAACCTACTACTGTGAAAAGATGAATAAACTGATCATTAAAAAGAGAGAAACAAAAATTACCAACATGAGGAATAAATAGGGACACATCTCTGTAGAGTCTTACAGACATAAAAAGGACATTAAAAGAATATTATGAACTTTACATCAACAGCCATGAAATTTTTGATGTAATGGGCAAACTCCTTGAAAAATACAATTTATCAAAATGCACACAAAAAGAAATGGAAAGTCTGACTAGTCTGATATTTATTAGGAAATTAAATCCATAATTTGAAACCATTCCACAAAGAAAACCCCATGTTCAGCTGGATTCACTGATGGATTTGTCATAAACATCTTGCACATCTCTTACTAGAGTTTTTCCTTCCAATTTTATATTATTGAGGCTGTGTAAATAATATTTTAGAATTAACTTTCATTTTCTAAAAAGTTTGTTGCTAGTGTATAGAAATGTAATTGATTTTGGAAATTGACTTTGTAGCCAGCAACCTTACTGAACTAACTCAAGTTTAATAATTTGTAAGTTCTTTCGGGTATTACCTACATGTAGGCCATCATCTTAAGTGCTAGGAATAACTGTTTTGTTTCTTCCTTTCCAATACTTACACCTTGTATTCTTTTTCTGCCTTGACATGCCAGCAGGGCTCCAGCACCAGGCTGCACCGCGTGCCTGCCGCCGTGGAAGGGACACCGCCACGTTTCCGCAGTAACTATGTTCACCATGGGCTTTGCAGACACTGTTCGCCGGGTTCAAGAAATGTGCTTCTGTTCTAAGTTTGCTAAGGGTTTTCCTTTTCGCCTTTAATCTGTCCATGTGATGAACCATGCTAGTAGCTTTTCTGATGTTAAAACAGCCTTTCATTCCGGCCTAAACTCAATTTGGTCAAAGCCTATGATCTTTTTTACACATTGCTGGGTTCAGTTTGGTGTCCTTGAGCGGCGATGTTGCTGGCCTGGCGTCTGGTCTGCGGAGCCCTTCTGGGGAGGGGCAGGTGGGGGGTCTCAGCCCCGGGCACCGACGGGGGGGTGGGGAGCGCGGAGGCGGTGGGGTTCCAGGATGGGCTTGGAAGGAGCCCGGTGGGAGAGCAAGCTCGGAGGGCGGGGCTCGCGGATCAGATCCGCTCGCCCTCAGTGGGCACAGGGGCCTGCGCGGGTGGGGAGGGGTTCCCCTGGGCTCTGGGGCTCGCGCAGATGAGGTTACAGAGAGGAGGCTCCTACGGGGAGTTCAGGCGAGGGGACCCTGCTGTTCCCAAGGGTGACAGGGAGGACGTGTAAACCCGACTGGACCCAGCTGCGGCAGGTGCGGAGGGGGCCACGCCCCAGCGGTGCCAGGAGCGCCCCTAGGCCCCCGCGGCCGGCAGGGCCCGGCACAGCCCCAGCGCACACCGCCCTGGGGGCGACGCAAGGATGGAGATGCTGTGCGTTGCTCCCCGGCCCGCCCCCAGCGCCCCATCCCCACGTCTCAGGCCCGATCCCGCGCGCACCGCCACCGCGGCGCCGGCCATCCAGACGCGCCCGCTCGCTCGGACCTGGTCCCCGGCTACCCAGGCGGTGGCCACGCTGCTGGGGTCTGGCTGGACCCCAGCTGGCCGGAAACCCCGTGGACAGACGACCCAGCCTGCGCCCCACCGCTTCCGGGTTTCGGGCCACAGCCGGGGACCCCAGCGGAGGAGTCTTCGGGTTCTGGGGTCTGCGGGTCGGCAGGGTCCGACCAGTGTCCTGGGGATGACGTACAGGTAATCCTCACGGTGGGCCAGGAGACCCCTGGCCTGACCTGGGCACGACTGAACCAGCCTCAAGTCCTGCAGGGTCCCCAACCCCTCCTCACTGTGTTAGGCTGGTCAAAGGCCATTCTTGAAGAAGACAAAAGGCCAAGGCTCACGGGCTCACTTGTCCAACCTGAAGTCTCAAAGGCACGGACAGGCAGACACAGAAAGGCTGAGGCTCACAATTTGCTTTTGAGAAATGCAGTTGTAAGTCTAGCAATCAAATAAGAAACGACAAATATGGCACAGATGAGAGGTGCTGGAGTGGTGATTTTGGCTCCCAGGTGTGTAGCTCCCAGAGGGGCCTTTTTCCAATAGTGCCTGGCACAGTGGGTGCTCACTGAACAGATGTGTGGGGAGTTGCAGCTCCCCAGTGTAATAAAACCTTCTTCCTTGAGAAGGGCTGGTATGTGACCACCTTGGATTTAAAAATAAACTTGTAGACAGGAGGGTGAGTGCCCATCTACTGCATGGCTTTAAATAAACACTTTAAAGTTACATTTAAACTTAACTTTCATCTCTTGTGTATTGTTAACAAAAGCAGAAATAGATTCTAAGCCATTTACCTCTTTATTTGCAAGATGTTTTTCACAAACCATGCAAACAAAATCTGTAACCAGAAATTAATGTGATGGATTAGATGTTTTCACTTTTATTTTCCTAATTGTGAAGCTCAGATGCTGTGGGAGGCTAGGTAGATTACGGTTCTTTTTGGACTGGTCTTTTGCATTATTTTAACATTTTTGAGTATGTTTTATGGCCACGGTCTTTCCTCGTGTGTCTAAGCAAACCCACAGGGGTCCAGGCCACTTGGGAGGCCGCTGGAATGCTGCTCACGCCTGCCCAATGGAGGTTATCAGATCATCACATATCTGCAGGACACTTCCCAAGACTCCCCGCCACCACACAGACAACCAGGCCTCTGGGTACAATTGGCCATGAGGCTGTGGAGGTTGTACACTGCACAATTTCGGGGAGCATATAGTTCACTGTTCATATAGTCTGCCTGATGTGGATGGTAGCCCTGGAGTGGTGGGGGGCCACAGCCCTGCCTAAAACCACGACTAGTTAGAGGAAACGAGGCTGTGGGGTCTGCCTACTCCATGGACCTAGTCCACTGAAGGCAGTGCATACAGTAGGCCCTGTAAGCTGACTTCTGCTTGTAAGGCTGGTATCCTCACTGACATATCCTTCTCAGGCACTGGGGCCTAGGCAGCACCCTCCGAGCACAGGTGCATTTCATCCTTCAAATGCCTACAGATGATGCCAAACAGCCACATGTCTCACCTGAGCAGTGAGTCATGGGCAGTGGGGTGTGCCCTGCTCTCGCCAGGCCACTTCAGGGGCTCGGTGCCCTTCCACTCTCCATTAGGCATCCCTTTGCCTTGTTCCTGGGCAGCACACCCTCTGATGGCCAGTGATGGGCATCAGTGTCCACTCTGAATTCATGAGTCTGTGTGACAACACTCTGCTCTTCTGCCCTTTAAGCTGCACTGTGGGCTCTCAGAAGCCCTCCCCGGAGAAATGCTGCAGGCTCTTAGGACGGGCTGGTTTGGGTTGAAACCCCCAAGGGCAGGTCAGCTGATGGTCATTGGACATCACAGCACACATTGCCCTGGTGGGAATTTGGCCTTCCTGTGGAATGCAAGGGGAGCATCTTCAAAGGGGATGCCCTTCCTAATGGCTTCCCCAGGACCCAGAAGGAAGAGCAGGTTCCAGGGAACTCTGCTTTCTTCCCACTCGCTGGCTCTTTCTCTAGGCCAGGAGGCCAGGAATTGAGCTGGGCACAGAAGCAGGTTCAGCATGGACACACTTGAGCTGAGAGTGACTCCAAGGGCCCCCACCTCACAGGGCCACCCTGGGGTCAGTCTCATACTCCTGCCTGGTGCTGTATTCCAGGGCCCCCTCTGTTCATGCAGCCAGCCACCCAGCCAAATCACCCAGCTGAGCATGATTTGAACACACCCTCTCTCTGCTACACAGGCCACCTGCCATCAGTGTGAACTGGGGCAACCCAAGGGATAAAGTCATCCAATTCCGCACTGTCCTCCTCAGGCCTCCTGGAGCCCTGATGTGCTCAGACATTAGGAGACACATCCATCTGCCCACCCACCCATCCATCGACCCGTCATCCATCCATTCAGCCAGTGTTCTCTGAGTGCTGTTGTGCGCCAGGCACTGTTCCAAGCTCTGGGGATACTTAGTGAGCCCTGCGGCCAAAGCCTCTCACTCAAGGAGCAAACACCCCCAGGGACAGGGCAGAAAACCGACAGGCCAATCAAGCAGCCGGCATGTTGGTGGGGACTCAGGTGCCACAGTTGTGAGCTGAGAGGTTGGGGGTGGGACAAGGACAGGTGACATTGGGGCAAAGATCCTAAGGGGCTGAAGAAGTGAGCATGCAGAGGTCTGCAGGCAAGATTCTTCCAGGCAGAGGGAACCACAAGTGCAAAGGCCCCAAGATGGGGCAAGTGCTTGGCGTGGGGAGCGGGGCTAGGGTCCTAGCTTGGGGCTTTGAGTCCTGGGAGAACTTGAGCTTTTCCTGGGTTGAAGGGTCCCCATAGTAGGGTCTGGAGGGGCAGGGCAGTGGACCCAGCAGGAGGCCTTTGCAGCTTCTAGGGTGGCTGGAGGTTCTGAGCAGTGGCCAGGTTTGTATGTATTTAGAAAGCAGAACAGACAGGTATGCTGAGAGATTGGGAACAGCAGGAGCAAAGCAGAAGTCAGGCATGCCTCCAAGGTTTGGGGCTGATGGCCAGAGGATTGCCCTGTGCTGTGGTTGCAGGGTGGGCTTGGGGAGGAAAGGAGGGATGTGGTCTGCCTCGTGGAGACTGAGATGTCCAGGTGAGCCATCCTAGACAGTAGCCCTGGCAGGAGGGGGTTGAGGGCTGAACATAAACCCAAAGCCCTAGGGGAATAAAGGATGTTCCAGTCCCCATGCTGGAGGTCAGATTCGTGCGTCCATGCCTCCTGGGTTCCCAGGTCAGCAGGGGCCCTCAGGGGAAGGGCAGAGAGACTT
Source organism: Daubentonia madagascariensis (assembly GCA_023783475.1). Lineage (NCBI taxonomy): Eukaryota > Metazoa > Chordata > Mammalia > Primates > Daubentoniidae > Daubentonia > Daubentonia madagascariensis. The sequence goes on from JAKFHU010002382.1 coordinate 26,263, forward strand.
CCATGCTGCACCACACAAGGCTGGGGGTTGGTGGGGGGGCTAATTTCTGACAAGTTGTTGGATACTGTTGTGGAATGTAGATTCCTGTTGACAAAGCGCAGACTTGCAGCCTCAGCCCCCTTCTGGACCCTCAGGCCCTCTAGTGGGGTCTACACAGCTCCAAGCCCGTGTTTATGGATAAGGATTGGGGCGAGTGTGCCCACAGCTGCCCCGGGCAACTCGGAAGCTCAGCAAACTCTACGGAGTGGCGCCCCGAACTGCCCACCCCACCCACCTGGTGGCTGAGTCCTTAGGGTCCCAGGCCCTGCCCGGCCGGCCACCGCCGGGAGCTGCGCTCCACCCCCAAGGGAGGCGGCCGTTCTGGTCCTTTGCGGCGCGACCTCGCGGACCTCCCGGCCAGCGCCCTCCCGGGAGCGCGAGCGCGCGGGGCGGTGCAGGAGAAAGGCGCGGAGCTGCGGCCCGGCGCGGCCGGCTGGCCCGGGGTGGGCGTGCGCAGGCGGCGGGCGGGCGTGCAGACAGTGCGCTCCGTCTGCGCTAGCTAGTGCGCGGCGGGGGCGGGAAGGCCCCGCCCTGGGGCGGGAGGGAACCGCCGGATTAAAGGCCGCCCGGGCGGGCGGGGACCGGACTGCCGCCCGTAGTGCGCGGAGCTCCGCGCCGGCCTAGCGCAGCAGTATTCGCCGCGACATGCGCGTCCGCACTGGGCGCTGAGCGGCGACGGCGATGTCGGGGCGCAGGCCCCCCGGCCCGGGCTGGGGACTGCTGCTGGCACTGGTGCTGGCATTGAGCCGGCTGCCGCGGACGAGGGGCGTCGAGGAGGAGCCCGGCGGCGCGCACGGCGCAAGTCAGGGCTTCCAGGTGGTCACCTTCGAATGGCACCACGTCCAGGACCCTTACATCATCGCGCTCTGGATCCTCGTGGCCAGCTTGGCCAAGATCGGTGAGTGGCCCCGACCTGGGTGGGTCGCGGGATCCCGCCCTCTGCCCCGGCCCCCGCTGTGGCAGCCGGGTCTGCGGGACCCAGGCGGGCGCCCCCGAGGGACAGAGCTGGGAGCGGGCCTTCGCCTTTCTCCGCCGTCGCTGCCGGCGCGGTCTTCCCTGTGGCCAGCGCCGTTGGGTCGCAGGAGCGCAGCGGCCCGGTCCAGCAGCGCAAGACGGCGGCTGCGCCCCGGGCGGGCCGCCGCGGGTCACCCTACCCCGGCACAGCGGCTGAAGCCCGCGCGCTCGCTCGGGGCTCCCCGGGGTCTGCGTTGGGGTCTCGCGCCTGGCGTCCGCTCAGATCCCCGCTCAGACTCCCGCTGTAGACGCTGCAGGCCGCTCGTGCTCAGGGAATCCTCATCGTCAGGTTTTCTGTCGGGTTTGTTGGGGCTTTTTAAAGCAGTAAGAGAGGAATCGTTCTTGCAGCCAGGCACAGCTGCGATGTTTTGTTTGTCTCTAGGGCAGAAAAGAAAAACCATGCTACTCAAGAGTAAATCCTATTTATAGGAGCAATTTTCCTATTGACAGTCTTCTTTTTTCTAAAAATCCTGGTCTGTCAGATTTCTCTTCTCTTAACTGGCTTCTAGTGAGTCAGTAATACCGGAATTGCCGGTGGCTCCTGGGCAAGGTGATAGGAAGGTCGGCTTTCTTAAGAGCTCACAAGGATCAAAGTCCCAATGTGTTGGCCAGTGCCAGCCCAGGAGGGTCTTGGTGGAGGTGGGGGGTGTGAGCTCCAGTATATCTTCCTAGGTGCATCCTGCGACCAAGAGAAGCAAGACTAGAGCAGCGGGTGTGCAGCGGAGGTTTCCAAAGTGGTTTTGGGATGGGGGGCAGGGTGAGGAGGAAAGGGTCTGCTGGGGCCTGCGGGAGTTGATGTCCTTGGCAGGACTGGGGAGGGAGAGTGGTTTAAAGGGCCTTGGACGCAGTCAGTTCAGGGGTACCTGGTATACCCGGCAGACCTGGTTGGAGAAGGCTCGTTTCCCTTGAGAACAACTGCTGTCTGTTCTGTGTCTGCGGATGAGCTACCCTCCCCTTTGAATCTCTTCCTTTCTGCTGTCTCTTCATAGCTCTTTCCATCCCTCCTGCCTCCCCGCCTCTGTGTGGCTCCGCCTTCCTCTGGTGTCCATTCAGCACCTGGCCCCGGAGCCTGGTCTCCTTGCCAATCTGAACCCCTTGGGGCTTTCCAGTTGGGGCTGTGATGTCGGCTGGGTGGCACTGAGGCTGGCTGCTTCCTATAGCTCATTTACCCAGGAAGGGCGACGGGGCATCAGGGAGGTCCAGCCTCCGCCTGGAGCTCCCAGAACACCATGTCCTAAAGCTCAGCTGCTCCTCTCTGGTGGGAGTGCCCCGTGGAGTAAGTGAACGTGCACTTTTGGTGCAAGCTGGGGGCCACTGCCAAGCCAGTCCCCATGGACGATTCAGAACCTGGCATCTGAAAGTCCAATGATGGCCTCCAGGGCACCAGCCAGCTGGTCAGCCCTGCTCAGGGAGGCTGCTGGGAGGGCACGCTGACCGGGGCTTTGCCCGGCCCCGGAGTTTGTTATTCACCAGGAAAAGCCTTCAGGCCTCTGGAGTGCTTGCACTTGTCCTGAGAAGACGTCCACGAGGGTGGGGGGGCTGCCAGCTCCAGCAGCAACTCTCAGGGACAGGGTGGGCCCAGAACATGTTTCCTGCTGGGTCTGGACCCACCATAACAAGGCCCCTTCCCAGGCAGTCACTGTAGTACTGGGATAGTTGTCCCCCCTTGATTGGGCAAGAGCTAAGCATTGGTGGAGATTTGGGGGCTCTGAGGACAACATGAGGGGCCCTTGGTGCTTTCCTTGAAATGTCCTCATCATGGACCTGTCCTAACTTTAACCACCAGCCATCCATTCTGTACGTGGAGGCTTCTGCTGTTGGGGTGTCACCATGAACAGGTCACCCTGTGTAGGGGCTTAGTCTATCTTAAAACGTGAGGCAGGACCCTCCCCTCAGCCCTCAGCCCCCCATCTCTCAGCCCCACCCCCTGGATCCCCGAGGCCCTCCTGGGGGCTCAGTGTGGTCCCCACATGGCCCCAATTCCTGCCCCTGCCCCAGAGCCCCCACCCGATTCTGCCCACTCCCACCTTCCCCCCTGAGCTGGCTACACCTTCTCCCCCAATGCTGGGCCCCCCAACCCCTCTCCCTGCACTGGGCCATCTTACATCTTCAAATGCCCAGGTCCCCACATCCAGCTGCCTACCAGGCACCCCTGCATGGAGACCTCCCACACCCCAGTCCACAGGCCCAGATGACCCCTGCACCCCCAGCCCCTCCACCCTCCGCTCCTCAAAATCAAAGCTCAGCTATCCCAGACACAGGGGCTCACTCCAGGTCACCACCACGGCCATTGGCACAGACTCCAGCTCCCCTCCCCAACGACCCTTGTCCACTCTGCAGCCCCATGGCAGTGACAGCAGAGACCTGACTGGGCTCTGCCTGGGTCGACCCCCAGGCCCAGCACTCTTCCTGTGGCTCCCTCCCTCTGGCCCCCTCCCTGTGAACTCTGGACTTGCTGGAGCCCAGCCGGCCGGACCTGGCCTCCTTGGAAGCCTCCCAGACCCCTCCCTGTGTAGCCACCCCAGATGTCCCTGTCCCGAGACCCCCCCAGAGCAGTCTTGCACCTGTGCCTCTGCCCACATAGGCAGACACAGTGGGGGCTCTGCTGTCTGCACAAATGAGGGAAACACTTGAGTTTCACTGAACCCCCTCCATGTTCCACAGACCCCAGGCTGAGGCTCCTACTGATTAGGGTGCTTGGCACATTTCGTTGTTTAAAATGGTCAGGGACTGCCCAGACTATTTCAGTCTCAAGTTACACAAACAGAAATGTTTCTTCCAACAAAAGAGGGGTTGCTTTTATGTTGGTTTTCCAAACATTTGTTGAATTTCTTACACATTGTCCTAAGTGTTGCTAGCTCACATCTCCAACCTTAAGAGGTCAGATTTCAAGCCATTTGTAACCTGGTTGGGGAAATAAGACACGGGACCCAGGAGCACAGGCAGTGTCTGATTCCCGGAGGTTTTCACTTCAGGCAGCTTCAGAAAGAGGCAGAGGACAGGAGCTGCCTGAGCAAATGCCAGGGCCAGAGCATGGCAGGTGGTCAGGAGCCCGGGTGGGGAACAGGTGCCCCGAGCCCACAGACCCCGAGACCCCGTGCTTGGGCTCAGCAAGCTCCCCATCCGTGTGCATTTGGGCCCCAAGGGGTCCCCCTGCCTGTCATTGGAGCTCTAAAAATTCAGATGGGGAGGAAGGGTCTGCTGAGGCCAGGGTGCCGTCCATAGCATGGGGTCGAGTGCTGGGGACCCTGGGCCAGGCTCTCTCTCGTGGAGTTCTTCCTGGGCCTCCCCTGGGGGCTGGAGACAGGTGCTGCCCGGTTCAGCAGGCCCACCTCAGCCATGCAGACTGCTTGGCCAGAGCAGGGGCCAGGGGGCTGGAGAGGTCAGGGGACCAGGGGGCAGGAGAGGTTGGAGGGGCGACCAAGGGTAGGAGAGAGGCCCAGAGGGGGCCGGGGGGCCGGAGAGAGGCCCCACCAACCCAAATGCAGGCCTTGGAGGACTTTGGTCTCAACCCAGGGTTGGGATGGGGGCTGGACGTGGTCGGATCTGGGTCCTCAGACCAGTGCCTTGGCCGTGGGGCAGAGAAGGACACCAGAGGGTTGCCAGGAGGACAATCTGGAGCTTCCCCGGACTTCTGGGGGGTTGGCAGCCGGGCCTGGGTGGGGCATTGGGGAGGGGTCACAGGGTTGTCTGTAACACAGCAGAGGCCAGACCCCCATCCCATCCTGTTCTCCCACCCTTGGGCCTCGGGCCACCTGGCAAAGCCGGTGTCTGCTGCACCCACCCCACCCACAGCTGAGCCACCCACAGTGGCAGAACCTGACAAGGCGAGGACGGGAGGTATGGCTTTAGGACTCAGGAGGCTGAGGCGGGCGGGGCAGGAGCAGGTTCTAGGCCCCGGCTGGGGACACCTGGGGCCAACACGGTTGGGTGTCTGTGGGCCCAGCCCAGCCCTGCTGCATGGACCCCAGCCTGCTGGGGTGGGTGGAGGGGCTGGTGGGGCAGGCAGGTCAGGGTGGGGGTGGGAGAGAAGCCATGGGTTTGGGGACACACTGTGAAGGTAGAGCACTAGAGCTTGCGTTGCTGCGGTGCTGAGCAGAGCAGGCTGAGAGTCTCTGACTGTCTGCACGGCCCTCTCAGTCCCAAGAAGTGTCAGGAGAGATGGCGCCAAGGTTGTAGAGGCGCCCTGGGCCTCCTGCCCGAGGAGCCCCAGCGCCCGTCCCTCAACCCTGTGTCACGACGTTAATATCCCTGACTACCGCTCGGGCTGGAGTGTTGGCGTGAGGCTTTGACTCTCTTCCATGTGCTGACAGCTGCCTTACTGAGATCTGGGTCTCTGACCACAAACGAGGTCCCTGTTCCTGGCCCCCAAATCCTTGTCACTGCCAAGGTGCTGACAGCTATTCCTGATTGTTTGGGTTGGGGCACAGGATGGTCCCACCAGGCACTCAAGTCCCCTGCCCTGATGTCTTACACAGGGCACTCAGGGGCCTCCACCATCAGGCAGGGGGCACCTCTATCTGCACCTGCTGCCTGACCTGTGGATCTCTCCCAGCCACAGCCGTCCGTTGGGCACTGGTGTCTTCCCTGAGTCATGCTCCCAGGCCCTGGGGATGCCGTGAGGTCACATTGACCTCCTGGGGTTGAACTTGGAAGCTGGAGGTTTTTATTCCATGTGCTCTGGCTCTGGGGACAGAAGCCCCTGTGACATGCCCAGCCTGGACCCGCCGTCTTTCCCGGGGACCCCTGGGCCCCCTCCGCTGTGTCTGCTACCCCCTCTTGCTGTGCTTCTCTCAGACTGTCCTCCAAGGAACTTAGGAGAAGACCCAGCAGGGCCAGGCTGGGTGGCACTCCACCTGTCCTCCCAGGAGAGGACCAGTCAGGGGGCCCTAGTGGACCCCAGTCCTGGAGGGAGAGGTGAACTCCGTGGGTGGAATGGGGGCCTGTCATCAGAGGCCTGGAACCAAGGACTCTCCCAAGAGTCTCTGTGGGAGGGAGGGTTTGCTGTTGAAGGTGTAAAGTCTTGTTTTCTTTTAGGAACTGCCTGCAGCAGAAAGCCACTGGCTATAAAACAATCCGTGGCACTTGGAGCTAAGGCATTGCCTGGAATATCCAAGGAAAGAGGGCAAAGGTTGGGAAGTGCTGACAGCATCTGGGGGTCAGGGAGTGGACCAGGGCTCCCTGCAGGTGACACGGACAGAGTGCTGCCAGAGCCAGCTTTCTGCAGGAGGCCCGGAGAAATCTTGAGTCATTGTCAAGACTCCAGGCCCCTCTGTGAAGCACTGGACAGGGCAGAGCCGCATGCTGTGGGCCTCTCCGGGCATGCACACTGCTTCCGTGTGACAGCACAGGCTTGCTGAAAGGCATCTCTGGGCTCCACTGTTCCAGCGCTTGGTCAGCCTCATGTTTCATTTCTGCGTGGACGTGTGAGACCCCCAGAGTGCTGGTGCTCTAGGAAGCAGCTTGCGGGGCTCTGCTCCACCCCAGCGGGCCCCTTGCTATCTGAAGCTTGGGGCACATTTAGAGCTGAGGTTCCACCCGTGCATCGTCCCCCTAGTGTTCAGGACTGAGTTCCACACTCAGTGTGCAAGGAACGAGGCCTGCCAGGGTTCTCCACCTGCCCTGCTTTCAGGAGGACCCAAGACCTCTGCTCTGGGGTGGGACCTGCTCCTGGGATGGCAGCACCCAGTGCCTGAGGCCAGGATGCCCCTCTGGAGCATCGGGTCTCAGGCGCCAGGTCTCAAGGTGCTGGGTCTCGGGGTGCCAGGTCTCAGGGTGCCAGGTCTCAGGGTGCCAGATCTCAGGGTGCCAGGTCTCAGGGTACCAGATCTCGGGGTGCCGGGTCTCAGGGTGCCAGGTCTCAGGGTGGCAGGTCTCAGGGTGCCAGATCTCAAGGTGCCACGTCTCAGGGTGCCAGATCTCAGGGTGCCAGGTCTCAGGGTGCCAGACTCCAGCCCCCATCATGCTCTGAGCTGCACCCGCCCCAGCTTCATCCCAGCACCTCTCCTGCCCCATCTTCTCCGAGCTCTGAACCCCCCCGGCCCATCCCAGCCCCCGAGGACACCTCCTCCAAGGCCAAGTCCTTGCGGCTCAGCAGGTCAGCGCCACAAGGGCAGGGACTGTCTGCTGTGTCCTGCTGTGAAGGACTGGATGGGTGGGTGCCCACTTGGGGGAATAAACAAAGGAGTGAAGGAATGGTGGGCGAGTGAATGACTGCGTGGACGAACTTTGGCTTCTCACCTGCCTGTAAGCCTCAGCCAAACCATCTGGACACTGGGCCCGGAAGGGCCCGAAAGCTCCTTAGCCAAATTATTTCCCCAGATTGCCACACAGCCTCCCTTGCGGCACACCCGCTGCTGAGTGACAACGCCCGCAGCGGCGCTGCCTGCCAAGAAGCAGCAACCTGATCTGCAAAGTGGGATCCCTGACAGGCGACGCTGCCAGCAGCTCAGAGCACTGCGGGCCAGTCGGGCCAGGGTGGGAGTGCCCTCCGCCTCACACAGAGCCCAGCCCAGGGCAGCCCCTGTCCCTGGGGAGAAGCCAGGCTCGCCTGACTCAGGCTCCCCCACACGACCTAACTCTGTGCTCTGGACTCAGGCCACCTGAGTTATGCCTTCTGGAATAAGACGGAAGGAGTCCAGCCCATCCTGATGTGGCCCCTGGAGATGCAGACACACCCTGAGCAGGTCCCGACTTTGGTGCTGGGACCAGTCCAACCAGGCACCCTCCTGGGATGCAGAATGGGACTGGGGGTCCAGGCGGCCAACACCCTCAGCACAGTGACGACACTGGGGCTTCAATGGCCTGGGCTGTTTTGTCAATGCAGCCCAAAAGGCTTGGTGTTTTCGCAGCCACAGCTCTGGGCACTAGATGAGCTCTCACGGGTTTAATTCAGCGCTTGCCACGTGCTGTCAGCAGTGGGGCTCCAGCTTCAAACAAAACAGCCCCAAGCCCCCCGTGGGAGCAGCATTCCTGTGGGGAGAGAGGCAGGTGCTGGCAACACAGGGTTGTGGCATCAAGAGCTGCGATGAGAAGTGAAGGAGCAGGAGGATGGTGCCATGCAGCAGTCAGCCCTGTGGTGTGGGAAGCATTTTTGGGGCAAAACACCCCATGCAAAGACCCTGAGGCAGCATGTTCAGGTTCTGAGGGCCAGGACGGGGGGCCGCAGGGGATTCTGCACCGAGAAACACTGGAGGTCCTCAAGGCCGTGATGGCTGCTCTGTGGAGAGCATGCAGGGAAGATAAGGACAGCTCAATCCTGTCACCTGAGCTGGACCTGCCACAGGTGGTTTGTAATGTTGGCACGATCCCTCTGATTTTATGAGACTCTTCCCATAAACGTGTTCGGAGTAAACAAATTAGAAAACCAGCTTGCAGGTGCTCTAGGGTCTGATCTGAGGTTGAAGAACAGCCTTCAGGGATCTGGGAAGGGCTCTGCCAGCCTGCTCTGTGTTTGGGGGTTTTGTGCCAGCAGCTGCTGGGAGGGCACAGCCCTGGGAAGCGAGGCGAGAGCTGCAGGGAGGGCACCAGGACCAGTGGGGGGCAGGGAGGCGGGGGAGGGCTCGTCTACACGAGCCTGCCCATGGCCCCGGCTGTGGCTGAGCTCTGTCCTGCAAGGCGCCCAGCCCAGGCCTGAGGTTGGGCCCTGAGCACAGCCCCACACTGGCCTTTCCTTGGCTGGCTGTGTCTCAAGTCCACATCCACAGCCAAGTGTCATTCATCCAGGAGGAATCGAAAGAGCCCACGGTTTGCTGGATGCAGGGGGCAGAGTCCAGGCTGAGGGTCAGAGAGCAGCTGGGGGTGCAAGACAGGCTTCCCACCTCAGGGGGCCATCGAGGGGAGACACCGGCCCCAGGGACATGGGGAGGGGGTGAGTTCAGGGAGGGGACGTGGGCTGGGGTGGCTGCAGCCAGATGATGGAGACCCCAGGGCAGGCTGGCAGGTGTGGACTTTGTAGGGTGGGGGTTAAGCTGCGTTGGCCCCAGTGCCCCACAGGACGCTCTGCTTCAGGGAAAGATGGGGCCACCCAGTGCCAACTTCAGCTCGCTGGGGGCCATCCTCTGAGGGCTTGGTGTTGGGCTGCCCCACCCTGGACCGCCAGCCTGGCCCTGGGAGCCCCCAGGCAGGGGCATAACCAGGTCCCTTTCAGGACCAAGCCGTGCTCAGCAGCAGGGAGGGGGCAGGGCCAGGGTGGGGGCAGACTCTGTGCCTTCCCTTCCTGGGGAGATCAGGAAGCCTCCCAAGTTCACCGCCTGCAGAGCAGTCCTGCCAAAGTCCAACCGGTTTGAGTTCTCAGCTGGGAAAGGGCTTCTTGCAAAGGCAGAATGGGAATATTGAAAATACCTGTTTTTAAGAGCTTTTGGGGTGACACAAAATGTGGCAAACCACCAGCTCCTGAGGGCTCTGTTCTTAGATTTAGCCCAGATGTTTGGTGCACAGGATGGGTCTGCACCTCACCCTCCCGTGGCCCTCGGGCTGGGCTGGCTGGTGGAGACCACCCCCTTAGAACTCGGCCCTCACTGAGTGCACGCCACCTGCCCTCCCAGGCCCTCCGGCCGGATGTGGCCCCAGTGGGGCGGGGCTGCCTGAGGAGGCTACAGTGAGCATGTCCATGCTGTGGCCGGCAAGGACCGTGTCAGGGCTCTGCTGGCAGGGCCAAGGGAGCTACCAGCTGGTCTTGGTCACAACCAGGCTGGCTGGCAGAGGTGGGAGGGGGTGCAGGCTGCAGGCTGGGCCCCGAGGGAGCCCCTTGAGGCACAGGGCCCAGAAGATCGCAGGGCTAGGAGGAGGAGGTGTGTGTGGGTGTGTACAGGTGTGTGCAGGTGTGTGCAGGTGTGTGTGTACGTGGGAGGAGGGGTGTGTGTACAGGTGTGTGTGTGGGTGTGTACAGGTGTGTGCAGGTGTGTGTGTACATGGGAGGAGGGGTGTGTGTGTGGGTGTGTACAGGTGTGTGCAGGTGTGTGTGTGTATATGGGAGGAGGGGTGTGTATGGGTGTGTACAGGTGTGTACAGGTGTGTGTGTACACATGGGAGGAGGGGTGCATGTGCAGGTAAGTACAGGTGTGTGCAGATGTGTGTGTGCATGCACGTGGGAGGAGTGGTGCTTGTGCTGGTGTATGTACAGGCATGTGCAGGCATGTGTGTGTGTGTGTGGCACTACCCTTGGGTGGTGGCTCCTGTGAGGCAGAGGTTTGAGCCGGGGTTCTGAGGTCTGTTCCCACCTGCTGGAGACTTGTCCTGGGCTCCAGCTTCTGACACTTCCTGGGGTCCCTTCCTGACCTGGCGGCAGGCAGGGCCAACACTCCCTGCCTGAGCTCTGTGAGGAGGGAGAGAGCCAAGGGCCAGGACAGGAGGGTGGGTGCTCCGAGCACACCCCCGCACATGGGCACAGCAGCTCCTCAAACCCTGCACACAGGGCCGTTGGCGAGGGGCTCCCTGGCCTCAGCTCAAGGAGAGGAACTCCCAGGGCAGTGGGCAGCAGGGGAAGCAGAAGCTGCCCCTGGGATTTCCCTGGGCCATCCCCATCAGGAGCTCGGCCTGCTAGGAGCCGCGCTATGACCCCAGGGAGAACCCACTAGGCACCGCCAGGGCTGGTGCAGGAGCGCCTGGGCACGTGTTAACAGGTGCTGAAGCCCTCTCACTGCTTCATGAAGGCTCAACCTGGAGGCCAGAGCCCAGGCAGCAGCTGGTGCCACCCTGTGCGGGACAGAATGCACCCTCGCAGGGCCTGCCTGCGGCCTCCGTGTGGAGCCTGAGGCCCTCAGGTGTCCCAAGGTGGCTCCTCTACGCCTTCAGCTGAGAACCTAGACCCAGCGTCAGGTGCTGGATAGCCACGGGCAGGGCATGTCCCAGGCCTCATCCCTGCATCTCCGGCTGGGCAGCCTGGCGGGACCCGCAGTTCTCCACCCTGTTCAATCCCCAGGGCAAGCTCTGGACCCCTCAGTTCAGAACTTCCAGACCTCCAGGCAGGGGAGGATGAAGGAGGTGGCGGTTGCCTCCGAGAGGACCTGTCCAGCCCTGAGCTCCCCGGGGGCTGGTGAGGGCGGCCTGGTTCTGTGAGGCTGTGTGCACTTCCTCTGCAGAGAACAAGAGACTCACAGACAACAGTCGAATAAAAACAAAAGTGCCCAGTCAGCTACACAGTAGCTACAAACACCCGCGTCTGCGGCACCTGGTAGTGGCACCAGGCTCTCAGGAGGGCCAGCCCCCGGCAGGGGCAGGGCCTGGTGTCCTGGGGTGTCCTGCCCCGCACCATCAGCTGCAGCCTCCTGGCACCGCCCTTGCCCTTCCATGGGCCGTGCTGGTGGGTCCCTAGCTGGAAGCAGCCCTTCCTGGCTGCCCTGTGACACCGTCGGCCCTGCTCAGGTGTGCTCACACCATGGCCCCCAGTTTCCCTGTCCTTCTGGGGTGACATAGTGCCGGGGGTGACCTCCAGCCAGTGCTGCGGGGCTGGGGGCTCATCTGACTGCCGCGTGGAGGTAGGAGTGGAGCGAGCAGGAGTCACTCCCCTCCCTCTTAGGCTGGGCCTTTCTGGGGATAAAGTGGAAAAGGAAGACAGTCGGGTTTCTGAGAAGTCCTCAACACAGCCTCTGCGGTCAGAATCCTTTACTCTCCAACTGGGCAACGCCCAGCACATTCCAAGGGCGGAGGCGCCCTCAGCCTGGGCTGGCGTGAGCCCCGTCTGCCTGGCCAGCCCAGCGGTGCCGCCGCCGCCTCCGTCCAGCCCCGACAGGCTCAGGGCCTGGAACCGTGTGGGGAAAGCCTCTCCCTCACCCCGGGCTCCCGGCTCCCCGACCCACCCCAGCCCCCACCAGACGCTGCAGGCTGGGGAGACCGGGACTGCCTGAGCGCCCGGCCACGCGCGTGCCACTTCCAGGGGCTTTCTGTTCTCCAGACCTGAAGGTTAATTGTAGCATCGGTGAGAGCTGACTCTACTGGGGAAGTGACCTACTCCTGGGAAGCGGGGTGCCTTCCCAGACAGGTGCTGGCTCTTGCTAAGTGCCATCACCATCCGCTGTCCTGAATTTCACTCATGGCCCCCCGCCAACACAGCACCCCGCGAATCTCTTCAGGCAGAGCTGCTCCGAGGGGAGGGGCAGGGAGGAAGCCGCTGCCCGGAGGCCCTGTCGTTGGCGGTCTGGGGTGGTGCCGCCTCGGAGGGGTGGGCGATCTCCCAGCTGCCTGCAGAGCCGTTTCCAACCTGTGTCCACTGTGTGCAGCCCCCTGTGGCTGACTGTGGGACATTAAAGTCAAACAAGACGAAATTGCACACCCTCCCCAGGGACAAGGTCCTCTGCTTCCCAGTGTGCGCTGTGGGCCAGCGCCTGTCACCATCACCTAGGGGAGGAGGTGCAGGGGCTGCCCTCCTCGGGGGGCCACCGCCTGCCCCCCAGAGCCGCTGGCATTGCTGTGTCCCCTGGGCCCACAATGGGCACGGGTGTGTGCTGTGGAGGAGGAGTGTCTGTGCTGTGGTGGTGGCGTGTGCATGCTGTAGAGGCACGTGTGTGCCATGAGGGCAGGTGCAGCAGTCACGGCAGTGGTCATGGCAGTGGTCATGGCAGCAGTGTGTCTGAGGAACTTGAGGGGTCCTGTGGTCAGGACCCACTGGACGGGCTGTGGGGGCTTGGACAGCTCGCTGTTCCCCGCACACGCCAGTGCTGACCCTTGGGCGTCGCTCTGGCACCTTCCTCTCTCCTCCCCTCAGCTCCGCATCCTCAGAGGGGCCCGTGTTTTTGGGTGTGCCTTGGCTCCACTAGGGCGGGGGCGGTGTGGGGCGAGCAGTTGTGTGACGGCCGCCCGGCACCTGTGTCCAGGCACAGCCGCTGCGTGGGGGGCCAGCCCCTCTCCCAGGGAGGGCCCCTCGCCCCTCCTCGGAGCATACGTCGTAAACAACACAGGACCGAAACCCCACAGGGGACGCCGCAGATCCCGGCGTCAACCACCGCCCCCTGTCATGTTTCAAAAAAGTCCCTGGTTTTGTGGTTTGCTGGAGCCGCTGGCAGTTGGTTTCTCAGGTGGCGCTTCCCTCTGCCCGCCTCATGCAACTGACATGTGCCCTGGCGCGTGCGCACCCCCGCGCTCACACGCACACTCACTGTGCACACAGCCCCCGGTCGGTACATATGCCCCTCCCTTGCCTTCCTGGTGTCCAGGTTCCCAAACCTCGGTGCCCCTGCAGGCGGCAGTTTTCCAGCCTCGAGTTCCTGTTGTCTCTGCTTTTACTGCACGGGAAACCTCCCAGGCAACGACACCTTTTCCTCCTTTTATCTTGCAGTGAAAAGCGGAACTGTCCCTTGCTCTAATCTTGGTGAGATCTGACACCACCGTCAAAATCATAATCGATGTTGGCAATCGGCGTGAGATTGCAGGCTGTCTTCGAAGGCCCTGCGTATTCACGCCTGGCTCTCTCTCCAGGTGAACAGCAGGCGTGTTTTCGGCCTGCCCACCTCGCACCCTCTCTGTCCTTGGAATGCCGTCCACATCCATCCCAGCCTGGCCGTAAGAGGCCCAGGGGAGCACCTGCCACAGCCTCCGTAATGCTGTTTCTTCAAAAATTAACAGGCTTAATGTTTTTAGTAAAGTTTTAGATTTACGGAGTAACAGCAGATAATACAGAGTTCCCTAACTGGCACCCCATCCCTCCCGACCTGTTGTTAGCAGGTTGCGTTAGTGTGACGCATGCGTCATGACTGACACGTTCTCATCAGCTAAAGCCCACCACTTCTGCTGTTGTACATTCTGTGTGTTTGGACAAACGTACCACGTCCCGTATGCACCGTTGCAGGATCACACCGAGCAGTGTCGCTGCCCTGCAAACCTCGGTGCCCCTGTGCCTCCCGCCCGCCCTCTAACTCCCGGCAGCCACCGGCCTTCGTCCTGTCTCCACGGTTTTGCTTTCCTCGGTGTTCTGCACAATCGCAGAATGTGCCTTTTCCAGATGGGTGTCTTTCACTTGTCCAAATGCATCCACGTTTCCTCTCTGTCTTTCCATGGCTTGATAGCTCATTTCTTTTTAGCATGGGATAATATTCCACTGTCTGGATCTACCACTGACAATTTATTATCAATTTATTACTTATCTGTTCATCTGCTGAGGAACATTTTGGGTGCTTCCGAGTTTTGGTAATTATGAATAAAGCTGCTATAAACATCTGTGGGCAGACTTTTGTATGGACGGAAGTTTTCAGCTCCTTTGGGTAAATATCAAGACGTGCGATTGTCGGATCATACGGCAAGAGTATGTGTAGTTTGGTGAGGAACGACCGACCCTGCCTCCACAGTGGCTGCACCGCTTTGTGCTCCCACCTGCGGCTCCACGTCCTCACCAGCACTCGGTGCTGTCAGTGTCTGGATTTTGGCCATTGTAATAGGTGTGCAGTGGTGTCTCAGTGTTGTCTTAACTGGCATTTCCCTGACGACATATGACGTGGCGCATCTTTTCATGTGCTTATCTGCCATCTGCATATCTTTGGTGAGATGTCCGTTTAGATATTTGGCCCATTTTTTCACTGGATTGTTTGTTTTCTTATTGAGTTTTAAGAGTTCTTTGTATGCTTTGGATATAAGCCCTTTGCCAGATATGTGTTTTGCAAGTACTTTCTTTTTCAGAGGAAAGGTTTTTAATTTTAATGAAGTCAGACTTATCAGATTTTTTCTTGTATGGATCATGCCTTTGGTATTGTATCTAAAAATTCATCACTAACCCTAAGGTCATCTAGATTTTCTTCCATGTTTTCTTCTAGAAGTTTTTATAGCTTTGTGTTCTACATTTAAGTCTTTAGTCCAATTGCATGAGGTCCTGTCATCCCTGTGTCATCCCTGAACAGACACTCTGGCCTGTCCAGCAAGGCCAGTGGGATCAGAGCACTGTCACCACGGCGTGTAGCTTGGATATTTTAGGATATACGGCCAGGATCTCACGTGTGGATAGGCAAGTATACAACTCTTCATTGAGAGGCTGGGGGGAGCTGTCAGGTCAGCTTACGGGGGGGGGTGGTACCTGCAGAGACAGGGAAAGGGGCTCTGGCCAGGGAGGCCCGGGAAGACCTGGTGGGGCAGCGCAGGTGTCTGGGCACAGATGTGGGACAGTGGGAGCCACGGGAGGTCTCTGACCGCAGCGGTGCCCAGAGGACGCTGCATGTGCTGCAGACGCGTCTTCTTGGCTCTGCCTGTGCAGCCCTGGGCCTTTCCATGGGCTCCTCAAGCCTGTTCTCTCGCGGTGCCCTTGCCAGATGCCACCAGCCTGTCAACCCATCGACCCACAGGAGCTGGCACTGACGGCGTGTCTGGGCCAGTCCACGGGCAGTGGGCCTTCAGCAAAGGCCTAAAAATGCCATGTACCAGGCGTTCACCTGCCAGGCAGAGAGTTTCTCACGCATTAACGGGTGTCATCGGCTTCCTCTCTCAGCTGT
This sequence comes from Daubentonia madagascariensis, assembly GCA_023783475.1. NCBI lineage: Eukaryota > Metazoa > Chordata > Mammalia > Primates > Daubentoniidae > Daubentonia > Daubentonia madagascariensis. Next base: position 41,727 of record JAKFHU010002382.1, read on the forward strand.
TAGCTTTATCAGATGAAGAGTCAAGTAGTTCTGGGGTTCATCTGAAAAGCGGCAGCACCTGCCACATTCTCCCCTGGTCTGTGCTCCCCAGAGGTGACCACGGTAAAGCCCACGCCTCTGCTCCTGACCTCTGGGGAGACTGGGATGCCTCGGCCCCTCCCCCGGGTCGGGCCGGCCCCACACGCGTGCTCCTAAGCTCTGGGGTCTCCAGCAGGCTTTCAGCGCTGAGCGCTACCGTGGCCACACGGCCTCTCTCCGTGGCCACGTGACCGCGTACGATGAGATCTCCATTCCTCACACGACTTTGTGTTTTGCCTGGAGTTAATGATTGTCTTTTGTTGCTGTTGCATAGTCTTCCATGCACTCACCTGGTCATTCTGTCCCAAACTCCCGGCGAGCTGCCACGCTCTGCCACGCACGCAAGCCCCAGGTGTCTCTCGTTTCCTCTGTGAGATTCTGCCGACACACCCGCCCCTGCCTGGGTCGCTCCTTTCTTGCATCTCATGCCTTCTGTCTTGGGGATTCTGTCTTTTCAGGGGACTCATTCTCCTGAGGCACCCCCTGTTCCTTCCAGGGACGTGCAGAAGCCCCGTGTGCTGCACAGGGGAGGGCGCGAGGCTGGGGGCCCGTCTGAGGTGCCGCCTGTGGACGCGTGCTGGGGCGGCGTGGGGAGGCAGGCTGGAGGTGCTGCCCTTCCGACTCGTAAGGCGTCGCGCCTGCTTCCTCCAGTGTTGGTGCCAAGACCACTGACGCCGTCCTCGCTCCTGGTTCTTTCTGCGGGGCCTCCCCTGCCCCGCAGCGGGGGCCTTCTCTTTCCGTAGTGGCTTTGGGGTGGCTCTGACCGCACCCGTTCACTCTGGAAACACGCGCTGGTTCTGGGAACAGCTTGCGGCCGGCGGTGCCTGCCCTGGAGCCCGGATTCTCTGTCTGCTCCTCGGAGACGTGGACCCACATATGTTGTCCCTCTCTTGGGTTTTCTCTCATGAACTTTCTTTTTCTTCCTCTGTCTTGAGAGAATTTCTTGACCTCTTTCAGTTCCTCTGTTGAGTTTTTAGTTTCTGCTCTCTTATTTTTAACTCCCAAGAGGTCTTTAAGTCTCCAAGTGTGCTTTCCTTCCCGGGTGACGCTTGCTTTTTCCCGCAGTGCCTCCAATCCCTTGCTTGCTCTGGGTGCACATCTTGCGACGCGGTCGCTGGTTTCCGCGCCTGACACTCGCCGGCCAGGTCCTGGCTGGCTCCACGTGGGTGAGAGTCGGGTGCCAAGAAGCTGAGTGGGAGCGTGAGCCGCACGGGTGTTCGTGGGGAGCCCGGACCCCTCCTTCCTGCTGGCTGCGCCAAAAACCTGCACGAGGGCAGCAAATAACACCCCCTCTCTTTTGTTTTCATTGGATTTGAGAACGAAGTCAATCCACCTGCTCTGGACAAATTTCATTCTCATCTTTACAGCAGCTCAGAAACCTCGAGATTATCGTCTTACGATGAGGAAACCAAGTCTAAAAGAGATAAAACAACCTGCTGGGAAGTGGCCAGACAGGTTCCTCAGAACAGAGCCCTCGAGTTGCAGAAACTGTGGGCTTCTGACTCCACGCAGAGGGGCTGTCCCTCCTCTGTCGTGGCGGCTCCCCCAACGGGGTGGCCCCAGCAGGAGGGTGAGCAGCGGTGGGTGCCGCTTGGGAGGCCCCCGGGCCTGGCCTTCCCGCGCTTGGGGCGAACGGTAGGCGCCTGGGAAGCTGGGGAGAGCCGCCTGCCTCCAGGTCCAGGGGCTCGGAGCCTCGTCCTTCGTGGGGCCCTGGGTCTCCCGCTTTGTGCTGCTTTCCGCCTTCGGAGCCCTTTGTCCTCTGGCGTCAAGGCATAAATACCAAGAATCAATACCCCCAGTTGCTTCCTCCTGCTGTGTCCAGGCAGCAGCTCGTGACAAAGTCCCGGCCTCAGGGACAGTACCAGGAACTCCTGATAGTGGTGGCCACCGTGGCCACGTGGATGAGCATGGGCTGGGCTTACAACGGCCTTGGGACATTGCCCACACATTTTATCTGCACAAAAGAATTCCTCAGAGAAAATGGCCCTGCTGGACTTTTCACATGACTGAATGAAGGTCAATGGCATCTAAACTTGCTGCCCTGCGGGGAATCCATTTGCAAAATCCTTAAAGCCACTTAGAGGACCCGCCCGTGTCCCCCAGCCCCACCCCAGGCAGTGTGTCTGTGTCTGTCCCTCAGTGGGTCAGTTTCCCAACCCCCAGCCAATGCGCATCCAGACTCCCCCTCACAACAGCCTCCGAGGATGCAATTAACATCTTGTGTTCTAGAAACTTAAAACCTTAAAGAGGAATTCTGTTTCTGCTTTGTTCAGCCTCTCTGGCCACTCTCCTCATTTTATGGAAGGGGTCATCGTGCACATGCCATCCTGGGGCCTCCCCCGATTCATGCAGGGAAAGGAGGGAAGGGAGTTGGCAGGGCTGCTGGCCATGTGCCCCGGGAGCTGGGCCTTGTGTAGCTCTGACCTGCATGTCTTTGTTCCCCTGGGTGTCTGCTGTTGTGCCAGGTGCAGGTATCACAGCTGGGTTCCACCAATCCTGTGGTTAGATGAGGCCCGAGCCAGCCTGTACCCCGCCTCGTGTCAGGGGCAGCCCCTACTCTCCCCTTCTGAGGTTCTGGCTGGGCCACAGTGCTCAGCTGAGCCCAGACAGCCCTGGCTGCCCCTCCAGTGCCCTCGGGGCTCGCTCCTCCGGTGCGTGGAGGAGCTGTGGGGCCGTGGCTCAGGAGGTTTGGGGACCGGCTGGAGGTGAGGGTGGGGCCCTGCTGCCACAGTGGCGAGGTTCCATGAGTCCATCTCCCTGGGCGCTTGCTGCAGCCCTGCGGTGGCCGTTCTGTCCCTCTGAGGGAGACACCAAGGTGGAGAAGGGCAGGTTCTAGGAGGCTGCAGGACGCGGGGCTGCCAGCTGCTGCCCTGCTCTGTGTGCCCTCATGCTGGTGGGGCCAAGGGGTCCCCAGAACGCAGGCTGTTGATGCCTGCCCAGCTCTGAGCCCCGGCCTACCTGTCTGCCGCTTTGGGGCTGTGCTGGGTAATTTGTCCAAAATATCATGGAGAAACGAGTGCACCTGGAGTGGACCAGGGAGCCAGTGCTGCAGGCACTGTCTCCTGCAGTGATGTGTTTCTGACGACCTTCCCTTCAAGGGACACCTCACATGGACTTTGTCCTGCTCGTCTGAAGCTTTTGGGGAGCACCCTTGTTAGGTGGCCGATAAACCAAAGGGAAAACACAAGGAATGCTAAGCCTTTGTGACTAGTGAAAATACCTTTAATAATTTCCACTTTAAAATGAATGATTCTGTAAGGGCAAGAAAGAGGAGAGGAAGCAGATGTTGCAAGGGAAACGTGGGTCTAAAGTGGGACCCTGGGAAAACAGAGTGTCCAGGTAGGAGCCAGGAGTCAAATCGAGAACTCGGGGATTGTGACAACACAGGCTTCTGCAGGAGCCACCGGCCTCCCCATAGACAGACGACGCACCAGTTTAGGAGAAGCCACGATAACTGGCAAGATTTCCAATGGACCCATTTTCCTTTCTTGCCCATTTGATGGAAGAGAACAAAAGAAAGATCTTTATTCATAACTTATGCAAATCATACCTATTTCAAGATTTTCTCTTTATTTTTGATTTTTAGCAGTTTGACTATGATATGCCTATAGGTGTGATTTTCTTTGTATTTACCCTGCTTGGGGGTTGCAGAATGTCTCAAATCTACAAATTTATGTCTTTCACCAAATTGGGGACATTTTTGGCCATTAATTCTTCAAAATTTTCCTGCACCATTCTCCCTCTCCTCTCCTTCTGGAACTCCAACTACACGTGTATTAGACCTTTTGCTACAGACCATTGAGACGCTGTCATTTTTTAAAATCTTTTTTCTTTTTGTTTTTCAGATTGGATCATTTCTTTTCTTTTTTTTCTTTTTCTTTTTTGTTTGAGACAGTCTTGCTCTGTTGCCCAGGATGGAGTGCAGTGGTGCGAGCATAGCTCCCTGCAGCCTCCAGCTCCTGAGCTCAGGTGATCCTCCCCACTTGGCCTCCCAAAGTGCTGGTATTACAGGCGTGAGCCACTGTGCCTGGCCCAGATTGGATGATTTCTATTGATCTATCTTCCAGCTCACTGTCTTTTCTGTCCTTTCTATCTGTTGTTAAGCATATCCTTCGAATTTTTATTTCAGATATTGTATTCTTCAGTTCTGGAGTTCCATTTGGTTATTTTTGATAACTTCTATTTCAGGGGTCAGCAAACCATAACCCATAGGCTGACCACTTGTCTTTGTAAATAAAGTTTTGTTGGAACACAGCCATGCCCATTTGTTTGTGTATGTTATGGCTGCTTTTTGTGCTATAGTGGCAGAGCCGAGCAGTTGTGAAATAGACTGTGTACATCACGAAACCTAAAATATTTACTATCTGCCCATTAAGAAAGAATTTGCCAACCCCTGTTCCATTCCACTGCCAAGATTTACCCTTTTTAATCAATTGCAAGCATATTTTCCTTTAAATCCTCAAACATAGTTATAATAGCTGTTTTAAAATCTTATCTGCTAATTCCGATGTCTGGATAACCTTGAGGTTCCCACTGATTGATGTATGGATGGGCCCTATTTTTCCTGTTTCTTCACATATCCAGTGATTTGGGATCGTATCCAGGACATTGTAACTGATACCTTGCAGAGACTGTATTCTGCTCGGTTCCTCTGGAAATACCTTGACTTTTGTGGCTGTGGTGGTTGCTATGTTGTGTTTTATCAGGCAGTTGACTCCAGCAGACTGAAACTCCAAGTGCTGTCTCCCCCATGCTGGGGCAGCTGAAATTTCTGTACAACCCTTTCAACTTCTGTTGGCAGACTGGGGCCTGCCTCTCTCATTCATAATTTGTGGATCAGAGTTTGGGGTTCCCCTCTCTGGCTCTTTCCCTTCCGGGATTCGCCCCTCACTTTTCAGCTTCTGTGGCCACCTTGATCTCTGTTCTCTGATTTTTCAGCCGGTGAGACTGAAGTTCTCCTTCTGAGTTTTGCTTCTCTGCATGGCCAGACAGATCTGCCTTTAGGAAAAGAGCTATTAAAAAAAATCAGGGAACCCCCAGTGCTGTCCCCCCCACCCCATGTTTCTGCTGCCTTTGATCTTTCTTCACAGCCTCAAGAGGTTGTTTCCGTATCTTTCCCCGAGTCCCTAGTTGTTACTTGTGGGAGAGCCGGTACAATAGGCGCTACCCGACTGTAAGGACATGATTGTACAAATCCCCTCATTTTGTCCTTGAGTTAGTGGTGGGGTTCAGGAGTGAGTGTGAGAAGGAGAAAGTGCTTGCGGAGAACGACTCCGTGGCGTGGAAGGAAGCCACCAGCGGGAGCTTCCTCGGACCACAGGCCTGAGCTGTTCTCGTTCACGCTGTTCACTTAGGAAACACTTGCTACTTCTTGTCATTAATGTATATAATTACGTACGACCGGATTAATAACACCTGCTCTGTGGATGCTGTCCGCTTGCCTCAGAACGCAGGGGAGGGTTTCATTTTAAACAAAAGTGCACCCCTGGGTCTCCCTGGGGCTTGGAGCTGAGTGTGAAGGCCCATTTTTCCCTTTTCTGCTTTTCCTCGTGCCCCTGCCCTGGCCAAGTGGCTGGCCTGACCACGTGCTCCCACTTTGGTTTCCTCACCTGACCCCAGAGGACACTTTGTTGGTGACCCGGGTCATGGGTCATGAGGTGGTGCCCAAGCCCATCTGAGCAGGGCTTTCCACAATGGGGCAGGCGAGGTAAATGGTGATGAGGGTAGGAAATGACTCAGGGATGCAGCCCCCGGGTCGGGCTGTCTTGAAGGAAGGCCCAGGGGTGAGCGGAGGGGCTGGTGCTAGACACTGAGGGGGTGGGGGTCGTCCTGTCTGTCTGGGCTGAGGGCCCTGGCCTGCCCAGGGGCTGCCTTTCCTTCCGTCCTCACTCCTGTTGCTCATGGTGGCTCAGAACTGAAGATCTACTGCTTCCCTAGAAAGCCATTAGCGATTTTCATTTTTCATTTAAAAATGGACAAGATTTGCTTGAGTTTTGTAAACATACAGTGTTTCAAACATCCTGTGATCTGTGAGAAGGACCCGTCCTGAAAGGCTGCTGTTCTCGGTGTCGTGTGAACATCATCAGGCAGGCCTGGCCGCTCCAGAGAGGGGGCTGCAGGCCCCCCAGGAGAAGTCGGCCGGCTCCATCCCAGCCGCGGCACACACGTGGGCGGCACGTAGGGAATGTCTGCTGAGGCTGCAAGGTGGGCGCTGTAAATACCTGCCTCCTGCCCTGGGCTGGGCGCTGGCGTGTTCAATGCGATTCCTCGGCTGGTGAGCACAGCGATGTTGAGGTCGGAGGGGCGGCACCCGCTCGGTGGGGACTGGGCAGCCTTGCTGGACTCATGGGGCAGGGGTGCGGGAAGAGTGGCGAGCCCTGCGTGTGTCTGCGTGTGTCTGTGTGTCTCTGCACGTGTGTGTCTCTATGTGTGTCTGTGTGTCTGTGTGTAGTGTGTGTGTCTCTGTGTGTGTCTGTGTGTAGTGTGTGTGTCTCTGTGTGTCTCTGTGTGTGTCTGCACGTCTGTGTGTCTCTGTGCGTCTGTGTGTGTTTCTGTGTCTGAGTGTGTGTCTGTGTCTCTACATGTCTGTGTGTGTGTGTCTGTCTCTGTGTGTGTGTGTGTGTCTCTGTGTGTGTTTATGCATCTCTGTGTCTTTGTGTCTCTGCATGTCTACGTGCATCTCCGCGTGGCATGTGTGCGCGTGTGTGTGTCTGCACATCTTCATGTCTGAGACCCGCTCATCTGGCTGGAGGAGCTGGTCCCTGTGTGCCTCAGGCCTCCCCGCAGGTCTCACTGCTGGGTCTAGTTGTTTTCGTTAAGCAGAGCTTAATTCACTGAGGCTTGTACATGTTAAAGTAAAACCAAAGGATTTACTGTGCTATTGCATTTGAGTGGACTCAGCTAAATCCTCGAGTCGCCTTGAAAGGTCCTTGGAGGCAGCGGCAGCTCTGGCCAGCTGAGGCCCCAGCCCAGGCTGGGCTCTGAGGGGCCTGATGTGCGGCCACCGTGGCCTTCCTGAGCCCCCGGGCGGCCCCAAGCTAAGCTCTTTCTGGTGCCTCCTTTGGAAATGGCCAGTTAGGTGGCACCTGCATACCTTTCCCTTTGGTAAGAGGGTTTGTAATTAGAACTAAAAGCGCTTGCTGCCCTGTCGTTACTGTCCTGCAGCTGTGCCATTTTGTGCTTAATTAGCTGTGACAGTCCAGGCCTCGGCAATCAGTTACTCCCGGGCTTGGATGTTCCTTCATCCGCGTCTCTCGTTTGGAGGGCACGCTGGCCGCGGTGGGGGGACTTGGGACCCGCCCCATCCACACCGGCCCCGCTGGCCTCCTTGCTCTTGGTGCACTTTTACTTTGTCCTCTGGGGGGTTTCCAGTGGCCTCTGCACGAGTAAGCTGCTCACGGTGGCGTTGTCTGAGGTGGGCAGGGGAAGCCGGTTCCTTTCTGTGAAGTTCCTCTCGGTGTTGGCCTCGGCGACTGGGCAGCTGAGCCCAGTGTCAGCACAGCACGTCGCGACGCAGATTCTGGGTCATGTGATGGTGTATACACTGGGCTGTCAGTTCTGCTCTCTTCACTTTCCTTAAGGCCTCAGACATCCTTGGCCCTTTCAACCCACAGGGTCAGGGTTTTCCCGACAAGCCCAGTGGACTTCACTTTAGGGGAAGGCTGCACGATCAGCTCCTTCCTGTGTCACGGCTGCGCGGCAGCCCAGGAGCCTGTGGCACGGAGACCTGAGCCCTGCGCCTGTGGCGCTTGGACCTGGACATGGGGCCCCAGAGCTGTGGGTCTGAGGAGGCCAAGCTGCCTTGAGCAGCCGCCCCACGGCTAGGCTCTGAGCCCTCTGGCGGTTTAAAGAGCCGTCATGCTCAGACAGGGACAGTTGCAAGAAGCCACTGTTCCCCTCTTCCCCTGCTTCCCCTGAAGGCCCAGGGAGCTGCCCCAGAGAGCAGGAGGGGGCTGAAGCCACTGGGCGCCAGGGAGGCAGGCAGGCCTGGTGTGCAGGGAGCCTTTCCACACATGGTGGTCGGCACCACAGCGCTGTCTCCCATCCCAAACATGTGCAGACCCTGGCAGGAAGTGAGTGTGTTGAGACCGGCCCCGACCTGGGGGCAGCAGAGCTGAGTCCCAGGCCCTACCTAGAGTTCCTGAAAAGCGCTGCCGCCTTGGCCACGTGTGTGTGGAGAGCTGTGCCCGGGCCAGGCCTTCGTGCCAGGTGGCTGCAGGCGCTCCGCTCCTCCCGGCAGCAGGAACTGGGCACCACAGCAGGCTCTGCGAGACTTGGCTTACCGACTCCTAAAATGCCCATTAAGTGCCTAATTGCTGAACCACTTGCAAATTGCCACTTGAAATCAATCGAGTCTTCAGTTAGCCGATTACAACGCAGACTGCCGTTTGGTGTGGCCTGTGACAGCCCCTGCCTTCTGTGTGAGGATGACAGCACCGCAGTCCTGGGCTGTCTCTGCCCCCGCCCCGGCCCCCAGGACAATGTCTCGAATAATTGAGGGATCTTGCTGCGGCACCTCCCCAGGAGGGCCCGGCTGGAGGGAAGAGCAGACGCCCCAGGAGGTGGCACAGCCCCGCTGGGGCCAGACCCCATTCCAGAGGAGGCCACTGCCCACAGCCCCCCGCAGGGCTCGGACCACGGGAGATGGGAGGGAAGCAACGTCCAGCCCCAAATCCAGCTCAGGAGGAAGACACTGGAACCCTAGAGAAGATAGCCATGGTCGGGAGGGCGCAGGGGAGGTCTGCACAGAGCTGTCCACGTTAGGCACAGACACGACAGGAAGAATCGCTCAGCGGACACTAGAGCTCCGGAAACCGGGAGGGAGGGAAGAGCCCAGCCTGGGAGAACGTCCCACGTGTGCTGCGCCCCACGGAAGCAGGATCACAATGAAGATCCCATGCAGCAGAACAGGGAACTGGCACAGGTCTTCACGGCTAAGAACACAGTGGGGGACCCAGCATGGCAGTGTTGGCCCTAGGAGGTGGCAACGGCAGAGCCGCTGGTGGAGCGAAAGGTTGGAGATTTCCAGTGAATGCAGAGGGAGAAAGACGGAGAAAGTGAAGCAACCAGAGGGAACAGAGCACAGGCGAGAAGAGCCGCTGTGCGCTGTTCGGGTGAGGCAGAGACGCCCGCGTGAGGCCGCAGGACACTGGCTGCTTCGTCACCTGGCAGCGGGCACCAGCGGGGGCACCGCAGGGGCGGGCACAGCTGCCGTGGGGGTCTGGGAAGCTTCAGGAAGTTTCCCTGAAATGGACGAAGAGCAAAGCTGAGGGTGCCCTGTATCGGGAAGAGCAGAACAGTCGGCCTTAAGATACAGCCTCATTACGCACAAACGAGTGACCCACGGGGGGGACATGCACAGCCAGGCTGGCCTGAGCCCACTGTGGCACCACCTCTGCCCACCCGAGGTTCCACGCCAGGCTGCGTTCAGACTCAGAGGTGTCAGACCCACATGTGCCAACACTGCCAAGGGCCAACTCAGATCCAAAGGCTCAGGGACAAAGAAGCCACGGCTCAAGCGCAGGGGTGAGGGTGGGTTTGTGCCCCTGGAGGGGGTTCAGCTGGTGGATGGCCTTGTGCATAACGCAACTGACCGGACACCAGCTGGCAGCTGGAGGTGTGGGTGCCTGAGCCGTCCACGGACGCTGCCGAGATCCACTCTCCGCCCCAGGGATTTGGGGAAGACACCTGCGTGGAAGAACTGTCTCTCTGAGGTTGAGCAGGGCCTTCTGAGTCATGACTATTTTTAAATATTTTGTTATACTCAAGTAAAATTAAATTGAATGCCTCTTATTTTAAAAAGCACAAATGATAAAAGTTTAGCAGAAAACCTAGGAGTAGGAATGGCCTTTTTAGGCATAACATAAAACTCAGAAGCCGTAAAACAAAAGACTGATAAATCTAACTGTAAAAATGTCTACATGTAGCAAAATGACATAAACAAGGTAAAAAAAGAGGTGGCCATACCTTTGAAAGCGAAAATACACCTGCACCTGAAAACACAAAGGTTTGATTTTTCCAGTTTATGAAAAACCTGTGTGAACAAGAAAAGGATTAGTCCCCCGGTCAGGGAGCCAGCAAATTCTATGAATAAACAGTTATTCACAGAAAAGGAAAGGCATGTCTCTCAAACGTGACAAGATGCTCAAACCTCTCTTATAATAAGAGGACGTTAGGTTAAGCCTACCACGGATGCAAGTCACACCTGCCTGTGCAGTGAGGGGACAGGTGTGGGCCCGGAAGGAGGACAGAGCCCAACATCACAACTGCACACACCTTGCAGACACTTCTAGGAACCCCGCTGGACATTCCTGTACACGTGGAGAAGGTGTTCAAGGATGCTCTTTCTAATGTTGTGATGGCAAAAGGTTGGAAACAGCCTTCTCTCCCGTCTACGCTGCATTTGTATATGTATGTATACATTTTTCTCTCAATGAACAAGAAGATTAATTTTTTTCTGTGAATTTCCAGGGCTTGCTTCTGAGCAAGAGCACTTGGTCTGAAGTCAGCCTGTACCTCACCCACCCGTGTCCAAATCAATAAGATTTCATGGTAACCAGCTGCTGTACGGGAATGTGACAAAGGATTAGCCGATAGTGTCGAGGAGAACTTTGAGTTCCTAAAGTGCAAAGTTTGTTGTTGTTTTCAAAGATAACCTTGCCCCAAGCTTGTCCTGACCTGCTGGCCTCGAGTTGTCTGAATAGCTTCACAGTGGTCACAATCCGCTGGAATCTCTAATTTTGGAAGAGACTGTGGCTAAAAGACCCAAGGCCAGGTGTTTGCAGCTGCCTTAGGCGAAGGGGTCTGACCTGGGACGCGCTGTCTCTGCAGTCCCTGGGTTTCATCCTCAATGAGTCCCCCACACGGTGGGCACTGTGGGGCCCACACCTCCCACCCCAGCTGCTCCATGAGCTTTATGGGACAAGCAGGTAAGGACAGGCGAGCAGGTTGCTGCAAACAACCCAAACTCAACTGCAGCCAGCCCGGGGCGTGAAGAGAGACAGGAGACGAGCTGTGCAGAAATGTGGCGGCTTGAGTGCGCGCAGGGAGCGCGGCAGCCCCCAGGGGGTCGCCCTCCACACGGCTGGGCCCCGGGTTCGCTGCGGATTCGGTGGGCAGAGGCGACCAAGGACAGAGGTGGGAGACGTGGTCAGCTCGAGCGGCAGGTGGCCGGGGTGGGCCAAGGGGACGGGCCCCTCAGCTCCTGGACACCAAGCCCGGCTTCTACAGCCCTGAGGAAGGAACAGAGAGTGATAAACTGGGCTCATCTCTGGAATTAATAAACGGGTTGGGAGGCTCTGGATGCAGGGGTCATGGCCCAGGCCTTGGACGGCACAGAGGGGAGGGTCCAGAGTCCACCACGGAGGACCCCACCGCATGACTCCTGAGGGCCCCGGAACTCTTGGAATGCAGGTTCCTGGGCTGGCCCAGCTGCCGAGTCCGGGGTCTGTTGTGGGGCCCCAGGACCCGCAGGGCCCCCCTATCTGCCCTGTGCAGAGGACAGGATCTTCCCCCTGCAGGGCTGGAAGACGCCTCCCAGGTCTCTTCCCAAGGCTCTGGGAGGCCACAGGGATGGGGACGTGTAGCCCAGAGGAAGAGGAGCGTTGCTATGCCCCAGGTGGGGCCCTCAGGTGCCCATGTGAAAGCAGAGCCGGGTCAGGCGGTTCTCACCCACACCTCAGCCTCTCCCGCTGGGGTCAGCTGACCACCAGCCCCCGGCAGGGCCCAGGAGGGAACCCGTCCTTCCTGTTCTCCAGAAACAGCCTCCACAGGAGGCCTTTAGTCGCTAGCGGTGCCGGGCTTCTGCAGGAGGGCGACCTTCCTGCCCCGCCTGACATGTGTGAGAACTTTTGGATGGGCCCGGAGAGCCTGTGGGGCACACGGGGTGGGGGTCTCCAGCACAGCCTCAGATCCCAAAAGCATCAGCCCATTCTGCCTCTGCCCAGCCCGGTCCTGGCGGCTCAGGAGGCTGAGGCGTGGCGCTGGGGGCTGTGGGGAGACACAAACACCAAGCAGGTGCAGAGCTCGAACTGGTCACCCTGCTTCTCAGCCAGACTCGGAGGGGCGACGCAGCCCTTGGAGTCGGGAACAGGACTGTCCCCGGGGGAGGACAGCAAGGACGATGGAGCCACCTTCCTCTGGGTGCAGGGAGCCCTCCCCAGGGGCTAGCACCAAATGCCTGCGGTAACCCTGTAATTGCATGGGAGGAAACAGGCCGGGAGAGGCCAGGAGCTCAGGCAGCTCACCTAGTTAGGAGGGTGGGGCGGGTCGGAACCTTCCCGACACAGCCGAGCCCCGCCCCCCCCAGCCTGCCTGCAAATTCTCCTGGGATGGGACGGAGTGAGCAGGACCCCCGACCCCCGTTGGAGGGAGCCCTTCCTGTTCTGCAGCGCTCTGTGCTTAAGTGGAGTCTTGGCCGTCTTGGGAGACAACTGTCCTTTGAATTTCAAAGAAGGCTTTTAATAAACAGAAACTCAGTGAATGAAAAGGGTAATTAGGCCCTATATTGCTTAAGCCAAAGGAGCCAACCCCATTTGTCAACACTCCTCTGTTTTGAAATCGGTCCTGAGTCCAAGTGGAAGGGAGGAGACGTGGCAAGTAGGTCAGGCCTGTGCCGCCCTCCAGGGCAGGCTGAGCCTCTGTGCTCTGAGGGCCGCTCGGGGGTCCTGGTGTCTGGCGGGGCCCCGGCAGGGGGACGGCCATCGGCGCCTGGGGAGACCTGGAGACCCCTGCCTTAGACGGCTCCACTCCTGCAGGGCTGTGCTCCGGGGACGGCAGGATCCCTCCGGACGCCTCAGGAGCAGTTGGGGTGAGGGGGGGCCTCGGCCGCCAGAGGAGGCACCGACAGTGCCCAGAGGAAGGGACCAGCCAGGTGGGGCTGGGCCCGGTCAGAGGCCCACCCCCCGGGGGCGTGGGATGATGGGCCACCCAGCACGGGCCTCCGCCCACCCCACAGCCGCGTGCCGCCGCCCGCTGCCCATGCACGCTCCCTCCTCAGCCCTCCTGGGCTCCCTGAAAAGTGGGGGGCAACCTCAGAAGCCTCCAACCCTGAGCCCCATGGCCCCCCACCCCCACCCTCTCCCCAACACCCCCACTCTCTGCCCCCCCACGACCCCCCCCCTCTCTGTCCTCCCCACGGCCCCCCCACTCTGTCCTCCCCCACGGCCCCCCCACTCTCTGCCCCCCCACGCCCCCCCGCCCTCCCACGACCCCCCACTCTCTGCCCCCCCACGGCCCCCCCCACTCTCTATCTTCCCCACGGCCCCCCCACTCTGTCCTCCCCCACGGCCCCCCCACTCTCTGCCCCCCATGGCCCCCCCACACTCTGCCCCCCCATGGCCCCCCCCTCTGTCCTCCCCACGGCCCTGACTCTCGGCCCCCCCGCAGTGTTCCACCTGTCCCACAAGATCACCAGCGTGGTCCCGGAGAGCGCGCTGCTCATCGTCCTGGGCCTGGTGCTGGGCGGCGTCGTCTGGGCGGCTGACCACATCGCCTCCTTCACGCTCACGCCCACCGTCTTCTTCTTCTACCTGCTGCCGCCCATCGTGCTGGACGCCGGCTACTTCATGCCCAACCGGCTCTTCTTCGGCAACCTGGGCACCATCCTGCTCTACGCCGTCGTGGGCACCGTGTGGAACGCGGCCACCACGGGCCTGTCCCTCTACGGCGTTTTCCTCAGTGGGCTGATGGGTGAGTCCCCACCCAGAGCACAGACCCCCAGGCGGCAGCGCTGCCGCCACTCAGGCAGCCCCTCAAGTTCAAGGTTTAACTCATGCAGAGCCAGTCCCCAGGCGAGTCCCCAGGCCAGTGGGTGGGGAAGGTGGTGCCTCCTGCACTTGGCAGGGAGGTGAGGTCTGTCCACCCTCGCTGGGTCCCATCCCCAGGGAGAAAGGAGGAACTGGCATGGAGCCCCTCGGATGGCAACACTGAACTAGACGTGCACCTGCAAAACCTTGTGCATTTGGGTGTCGTTTCTGCCCAAACCTGTGGGATGCCGGCATCTCCCCTGCGGCTGTCTCATCCATGAACCTGCGGCTCATCCCGCACCAGTGTTTCCTGCACTGCTGTGGTCACTTAACTCTCGGGGGGTTTGCACCTGAGCCACCCAGCCTCGGAGCTGGAGTACCGTCTAGCTGGGAACCGGGGGCTGGTCCCTGCCCTGCCCGGGGTGGCGGGGGGAGAGGGCGGGTGTTGTGCTTATCGCTGCCCCTTGCCGGCCTCTCCACCTATCGGCACACTCAGCGGTGGCCTCCAGCCCTCCTGCCAGCTGACCCAGACTCGCAGGAATGACGCACACGTGGGTGCCACTAGTCACATGGCAATGCCACAGGTGGTCAGGACACACTGCAGACGACACGGCCACCCCGGCCACCCGGCCCCAGGGGGAGTTCAGGGTTTGGAGCAAGGACTCCTGGCCCATGGCCCTCGGCCCCCAGGGGCTGTGCTCACCCTGACTCAAGGGCTGCCCTGAGGCCCACGGAGAAGCCTCTAGCCAGTCTGGCCGGCAGGGCGGCTCTGTCCTCACAGCGAACAGCACAGATATTAAGGTACAATTGGCCACAATTGGGCAAACACGCTCAGCCTGTACCCTGCACCACCATCAAGTTCTGGAACATTCCCACTGCCGGGGCGTCTCAGGCCCGCCCTCCAGCTGCTGCTGCAGTGCGTCCACTGACCTTCAGCAGCGCTCCCTGCTGGAAACACGCATCCCGCATGCGGCAGGCCACCCTCCCGTGGTGAAGGGACTGCAGGGGCTTGTGCTCAGCCCTTGGCCCCCAGCCGGTCGAGGCGGGTGCTGCCTGAGGTCATGGAGCAGGGAGCTCCCACCGCCAGCCAGACGGAGCTGGGAGGCAGGGATTGACCTCTGCAGACCCGCAGCCAAACCCTGAGGTGTGGCTCCAGGCCAGGGTATACCCCACCAGGGAAGGGTCAACCTGGGCCAGGCCTGGTGGTGTCTGGGCAGGGTGGGGACAGGCCCTACAGACCCTCCAGGCAGGAGAGGCCTCTGCGTGGGCCGAAGCAGGTCTTCTTGCCCAAGGTAGAAAGGGGCCCAGAACAGAACAGGCAGCCTGGCGGTCCCCAGAGCCCTCCCGGCAGGCCACTGTGTGGTCCGCTGTCCAGAAGGGAAGGCGAGAAAGGCTGCTGCCCCGGCAAGTCTGAATTCTGCCGGCCCCAAGACGCTTTCAGCCGGCACTTCCTGCCTGGAGTCGGTGACTTTTGGAGTGTGCCACGGGGGTCTGTCAGGGTACTAGAGTCAAAAGGCTGGACGCCCAGGCAGTCTGAGGCCAGCTGACCTCAAGGCAGTTTGCAGCCAGATTCGCAGAGGGGCTGTGTGTGGCCTCGGCCCTGAGACTGCTCTGCTCTGCGGATGCAAATGCAAAGTGTGAGTCCCACTCTGCGGAACTTTGACTCGCTGAAAGCTGGTTCTTTCAGCATCTGCCACTTCAAGATGTCCTGACGCTGGAGAGGCTGCCGGGGTTTAGGGCTCACAGGAAACTCAGGGTCAAGTCACCACAGGGACCACTGTCCCCTCCAGCACCGTCCCCTCTGACGGGGGGCCTCCAGGCACAAACCTTGGCAAGCCCCTGAGCCCCGCCCCAGGGACTGGCGGGTGGGTCCCATCCCAGCCCAGGAGGGAGAGTGAGTTGGGGACTCTCGCAGGCCTCCCCTTACCTCCCCGACCCCGACAGGTCTCTCCCACCCACCAAGGCCATGCTGTCTTCTGGGCCCAGGGTCCACTGGGGCTGGGGAGGGGCTCTACACTCCCCTCATAGCCGAGAAGGCAGCAGGAGCCCCCATGTCCTCTGAGCTTCTGCAGACACGAGCAAGAGCAGGCAGCATGGGTCTGCACGCGGGGCCCATGCGGCCACACTTGGGGCCCTGAGGGTTCAGCAGGGCTGTTGCTGGGGAGCAGCAGGCTCTAGGCATGGCCTGTCCCCAAGGGTTCAGAGTGATGAAAGTGCATTTGGCAAAACCTCCCCACGACAGGGGCCCAGGAGGCGCAGAGCAGTGGGAGGGAGGGAGCCACCTGGAGCTGGGCTCCTCCGCTCCTGCCCTGGGCCTCCTGGTCCCCCTCCTGGGGGCCCTCGTGGTGGCGCGGGGCCCTGTGTGGCCTGCCCCTCCTGCACGTCTGGGTGGGACATCACTTCCCAGAGCCCTCCAGGGAGTCCCGTCCTCTGCCCAGCACACGAGCCATCTGCACCTGCTGCAGCCCCTTCTACCCTGGCTGGACCCTGGCGGGGCTGTGGTTCTCTCCAGGCTGCGCCTGCCTGCCTCCCTCGGGGCACAGCCTTCCCTGGAGGGGTGTGGGAGACCTGGGGGCCCGGGGAGGCACGTGGGGAGCCTGTGGGGGTACATGGGGTCAGGTGGCGGCACGTGGGGGGGTGTGTGGTGGGCAAGTGGGAGGCAGGTGGGGCCATGGCCTCGTTTCCCCGCTGTATCCCAGGCGAGCTGCAGACCGGGCTGCTGGACTTCCTCCTGTTTGGCAGCCTCATCGCGGCGGTGGACCCAGTGGCTGTCCTGGCTGTATTTGAGGAGGTCCACGTCAACGAGGTCCTGTTCATCATCGTCTTTGGGGAGTCACTGCTGAACGACGCTGTCACCGTGGTGAGTGGGCGGCGGGCAGGGCCTGAGAGCTGCAGAGTGCTGGGGCGAGGAGACGTTGGTGCCGCCAGGGCCTGGGGTCAATACGCAGAGAGAGGGCAGTCGTCTGCCCTGGGACACCTCCCCTGGCCCTGCCAGGAAACTCTGGAGATCTGCTTCTGTCCTGGGCAGGGCAGCCGCCTCCAGACGCACTGTGGGGCCGCAGGTCCCCGAAACTGCTAACCCAGCATGACGCGGTTTCAGCTGGGTCCCTCTCCTCCCTGCACAGTTCTTGGACCCGCCTCCTTCATACCTCCCAGGGCCGCAGTTGGTACAACCCAGTCCTCATTTTCTAAGAGAGGGATGAATAAAACACAACAAAACCTCACAGCAACTGTGAGTCCGCTAGGGCTGCCACACAAAGTGCCACAGCCTGGGTGGCTTGAACAGACTGATCCCCCATGGTCCTGCGTCAGGTGTCCCCAAGGCTGGCTCCTCACCTCCTTTTTGGTCAGACTGGATTGGGGCCCACCCCACCCCACCTACCTCATTCGAACTAATCACCCCTCTAAAGACCCCATCTCCAAATACTGTCACATTCTGAGGTCCTGGGCGCTTCAACATAGGAATTTCAGGGGGGCACACAATTCAGCCCGTGACAGGAATTAGGGAAGAAAGACTGCACAAGTGCTGACAGTGGACCCAGGGTGCTGTGGGGTCTCCCTCGGGGAGCCCCATGGGCAGAAGGGAGGCCGGTGCCCCCGAGGTCCTGAGTGAATAGAATTTTCTTGAGGAACGTTGCTGCCCCTTCACAGTGGCCTAGGAAGTGCACTGTGCAATGCCTGGGGCACCAGCCCTCAACAGGCCTGGAGCGCACAGCGCCAGGGTGCAGCGGTCCCCCCAGGGCAGCCCCCACTCTGCTCTTGGACCCTCGGCATGGAGCCCCAGTGCCCCGAGGAGGAGAGTGCCGGCTCGGAAAACACAGCTGTCTCCGCGCATGTCTAGATGGGATGAGGTTTAAACATCAACATGCAAACACTGCAGGGGGTGTGATCCCACAATCCGCCAACAACGACGCTCTGGGTGTGTCTCCTAAATGAGACTGAGAAGTAAAACACAGCAGGTTAGCTTCATGGTGGCCCTGACATCCTGAGGGTGGGGAAAGGCCAGCTTTGCTCCTAAAGTTTCTGCTTCCTCCCAGAATGTCCTCTTGCCTCATGTGTCCCGCCTACCGGCTGGTCTTTGCCCTTCTTCCTAGTGACGGTCATCACTCGGTGATGATTTCCTTCCTACAGCCTTCAGCTGCCGTGGGCCCCACGGCAGGCCCAAGTCCAGAGAGGCTCAGGGCCTCTCTGCGGGGGGTGAGGCCTGACCGAGGGCTGACCAATGGTCTGGCTTGTCTGTCTGTCCCCTCAGGTCCTGTACGACGTGTTCACATCTTTCGTGGCGCTGGGTGGTGACCAGGTGACTGGCGTGGATTGTGTGAAAGGCATAGGTGTGTAGCCGGTGGGGCCTGCCCAGCCCACCCTCAGGCACGTCCGTTGGGAAGAGCAGGCAGCCTCCAGGCCACGGACTCCCTTGGGTCCTCTGCCATTCCTAGGACCCGAAGCCCATGTAGGAAAAAGCATTTTCACTCAAAGCCACTGTGCCAGGCCCTTCTGTGCACATCCCTTCACCGAGCGATTCACAAACGTGATTGGACGTGGGTCCTGGGGGTCCGGGGCCTTTCACTGGGCAGGGATGGGGCCAACTCAGGTCTTCCCAGAAAGGGATAGCTGGAGGCTTCATGATGGGGCCGGGGCCCCTGGGGCTATGGGACTGTCCCCCCTTTCCCAGGCCCTCTCTCTGAAAGAGAAAGAACTGACCCTTTGTTTCCTGAGCTCTGGGCACCTCCGTGGCGGGGGTCACCAGGCAACCCTCAGTGAGGGACGGCCCAGAAGGCCGGCCACCCACGCACACGGCCACAAAGGGCTTTCCAGGCGCCTCAGCCCTGGCGTCCTTGTCCACAGTGTCCTTCTTCGTGGTCAGCCTGGGGGGCACGCTGGTGGGGGTTGCCTTCGCCTTCCTGCTATCTCTGGTGACCCGCTTCACCAAGCACGTGCGCATCATCGAGCCCGGCTTCGTCTTTGTCATCTCCTACCTGTCCTACCTGACGTCGGAGATGCTGTCCCTGTCGGCCATCCTGGCGTAAGTCCCCCCACCCTCCCAGGCTTGGGTTTCTTGGGGACACGCACGAAGCCCCAGAGACGGGAGTGGCCCTCTCTGCGGGCCGGCAGCAGGGGTACAGAGCACAGCTAGGCGGACGCAGGCTCCCCATGGTCACCCAAGGCCCACACACAGCCCCCACGAGGGGCAAGTGGTAGCGGGACCTTCACGCCCCTCCGTGGAGCACGGCCTCTCGGAGCATTTTCCAGCCGCCCTGTCTGCTCAGTTCACGTCCTCAAGCTGGGTGGAGAGTCCCTGTGGGGGCCAGGAATTTGAGAAGTTGGCATTTCCACAGCATTGTCCGTGGCTGGTTGCAGCGTGGCTCTGAGAGGCGGGGGTGGGGCGGGGGGGTGAGGGGCTCCAGAACCCCCCGCCGTGCTGTCCTCTGCCTGACTCAGCCCACACCCGAGGCAGGGAGGCCCATGGCGCCCCCGAGTCTACCCAGAGTTTCCCATGAGGTTGGCACAAAACAGCCCATGGCGGCTGCTCCGGTGCAGGCTGGAGAGGCTCCCAGATGAGCCATGTGACTCTGCGCCTCCGCAGAGGGGACCCAGCCCAGGAGGAGCCCATTTGCCGCCAGGGGGCCCCGGGAGAGCCCCACCTTGCTGCCGGGGCCCCGGGACGGGCAGGGGCTGGGCTGTGGGTCCCGTCCTGAGGTGTCTGTGCTCACCCACACAGCATCACCTTTTGTGGCATCTGCTGTCAGAAGTACGTGAAGGCCAACATCTCCGAGCAGTCCGCCACCACCGTGCGCTACACCATGAAGATGCTGGCCAGCAGCGCTGAGACCATCATCTTCATGTTCCTGGGCATCTCGGCCGTGGACCCCCTCATCTGGACGTGGAACACGGCCTTTGTCCTGCTGACGCTAGTCTTCATCTCCGTGTACCGCGCCATCGGTGAGGCAGGTCATGGGCTGGGCGTGTCTGTCAGCAACTCCCCGGGGAGCCGCCCGCCCCACAGACTGGCCCGGTGCCGGCCTGTGAGGGTCCCGGCTTTCTCGTGGCCCTGCCCATGGGCAGAGAGGGGCAAGACAGTGGCAGCCTATGGGCCAGGTCAGAAGGTTCTGGAACCCAGAGGGAACCCACCTGGTTTTCCACTGTCACTCTGGATGTGGCCCCCCAAGAACAGGGTCATTAAGACAAGAGATGGGACAAGGGCAGGACCCCCACGCCCCAGCCAGGCTGTCACCCTCCAGGACCCGCGTGTGCAGTGTGGGCGGAACACAGTAGAATCACCCATGTGTAGGGGCCATTCAGGTCCTGTGAGGGGCACGCGCAGGGGGTCAAGTGTGGCTCCAAGGGGCGGCAGGGGGCACGGTGTTCAGGGTGCCGCTGTCCCTGCATCACCACGTGCTCAGCCACCGCGACGCTGTGCTAGAGGGGACCCTTGGGGCTCCGCTGCCCGGGAGGGTGGCCCAGGGGACGCCACGGGAGGGTGGCAGGGGCTGAGCGCACCCCGGCCCTGCAGGTGTTGTTCTCCAGACCTGGGTCCTGAACCGCTACCGGATGGTGCAGCTGGAGATCATAGACCAGGTGGTCATGTCCTACGGCGGCCTGCGCGGGGCCGTGGCCTTCGCGCTGGTCGTGCTCCTGGATGAGGACAAGGTCAAGGAGAAGAACCTGTTCGTCAGCACCACCATCATCGTGGTCTTCTTCACTGTCATCTTCCAGGTGCGCCCGCCCGCCTGCGTCAGGAGGGCCTCCAGGCTCCAGATCCTAATTGGATTTTGTAATTTTAGTAACGAGGAGCCGTTTTGTAGGTTTCCGCGTGGCCCCCCAGGGGAAGGAGCACAGCTTGTCCTAAAAATGTTCTTCCTGGGCCGCAGCTGAGTCAGCGGCCTAGTTAGCACCTCCCCGCAGGCACGCGGCCCACCGGGCTCTGCCTGTGGTGGGGGGGTGCGGGGCTGGCCTCTGACCTGCGACTCACACGGCGGGGCTCGGGCCTCGCGCCTGGGGGGCTGCCTGGGCCGTCAGCGGGACCCCGTCTTCCAGGGCCTGACCATCAAGCCCCTGGTGCAGTGGCTAAAAGTGAAGAAGACTGAACACCGGGAACCCAAGCTCAACGAGAAGCTGCACGGCCGGGTAGGGGCTGGGGGAGGGGAGTGGGGGCAGGGAGGGGCTGGGGGTGGGAGCTGGGGGCGGGGAGGGGAGCTGGGGAGGGGAGGGGAGGGGCTGGGGGGGAGGGGAGGGGCTGGGGGGGAGGGGAGGGAGTGCAGGGCACCTCGAGTCTGGGGAGGCCGGGCTGCCCCATGCTGATGTCTCTCCTCCCTGCCAAGGCTTTCGACCACATCCTCTCGGCCATCGAGGACATATCAGGACAGATCGGGCACAATTACCTCAGAGACAAGTACGTGCTGCGTGCCCCACTGTGGCCCCTTCTCCTTAGCATGAGCCCCTTGGGCCCCGGAGGCGGGCGGGGCCCGCGTCTGGCTGAACTCTCTGGGTTCCGGGCTTGGCCCTGAAGCCTGGGGGCCCCGAGGCCAGGGAACCCCGAGTGCAGCAGGAACGAAGCCAGCGGAGGGACTTGACTGGCTGCGCGGCACTTCCCGGGCACAGAGCTGCGCCCTTTGCTGGGGGCCACTTGATTCTACACCGTTAAAATATGTGGGGATTGAAAACAGGGAAAACAGACGATCCCCCATGTGTGAACAGAGGGTGTGTCAGTATCACTCAAAATTTTAAATTATTTTGTTTATGAAATTAAAATTGTCTATATTTTATTATAAAATACGTTTGACATTTGTATACATTTGACAAATGTATGAAGTACATTTGACACTTAAAACTATAACAAATCTAATAACTAAAGCACCTAAAATTCACACTTGTTGGTTCCTGTTTTATGAACTAATTGCCCGTGCTCAGTGCGCAGGGAAACGTTCAGAAGGCCTGACCGTGTGGTTTTCAGGAGCCATAACTGCAGTTCTCAGTGGCAACTGTGACTTGGTTCCGAGGCGCCCAGGGAGTCCCGACCCTTGTCTCTGAGGGCCCACCCTGGGTCTCAGGAAGCACGGCCTGGGTTAGCCCCGGCGTCGTGCTGAGGCTGGGAGGTCGAGCTGCCCCAGCAGCGGTCAGGAGTGGGACCGTGGAGGTCCAGCTGCCAGGGCGTGCGTCCGTGGAAAAGACACCTGTGATTCTTGGGTGCGATTCCACAAGCCCACGGGGCCTCACCCACCCTCTGCGTCTGAGGGCCAGCATCTGGCGGCTCCATCCATCTCCAGGAAGGACAGGACCTCCCTCCCCCGGGTCCCAGAAGGTCCTCTTTAAATCTGACCAGGACACCTTGCCTTCTGACCTAAATAACCAGTGAATGTTCTGAGTCTGTTAGATTAAGACGACCACACTCTGGTCAGCTTGGCTATCCCTGCGGCTAAGAGCTCAGTGGGGGCCTGCCCTCCCGGACTGTCCTGCGCAGTTAGAACATCTCCCCCGCCCGCCAGCCCGCAGCCAGAGGCCCCACCCTCCCCGGCCAGTCCTGGCGCCCGCCCAGTCCTGCCACCACCTTCTAAAGGACGTGATCACTTGGAAAACTGCTCACGATGTGGCAGTAGATGAGAAAATGGACATTCTAGTGACAGCAGCCATCAGATAGAAAGATGCACAGAGTATGAAACAGCATGAGGCACGTGATTTACGGCTCCTGTAGGGTCGTTGTGCAAATAAAACGTCAGGGGAAAAGGGGGATGATCGTGTGTGTCGTGGCCGAGCTCCTGGAGTCGGGGCGGTGCCCCCGCCTGACCCAGGCAGGCTGGCTCCGGCCTCACCTGAGTGCCGACCTTGTGCTGTCTGTCCCCCAGGTGGTCCAATTTTGATAGGAAGTTCCTCAGCAAAATCCTTATGAGACAGTCGGCTCAGAAGTCCCGGGATCGGATCCTGAATGTTTTCCATGAGCTGAACTTGAAGGACGCCATCAGCTACGTGGCTGAGGTACCAGAGCACCGCTGGCTCCCTCTGTTGGACGTGGGTGTGGGCCCGCCATGGTCCGGGGTGTGGGCGGTGGAGGGCAGGCCTGGCCCCGCACCCCCAAGGCCGCGCAGCAGGGACGGCACTGTGCCGTCCTCGGCGGCCTGCCCAGCTCACATGGGACCTGGGGCCCTCCAATGCCCTGGGAATGGGCCACATCACAGCTCCCTCACTGGGGAAGACTGAGGCACAGAGCCCCGGGGGTCCTCCCCAGACACTCTGTGGTGCTGGCAGGCCAAGAGCTGAGGCCAGGCCCGCAACACCCACACATGCACAGGCACACACGTGAGTGCACACATGCCACATGCGTACACACAGAGAGGAAGCAGCAGGGACGTCCCCACCCATGGATAGGCTGTGGCCCTGAGGCTGCCCCTGTGGTGCCCACCTTCTCCAGGCAAACGGTTCCCCCCAAATCTCAGAGACTGACTGGGCCAGGCTGTCCCCACCCAGCCCAGCAGCCAGCACCTACCCCCAGTGGCAGGGTGGTCCTCAGCCTCAGACGTCTGCCCGGGCCTCCTGGAGGGGCTCTTGGCCCCGATGGCCTGGCAGGCGGCTGGTTGCAGGGACTCCACCTCCCTCTGGCGGCTACAACTCCTTCTCGAGTGTCAGGGCCTCACCAGCTCGGAGCCCAGGGTCCAGCAGGGTCTGTGGTCCCCCGGGGGAAGGGCCAGGCTTAGTGAACCCCGAGGACCCTCGAGCAGAGGGCCAGCGGAAGCCTGGGGACCACTGTTAATTCAGAGGGAAAAGTGATCCTGGCTCTAAGGGGGCTTGTTCTCCCCAAACATGCCCCCTAAGGCCTGGAGTCATGAGAGTCACAAAGTGCCTCCTGGCAGAGCCAGGGGTCTGGGGGCCCCTATGCCATCGACATCCTAGACCACGCTCCACCCATAAATCCCCAACCACACTTCGAGACACAGGCGAGAGGCTGCCTCAGGCCATGCCGGGGACAGAAGCTACTGGAAAGATGTCTGTTCTCACCTCTGACCCGGGTTAAGAAAGTTCGATGCAAAAATCTTGACTTTCTGTGGCCATGGCCCCCCTCGTGGACTTGGAGCCTATATGGAGGGTGGGAGTGGAGTGGGCTGGGGGTGTCTCCAGTGGGGTCTGGAGCCCAAGGCAGTTTCCCCTCTGCCTGCTGCCTCCTCCTGAGATGCTCCTTGGCCTCCACTCCCACATGGGTGATATGGGTGCCGGGTGGGGCTTAAGCCTGCCTTCTACACCACCAGCCACACCGAACGTCCTCTACCCATGACTGCAGGCTTTGCCTCGTGTGCAGAGCCCCAGAGTCCACTCTGCCTGCTCAGACCACACCCGAGTTGGCATGTCCCCGGCATCAGACCTGCCCAGATGCCCCTCCCATTGGTCACCTGCTTTCTCATAGTGTCCCCCTGGTGTGGGGCACAGCCTGGCTCCACCTGGCCCTTGTATTTGTCCTCACGCATCAGTGAGAGAAGGATGATGGGGTCGTAGGCTGGGCGTGGTGGCTCACGCCTGTAATCCCAGCACTCTGGGAGGCCGAGGCAGGAGGACCACTTGAGCCCAGGAATTTGAGGCCAGCCTGGGTGACAGAGTGAGACCTGTCCCTGCCCTGTGCAGGCTCCCTGGACTGCACTCCTCCATGGGCCTCGCGCCCTGTTGTCTGGCGGGCAGGGTCAGAGGACCCCACGGCCCCACTCCTACCACGGGGGCTTGTCTCTCTGGCATCTCCTTCCCTGTCGGGCTCTGCTCTCTGTTGTGGTGAGCTCAGTCCTGGACATGAGGCCAGGGGGGGTTCCCTTTCCTGGGGGAAACGAGGGTAGGGGGTTTGGAGTTCTCAGCCAGGAGCTGCCTTACTAATTCTGCAGTATCAGTAGCTCCCCAGACACTCCCCAGTGCCCACTAGGAGATTTTATTCCTTCACACACAGCCTGTTCTGTCTTCCTTCACCCTGCTCGACTGGGGCAGCAGGCAGGCCAGCAGCTTCAGCGTCTCGGCTCCCCCCCCTCCTGCAGCTGTGAGGGCTGCACCTGGGCTGTGCTGGGTCCCACAGCCTCCTGGGCTCCGTCTGAGCACCGCCCCAGCGCTTCCTCCCCATGAGGGCAGGTGCTGTCTGCAGGCCCAGGGCTTGGGGCACTGACCAGGCTGTGTCTCACTGCAGGGAGAGCGCCGTGGGTCCCTGGCCTTTATCCGCTCCCCGAGCACCGACAACATGGTCAACGTGGACTTCAGCACGCCACGACCATCCACCGTGGAGGCCTCTGTCTCCTACCTGCTGTACGTGTCCACGTCCACACACCCTCCCGTGGCAGAGCAGTCGCCGTGAGCCTGGAACTTGCTGATGGGCAGGGGTTTCCCCTCAGGGGCGCCTTCCTAGGCCCTTGGGGAACTGAGAGTCCTAACTGGGGTGATGGGGCCCCAGCCTGGATGCCACGGGGGGTGTGGAAAGCGGGGCCAGGCATCCCTTGCTGCAGATTCATGCAGCCAGTGGGATCATGTTCATGTGGCACTGATGCAAGACACAGGAAGGGAGTGGGGGAGGAGGGAGGGATGGTAGCAGGCCGGGGCCTAGGGCCTGACCTGTCTGCCCCTGGCCGGGAGAGGCCTGGACTGGTCCTGGATTTCACACCTGCTGCCCTGCCGGCCCCAGGCTCCACAGCTATGGCCAGTTCTTATTGAACATCCGCTGCTTGGCACAGGTGTGCAGATGCTGGGGATAGGCAGTGGGTGGCACCTGGGGGTCTCACAGCCAGGGCTTTGGAGGGAACAGGTCAGGAGGAGTGGAGGGGGTCAAACTTAAACAGGAGGCTGCAAGGCCTCTGGGGTCAGGCTAAGCCCTGAGAGAAGGAGCTGGCTAGGTGTCCAGGTATTCAGGCGTCCTGGTGTCCAGTTGTCCTGTGGTCCTGGTGTCCAGGTGTCCTGTGGTCCTGGTGTCCTATTGTCTAGGTGTCCAGGTGTCCTGGTGTCCCCTGGTCCCAGTGTCCCATGGTCCCGGTGTCCCATTTCCCAGTGTCCTTTGGTCCGGGCATCCTGTTGTCCAGGTGTCCTGTGGTCCTGTAGTCCTGGTGTCCTGTGGTCCCAGTGTCCAGGTGTCCAAGTGTCCAGGTGTCCTGTGGTCCCAGTGTCCAGGTGTCCTAGTGTCCAGATGTCCACTGGTCCTGGTGTCCAGGCATCCAGTGGTCCTGGTGTGCAGGCATCCAGGTGTCCAGTTGTCCCAGTGTCCCGGTGTCCAATTGTCTTGGTGTCCTGTGGTCCCGGCATCCAGGTGTCCCATGGTCCTGGTGTCCTGTGGGTCTGGGTGTCCAGGTGTCCGGTGTCCTATGGTCCTGTGGTCCCGGTGTCCAGGTGTCCTGTGGTCCTGGTGTCCTGTGGTCCCAGTGACCAGGCGTCCCAGTGTCCAGATGTCCAGTGGTCCTGGCGTTCAGTGGTGTTGGTGTCCTGTGGTCCAGGTGTCCCGGTGTCCAGGCATCCTGGGGTCCAGTTGTCCGGGTGTCCTGGTGTCCAGGCATCCTGTGGTCCCAGTGTCCAGGTGTCCTGTGGTCCCTGTGTCCAGGTGTCCTGGTGTCCTGTGGTCCTGGTGTCTAGGTGTCCTGGTGTCCAGTTCTCCCAGTGTCCAGGTGCCCAGGCGTCCTGGTGTCCAATTGTCCTGGTGTCCCGATACCCAGGTGTCCTGGTATCCAACTGTCCTGGTATCCTGTGGTCCTGGCATCCAGGTGTCCTGGTATCATGGTCGTGGTATCTTGGTGTCCTGGGGCCCGGGCCCAGGCCCAGGGCAGGTGTAGACACGCAGGAAAGTGAGGGGCAGGCAGGAGGCCCCATCGCGCGTTTCTCGTGGCTCAGTGCTGCTCCTCTGTACAGGAGGGAGAATGTCAGCGCCGTACGTCTGGACATGCAGTCCCTGGAGCAACGGCGGCGCAGCATCAGAGATGCGGAGGACATGGTCACCCACCACACGCTGCAGCAGTACCTGTACAAGCCTCGGCAGGAGGTGGGGGTCCAAGCTGGGGGTCTGCACAGAGTCCTGGTGGCCGCTTCCTCCTCCTCTCCTCTCCTGGGACAACAGGGAGTCCCGTGCTCAGCTCTGGCAGCACGAGGGGGTGAGGTTGGGGTGACCCCATGGCCCCCGGGGGTGCCCCACCATGTCCCCAGTGGTGACGATCCCCGTCCCTGTCGCTTTCCCCCCAGTACAAGCACCTGTACAGCCGACACGAGTTAACGCCCAGTGAGGATGAGAAGCAGGACAAGGAGATCTTCCACAGGACCATGCGGAAACGCCTGGAGTCTTTCAAGTCGGCCAAGCTGGGCATAAATCAGAACAAGAAGGCAGCCAAGCTGTATAAGAGGGAGCGTGCCCAGAAACGGGTGAGGGGCCACCGCAATGCAGGGCCCCCGTCACGGAGCCTGGACCTGCCAGGCTGACCTGGGCCCCAGCAAGGACTGCATCCCCACTGCCCACCCCACTGAGGAGATACTGGGAGGCTGAGGGTCCAGAGTGGGGAGACTCGGGGCCCTGCCCTGCTCTCGGGGACGGGGTGCAGGGTGCACTGTGCCTGCGTCTGTAAGGCTTCCTCCGTGTTTGCTCTGCAGAGAAACAGTAGTATTCCCAATGGGAAGCTGCCAACAGAGAGCCCTGTGCACAATTTCACCATTAAGGAAAAAGGTACTGGTTGGCTCTGCGGGAAACAGGGAGACATTCCCCCAGTGCACAGGACCCCTCCCAGCAGGCTGTTCCCTGCTTGTCCCGCCCCAGGCGGAGGAGGCTGCAGCTGGTGCTCTTGAGGCTGGCTGTACACACGTCCTGTCCCCACCTGTGACTGAGCCCCTGGAGGAGTGCCCCCAGCAAGGGTCCCTCCTCACCCCTCCCTGCTGGCCCTGAAGTCCCCACCCCTTCCTCTCCCAGGGGCCCTGCACCTTTGCCCAGCCGCTCCTGGCACCCCCATCCACGGAGCTGCCTGGATGCTGCTGGCTCAGTGGCTGTGATGACAGCACCTCAGGGTGCACACGAGCCAGCCCAGGGCATTGGACCCAGCTCACCCTCACCCCCCCACACTAGATTTGGAACTTTCGGACCCTGAGGAGGCCCCCGACTATGATGCTGATGGGACCAGTGGTGGCATCGAGTTCCTGGCGAATGTCACCAAGGACACCGCATCAGACTCCCCTGCAGGTGGGTGGGGTGACATCACGAGTGGAGGTTGTGGGGGCAGCTCAGTCACTGGGGCAGGGACAGGGATGTGGGGACCTGGAGAAGCTGCACGCTGCCCACTGTGGTGTCTTTGGCTGACTGGAGGACCCTTCCCCAGGGAGATGACGTCCTGGCAGTGGCAGGTCCGCAGGGCGAGGAGCAGGCAGGGTCTCTGTGCCCTGAGGAGGGAGGCGTTACCTGTGCTGCCTGCAGGGTGTGGGGCCAGAGAGTGGAGGGAAAGCTGGGGTGAAGGGCCTGCAACTCGAAGGCTCGTGACCCTAACCTTCCAGGTGACTTTGCAGGTGAACTTGCAGGTGATGGCCGCAGGACCAGCTGGTGTCTGAGCCGGCCAGTGGCGTCCCCTTCTGCCACCCACGTCCCCACCCTGTGCAGGGTGCTCCTGGGAGGCTGACCAGCCGCTGCCCTTTCTCCTAGGAATTGACAACCCTGTGTTTTCTCCGGAAGAGGACCTGGACCCGAGCGTCCTGGCCAGGGTGCCACCCTGGCTGTCTCCTGGGGAGACGGTGGTGCCCTCCCAGAGGGCCCGCGTGCAGATCCCCCACTCTCCCGACAACTTCCGCCGCCTGACGCCCTTCCGCCTGAGCAACAAGTCGGTGGACTCCTTCCTGCTGGCCGATGGCCCCGAGGGTCGGCCCCACGCTGCCCTCCCCGAGTCCACGCACATGTAATGGCCTAACACCTCCTCTCTCCTCAGCTCTGCATCCCCTAGGTCTCAGGCTCATGCGCTCTCTCCTCCTCCCTGGACCTGAACTTCTCAGACTCTTTCTCCAGCAGCTGCTCTTCCTCCTCCTGGAGCTGGCCGGCTGCAGGCTTCTGAGTCTGCTTCTGCAGCTGAGGCGCAGGGACCCGGAGCTGTCCGGGCATTTGACTTATTTCAGCCGGTGGTCTTCTGCGGATTTACTTTTAGATTGTTAGTTTGATCACAAACTACTCTGGATCTTGTGGTCAAACCGTGAAGCTGACTCCTGAGCTCAGAGGGAACTGAGAACAGGGCTGGGCTGGGCCCAAAGGCAGGGGAGCGTCTTTTCTCCCCAAAGGCCCCCGGACCCTGGGAAAAGTCCAGGGGAGAAGCAGGGGGTGAGTGGTGTGCAGGGGACAGGGCAGCCAGGGGGCTGGCCACACAGACACGGGGCTCTGCCCACCAGCCTGACCTCAGCCTCTTCCTGCAGGCCTGTGGTGAGGGCCCCTAGCCCAGAAGAGCAAGGGGGGATAGAGGCGGGGAGGGGGCCTGTGCCATCCCCCTCATTCCACAGGGAGGAGGGCTCAGCCCACCTTGAGCAGGTGTTGGGTCATTTCAAGTTTCCCTTGGGTGCTGGGTGGGCACGAGGCAGGAGTGGTGAGGGTGAGGTGTGGGTGGGGCGGGTCTGGCCCCGGCAGGTTTCAGGCCCACTCCAAATGAAGCAGGAACAGGTTTTTCCCTCTGGTGGACACCTGTACCTGTCCACTCTTCACTGCTGGTAGGGCCTTCATGCAAGAAGACACTGTCTCCTAAGATGAGCAGGGATGGTGCAACAAACGTGCCTCAGTGGTCCCACTGGCTGAGCTGGCTGTGGGAAGCGACTGCACCAGGGCCGACCTCTGCCTGCTGCTCCTGCTGCCCCCCGCCTGTCCCTGCTTCTGCTCTGGACCTCTGGTCCTTCCCTCCTTCCCTGGGTGCCACCCTTGAGTCCTTCAGGCCCTCAGGGCAGGGTGCCATGTGCCCAGGGGTGGGAGTGCAGCTGGGCGCCCTCCTTAGGGGGCACCTGTCACGGGTCTGCAGCCAGGGCCTAGGCGCAGTCTGTCCTGGATCGTGGTGGCCACAGAACACTCCCAGTGGTCCAGGCAGGCCGGGTGGGGCTCAGGCTGGGTCTGTGGGGAGCCCCCAGTTGCAGACCACCAGGAAGGCCCAGTGGCTCGCGCACCCCAGCTGAAAGGGCCCCGACGGTGGCCTGAAAGGCTAGGAGACCCGGGTGCGGGACCCCTGGGCTGCCACCGCCGGGGGGCACCTGCTTCTGGCCAGGCCCTGGCTGGAACCCTCGGGCGCCAACCAAGGGGAAGGCTGCGCCCCGCGATCTCGGGGAAGGCCGGCGACCGGGCCAGCGCCGACGGCGCCCTGTCGTCCGCAGGTGACACCGGCTCCGACACGCCCCTGACTGGACGCTCGTCCCCGCGCCACGGGCCGCCTGCCGCCGCCGAGAAGCCCCCGCTGCCCGCGCGCCTCCCGCGGCCGCGCGCCCCGAGCCCCGCCGCGCCCACGCAGACCCCCGAGGGCGCCGCGCCCGCCCAGCCGCCCGCGCGCGGCCGGGGCCGGGGCGGGGGCCGGGGGAGGCGCCGGAGCGCCGGGGGCTGCCGAGTGCGCACGCGCGGTCAGCGGCGGCGCGCCGCGTGCACAGCCGGCGCTCGTTCCAGCGGCCCCGCCCGCGCCGCCGCCCCGCGCTGCTCAAGCTCGCGTCGCTGCCGCCCTCGTGCCACGCGCCGCCGCACGCGCTGGAGCAGGAGGAGACGCCGCTGTGACCCGCGGGCCGCCCCGCCCACCAGGGCGTCCTCCCGCCCGCGGCCCCCCCAGTCCCCCCTCGTCCTCCCGCCCGCGAGCTCCTCCCCAGTCCCCCCAGGTCCTCCCGCCCGCGGGCTCCTCCCCAGTCCCCCCACCTCCTCCCGCCCGCGGGCTCCTCCCCACACCTGCGGTCCAGCCTCCTCGGCTGGGCAGGTGCTTCACCTGGGTCCTCCTGCCCGCCTGTCCTCGTTTGGAACGGAGCCGGCACTTGCGTGTTAACGTGTTAAGGCCCTGACTCAGGGACAGCGAGGGTCCCAGGGGCCGGCTCCTGTTTGAGTGCAGCTTGTGTCCGTTCATCACTGCCGGGGAAACTGAGACCTACACGAAATGAGACTTGCCTAACGTGACACCAACCCAAGGTTCCACTCTCTCCAAAGCCCCCTCCAGGGATGTCAGGGCTGAGCCTGGTTCTTGCACATCCTGAGCCACTAGAACTCAGGGTCCCAAACCCCTGTGAACAATTGGCAGGCCGGGTGGTCCAGACCGTGGGCATCCAAGGCCCTGTGTGGTGTTTTCATGTCCACTTACCAGCTCTGTGAACTACCTGGTCACCATAGGGACTGTAGGTAAAGTTGCAGGAATCTTGTTTACTCATTTTTGTGTTTAAACTCCTAGAGCCCAGCACTTGTCTTGTTTTTCTCCCCAATTCAGGCCCTGTATGTGCCCAAGTCGGGAGTGGTGGCGTCTGGGCACCAGACACTGCCCTGTCCCAAAGGCAAGGTCTCTGGCCTGAGCTGTGCCACCTGACACTGAGGTCACCACAGACAGCCAGGCTGGGCTAGGGGTGGCCTGGAGGGAGCAGAGACTTCACGGGCAACTCCTAAGGCCCCCCCCTTAACCACAGCAGGGGAGAACCGAGGGGGCAGGAGGGGCTCACGGCCCTCCAGGGAGGACTTGGCTGAGACCCCTAGGCCTGTCCTGGGCCCTGAGCCCCTCCCACCCATGTCGGGTCTCAGGGACTAGCCTTGGACAGAGCCCCAGTCTGCAGTGAGACCTCCGTCCATGTTCTGGGAGGACCAGCCCAGAGTGGGCGAGGCTGCCCGGGAAGCAGGGCAAGGGTCTGAGTCTGGCTCCTCTGCTGCTGTCTGCTTAGACACAGTCCTGAAGGGTCGGCCTGTGGTTCACTTCCAACCTAGGGTTTTGTTTGAGGACAGTGGGCTTAAGACACTCCTAGCGTCTTTCCTAAAACAGGCCAGACTCACGGCTCCTTGCTCAGGAAAATTAAACTATTCATGTCTTATGATCAGGTTTTGACATTTTATGTTCTCAAAGCAGTCATAGGTAAAAAGGAGTTATCAGCAGTTTGTGGTGTTTTAATATTGCACATTGGGTCCAGGATGGAGAAGGTCTACGATTTCCTGTCCATAGCTTTACTGTTGAGAGAAACTAGTGAAAACAGAAGAGCCACTCCGGGTTTACTCACCAACACAACCACCTCTCGGGCGTCTGCTGCAGAGGAGCTTTTCCCCCACTGGCCTCTGCTCTTCACAGGAGTCATCAGCTCAGCTGTTACAGATCAAGGCAGTGCCTCTTGGTTTTCAGTGGTTGTTCTCCACATTTTGCAACCATTTTAACCAACTCTGAGCACAAAATACAGCCACTATCTGTGCAACACAGCCTGCCCAGTCGGCAACCCCCGGGCTCCTCCCGGCAGTCCCCGTGCTGAGCCGAAACCGCCATCTTCAGGCCCCTCCCAGCAGCCCGGGTCCTGCCAGGGTCTGGCTTCTGCGGCACAAGTGGGCTCCAAGAGGCCCCCAGTCGGTCCCATCTGCACTGCTGCAGGGAGCGAAGCAGCAGGCCTTCCAGGTCCCTGCCCGTGCCTGGCAGTGGAACAGAGTCAGAGCCCTGTCCAGTGGCCACGCACAGTGGCCAGCATCTCCAGCTGGCTGCCCCCTCACCTGGACCTGAGTCCAGAAAACTTGTCGGGCAGTTCCTGGTCACTCTGCACTGGACACCCAGAGTAACCAAAGTCAGCAGAGACCAAGACAGTGACCGCCACGTGGGGCTGTCTGATGTCACCTCCTTGCCCAGCTGGTCTTTGGTGCCGGTGGCTGGTGGACAGGTTTCTCTGTGTTTATGAGAACCGCACAGGCTGAGCACAGACGTCATGGAACCGGAGTTGCAGAGAAGGAAACCTCACTCACGTAAACCCAGAGGACGCAGTGTTATGAACCTGAATACTGTGGATACATTTCATAAAAGAGAATTCTTGCTGTTTTTGTCACTATTGTAAACAGAATGTAAACAAAGTCTTATGAATGTATTTCCTTAATAAAACTGTTGTAAAAATTTTTATTAGGAAAGAATATTTAATATTGAACTTTGGCCCATTTTGTGGTAGGCTATAAAGTACACAAATTTAGAAAATCACTATTTCTCACTTCTGTATTTTCTTGAAAATAATTTTGTTACAGTGTTCAATATACCATGTGTTATCGATCTTCTATTATGACAGGAAATTTAAAGGAAGAATTTCATCAAAACTAGAATTGAAATGTATTTTAAGTTATGAGTGTGAAAATTGCATATGTTAATTTTGTGAATGTAATTGTAATCAAATGTGTAATTCTAATCACAAAATCATGTGCCTTAAAATGCCCCTCCCAATGTGCCGCTGGCAGTGTCTACACAGGGAGGGCCTCATCACCAAAACCCTGCTTGATCAATTCTATTAAAAACATTTCTAGGCATTTTGGGTGCAAAGTTTGTTTATAAATGAGAAATCATACCCAGGAGAACTTTAGGAGCAGTGTCCTGTAGGCAGACATTGCTGTGCTATAAAGTTAATATGCACACACGTGGGTGTGTGTGTGTTACACACTGCCCTTTCCAGCTGGTGTGAGGACCCGGCTGGACACAGCAGTGGAGCAACACCTGTGTGCCGGGCACAGCCAGGGCACTAAGAAGGAGCCCCTCCTGTACAGAGACAGAGAACAGGGGTCGGGGAGGCCCCCAGGGAGGGTGGAGGCCCACCCAGGCCTGAGCAGGAGGCTGAGGGGCCTGGGCAGGAGAGAGGAGGGCAGGCACAGCGGGGCCCAGACCCAGACCCATCCTCTCTCCTGGGGGCTAGAGGGCAGCAGGCACGGCCAGGGTCCCTGTGTGGTGGGGGCGTTGCCCATAGCTTCCTCTGGACAGAAAGAAGCCCCCAAGCATTCAGGCTCCATGTTTTGGGGTGTGCTTGTGACAGCAGCTTAGACTGTAGTCAACAGACATGGGGGTACAGCAGGACCAGGTGAGGGTGGGCCAGGTGGGCTGTGAGCAGCAACAGATAGGCAAATGCTGGTCTTATCTGTTTAACACACTGAATCATGGGCCCCTTCTCACTTTCTGGGACCCCACTGAATGAAAATGGAGAGTCAAGGACCTTTCCTAACTTGAAAGACGTTCTTCTGGCTGAGTGACAGAGCATTTCCTGGAGGTGGAGCCGGAGGCATGGTGAGTGCCCCACACTCTGCAGCGAGACTCCTATCTGGGCGGGCACCAGCCTTTGGTTTGGGCACCCGCTGCCCCTGGCTGGATGTGGCCTGCCCAGGCCTTGACGTAGGCATCTTCTACAGAGTGGCTTGGAGATGACCCTCCTTGGCCTTAGGCTGGGCACCTACTACCCACGCACTGGGACGCTGTCCTCTGCCACAGCTACCCCACACTGCCAGCACATCCTGGCCAATGTCCTGCCTCCAAAAGCATGCTCACCCACCACTCAAGAATGTGTGGGTGTCTGGCTTCAGTTGGGCCTCCAGAAGGCCAGGCAGCCAAATGCTCAGCCACCATCACTGTGGACATCCCCTAAGTGGGCACCACCTGTGACACGGGGCCTGTGGTGCCCATGAGAGACAACCAGCAAAAATACCCATGATGACAACACATGCTGTTTGGGTGAACTGTCATTATCTGAACATTCACTCTGGATATTCATTCCAGAAGTAACCTGGAGTGAGAATTCTCTCTTAGTGGGAGAATAATGTATTTTTATTATAAGGGGCAATAATTAGTGAGGGAGACTGTGAGTTTTATTAATTCGATATATATGTATTGAGCACTTATTATATGCCAGATATATTCAAGGCATATTGTTAAGTAGGGAACTAGATTAACATGTGTATTAACAGACAGTACAGCAGCTAGATATCTTTAGGAACATCACATCTCTTCTCAGCTAATACTACTTGTAAGAACTGTGCCTAATTTTTAGTTACCTTATTTATTTATTTTTGAGGGGGGCCGGCACCTCCCCACCCATTTGTGCAGGGGAGCCCTACACAAGGGCTCAGCCCCAGCCATTGCAGGACGGGCATCTAACACCTACCACACACCTCCCAGAGACCTAAGGGCCGCCCGGGACCTGGCCACGGCTCCTCCCATGGACGCTGGGGGCAAAGGGCCCGTTCCTGCTCTAACACAGAGCACTGGACGTCCACTTTCTGCCACAAATGTACGATGGTTCCCGGATCCCTTGGATTTCTGACACTTCTGACCTGGCCTAACTTCTGTCCACCCTCCTTTACTCCTTCCCTCGCTTCTTCCCCTCACTGCCTCCTTCTGCTCTCGTTGACCAAGTGCAACTCCTGGTCTTGGGTTTTGCTGACGGTGGAGTCTTCTGTCTGCCATACTTTTCCAGATGTAGTTCTCCACCTCTTACCCGGCTCCCTTCTCACCGTCAGCCTTAGCCTGCCCCGCCCTGCACACCTCCACCTCTTGTTCTGGGAGTCAGGTCAGCCCCTGAGGCGCAGATCTCACTCTTTAAGGAACTGTCTCCCTGTCCAGTGTGGAGGTGGAACCAAACCCCAATCCCTTCTTTTCCAGCAACTTCCCCAGATTCCGTGGCCTTGCACCCCTTTCCTGCCCAGCCAGTTCTAATTTAAGGAGCAGCCAGATTGCAAACAACAAGAGTAAAATGGAGCGCATTGGCCTTTCTACAAAGACAGACCTCAGGCCCAGTGTGGCTGTGGGGTTTGTTGGTGGGTAGTTGGGTTTTGTACAGTTTGGATTTTTTGGCAGGAGAGGGAGGGACAGGGTAGCTGTCTACAAGCCCCAGCAGATAACCCCCCCAACTCTTAGTAAACTGGCCCCTTCTCCCAACCCAGGTCTCCCGGATATGGAAGACCCCCGCCCCCAGACCCTGAGCTCCTCGCTGGCTGCAGCCACAGAGCGTCCCAGTATGCCCCACTCGGGCGTGAGACACGCTGAACACCAGAGGAATCAGCCACCCAAAACATGCTCAGGCGGAGAAGACCTCCTGCGTCCCGACCCCGGGGTCCCCCTACAGCACCCACAGATGGCAGCCTGCACCACAGAATGGCAACTTAGGGTTTTTTTTCTCTAGCGCTTGGTTGTAATTGGATTCAGACTGAAACAACCATGTCCCCAACCAGGAAAAAACTCTATTTAGGTTTTGAT
The DNA here is from genome assembly GCA_023783475.1 of Daubentonia madagascariensis. Taxonomy (NCBI): domain Eukaryota; kingdom Metazoa; phylum Chordata; class Mammalia; order Primates; family Daubentoniidae; genus Daubentonia; species Daubentonia madagascariensis. The sequence continues at coordinate 77,671 of JAKFHU010002382.1, forward strand.
TTTTTCAAGAAAAAGTCCTATTTGTGAATTTTTTACATCTTGTGAGCATGAAATAAAAGCCAAATGTAAACCCTGCAATCTCAAAAATGTTTTGAGAGAAAATAAAACACATCCACACATGGCTCGAGCAGCGAGTGAACCATGCGAAGTCCTGGTTGGGGAGTGGATGGGCCCACGATAGCCCCTCCTACCGTTCCCACCTGATTCATTAAGGCCCTGGTCCCTGAGACAGGGTGGACGACCTGCGCACACAGGAGAGCTGGGGGAAAAGAGCAGAGGTTAGTGCCTTTGCCTCACCTGCCAAGCTGGGAGTGCAGGAGTGTGCCCTCTGCAGCCGGGGCATGAGCCAGGGGCCGAAGGACACACAGCTCACTATTCATGCCAGCTGTAATTCTAATTAGCTTTGTATACAATTAAAGATTAACGTGCCAAATGATGCTACCATTGAAGGCAGATGCTGTAGAGAGATGGCTAAATTACGGAAAAAGTATTTAAGGGATCCTGCATCAAGAATGATCATGGTTTACAGATCCTGAACTGTATTCCAAACAAACATTCACTTTCATGTATGCTTTTACCAAAATTTGCACTCATGACATGGCTGGTCTACCCAGGCAGACAATCTGGCCAGCACCGCCCGGCACCAGAGGCCTGCTGGCCTGGAAAGGTGTGTCCAGCCAGCAAGTTTTTCATCTGTCCAGAGGACCTGAGGAGGGAGTCCAGGGGCAGCCAGACAGGACAGGTGAAGCCAGGGACAGCACAGGGACAGGGCCTGCCCAGCCAGGCTGAAGGACAATTTTTAGTTCCACAATTGACAACCTAAAAGCAGTTCTGCGGCATTGCTAGATCATCACTATTCAGAAAACCTTAACTGGAAAAGAGAAACCACCTTATGTTCATTTCTCTGAGGAAGGTAAGACTCTTTAATGAAGCAGCAGAGTTCCACAGTGTTCACACTGGGCAGGAGTGTGCAAGGAAGAACACAGGACTGTACATTTTCTCTCCCCTCCACATCAACCACAGGAGGGTCTTACAACAGAACCCTGCTCACAAAGGACTTTCACAACAAAGATGAGGGAACCTCTGGAACCACCACCAGGATGTCACTCCACGTGCACTCGGACAACACGTTCTGGTGCCAGGAGAGACAGGCACATGGAACTGGGACCCTTGCCTGTGGAGCCTGGACTGGGCGGATGCCTACTTGAGCAACTTGGCCACGTTCAGACTGGGCACAGCAATGTCCCTGAAGAGTGGCACGTAGTTGGGACTTGCCTGGGCCGGGCCCTGCTCCAGGGTCTCAATGATGGTCTGCTTCATGTCCCGGCTGGCGTCCCCACGCACGGCCAGCAGCGCACCGATGTGGTCATCTCTGGGGGTAGGAAGGAGAGAGTAAGCCTGCACCGCTCACACCCACACCCCACACCCAGGCCTCGGGCCCATAGCTCACACCCACACCCCACGCCCAGGCCTCGGGGTGCCCACAGCTCACACACACACCCCACACTCCAGGCCTCGGGGTGCCCACAGCTCACACCCACACCCCACACCCCAGGCCTCGGGGCGCCCACAGCTCACACACATACCCCACGCCCCAGGCCTCGGGGCACCCACATGGGGCCATCCTGGCCCACTCAGCACACATGGAGGCCCACGGAACTGGTGGGGGTAGCTGGGGGAAACAAACCTGAGTTTTCATCTTACTGTGGTCTTTCCCAATCCACAACTGCAAAAAGCTTTTTAAACCTTGCCTTCATAAATCTTTGTTTAAGGGACAGCCCGATTAGAGGGGAGATAGGAGAGCTTGGGACCCCTCTCTTCCTACTTGACCAGAGCAACAGCAGTGAGAGGCCACGGGCAGGTGTCCAGATGGGGCTCGGCCATACACGGCCCCTCATGAACGTGGTGGGTGCCCTGAGACAGGGTCACGAAGGCCAGGCTGGGGCCTGGAGCCAGCACAGCAGGTGAGGGGATGGGGATGGGCTCCCTTTCCTGGGCCGGGGCTTGGCAGCAAGGATTCCCAGCAAGTGCTTACTCAGGAGGGTGTCCTGGCTGAGCGCAGCACATAGGCCACTCTCTGAGTCCACCTCAAGCACAAGAGGGAGCTTCCTAAAGTCATCCTGCTCAGGCCGCTCCGCAGCCCAAACACTAGCTTCCCAACACGTCAGACCTGTGACACCCCCAACCCCAGCCACCATCCCCACTGTCCGGCCAGAACGCACCCTGAGACCTCCGCCCACTCACACCAGTGTCGGCCACATGGGCACAGAAGCCAGCCTGCTCAGGCCCCTCCACGCAGGCCCAGCTTGTGCAATGCTCCTGCCCAAACCTGCTGTGCGCACCGGTGCTCTCCAGAACCGTGAACTCTCCTCCCAATGACAATGGAATTCTAGGATGTGGAGGGGCACATCCATTACCTGATGTCCGGGTATTTGCTGACCAGAGTTGAGACTTCCAGGTAGAGCAGAGAAGGGTCCGTCAGCTTGATCACTTCTGCTATGGCCACAATGGTGTCGCAGTAACCATCTGCATCTTCACCAAACCCCTGGAAAACAGGGTGAGGAGCAGCCCTCAGCTCCATCACCTGGAGCAGGAGGCACAGCTGGATTCTCACACCTTCAAAACCCTTTCCTGGCCGGGCACCTTCCTCTTTCATGCAAAAGCCTCAAATTCGTCCAGAAAGGGGGGTCTGCTCAGTCTGGGGAGGGGACTCTAGGCTGCCCGTGGCAGCTGTGCAGTCACATCAGTGAGTGTGACCAGCATCTTAGAAACAAAGCAGACCAGGGGAAGGGGCATCGCGCCACAAGGCCATGGGCTGCCGCCAGGGTCCGGGAGCCCCGCACCAAGTGCTCCTGCCTCTGGTCCTTTGTTCCCAAGCACCAAGTCAGGCAGGATCTGGATCCCGACCCTCCAACTGACAGCAAGGAGGGAGTTCGTCCTTTACCTGGTTCCTAACGTGACTGAATCTGATCAACTGGCCCAAAAAGTTCTGGGGGTGGAGACTGAAAACGCTGCTGCAGAACACCATGTTCTCGGTGCTCTGGCAGTTACGGTTAACTCTTAAGCGACGCCCGAGACACTCACAGAAGCCAGCTTCCGGAACAGGAAGCGGAGCTGCTCTGCCTCCCTGACCATCTTCTCGGCGCCCTCTTTGCGCTCCTCGGGGCTCCGGAAGGAAATGCGCTTCTGCATGACGGCCCGCAGGTACTCCACCACCACACGCCGGTGCGCCTCGGCTGTCATCCTCTGGGGGAGGGACAGCGGTCAGCTGCAGGCACTGCCACGCTGGGGGACGCGAGTGTCCTGATACCCGGTTGGGCTCACGGCCACTCCCTCTGGATGCTCCAAGTCCACGTCTTGCTCTGCCTGTCTCTGAGGGTCTCACCTCGAGGGCAGAGCATAGGTTCAACTGGGGAACTGGGCCCGACCAGCTCCGGCCTCATCAGCTGGAAGGGGCTCAACAGAATTGACGTGTGTGCAGCACACGCGTCAGAGCTCAGTTCACAGACAGCATCAGTATCTGCTGCTGTGCTTAGCTTAGCTAATGACTGCAGCATCTGAAAACAGTGGCAGCAGCTTCAGAGGAAAGAGGAACCCAGAGTCTAAACAGCTGGGTGAGTTTCAGGAAGGAGGATGTGAACGGGCAAGGGAGACCCCTGTGGCATTACAGGGTGGGAGGACAGGAAGCCAAGGTGGGGCACATGGGCTTGCCGGAGAGGTCACCCCTCAGCAATGGCACTACGACTGAAACTGGCAGGCTGCAGCTGGCCCCTGGGAGCTACATCCATTCTGCTGGGCATCTGCGTGGGGTCCGCACCCTGAGGGAGGCCTGTGAGCTACTGTGAAGGCTCACTGGGTACAAAACCAAGGTCCACACACACCACTGGCCCTGAGGGCACAGCTGTCATGCCAAAGGGAGGAGGCCCAGAGGACCAATGAGAGGAAGCAAGATGGCACCCAGCAGCCAAACCAAGCTGCAGGCAACGCCGTTCAGCACTGCTGCCGATGCGGGGACTGCGCCCAGGAGGTGCCTGACTCAGAAGAGCAAATGTTCTCCTGGAGGGAAGTATCGTTTCCTTAGGCCCTGAGAGTTTCAAAGATTCCACTGTCCAAACATAATCCACAACCAAAGGTCACAAAGGTACAAGAAATGAGCCACCAGGACGGAGTCAAAAGACAACAGGCCCCAGCCCTGGGACCAGCACCCCAGCCCAGCCCAGGCCAGGGCTTCAGCTGACACCAACTAAGACATCAACGTACAAAATGTTTAAAGCAATAAAAGGTGCAAAAATATGCAAGCAAAAAGATTCAAAATTGAATCTAGTAAGTTTGAAAAATAAGCAGCTATAATTTTTAGGAATTAAAACTCTTAAATGTAAACTTAATGGTTAAAAGTTGTTTAAGGCTAGGTTATAAGGTCAACTTTTAATATAATTTTCATGGTCTTGGGATAAGAAAACAAAAAAAACCATAAAAAAATGATAAATTTGCCGTATTAAGGATATTGTTCCTCAAGAGAAACCATGAAGAGAGTTAGAAATTGTATTAGCCTGCTCAGACCACCATACAAAGTACCACATATTGGGCAGCTTAAACAACAGAAATTTATTCTCTCAGTCCTGGAGGCCGGGGCCCAAGACTGGCGTCAGCAGGGCTGGTTCCTCCAAGGCCTCCCTCCTGGGCCTGTAGACAGTGTCTCCTCCTGTGTCCTCACAGGGTCATCCCTCTGCGTGTGTCTTTGTCCTCATCTCCTCTTCTTATGAGGACACCAGTCACACTGGATTAGGGCCCACCCTAGTGACCTCATTTTAACTTAAAGATCCCATGTCCAAATACAGTAATGTTCTGAGGTCCTGAGGGTTAGACTTCAGCATATGAACTTGGAGGGACATGATTCAGCCCATGACAGAAGCATACAGATGGGAAGAGCGATGCAACACACATAACCAACTAGGAACTCACTTCCAGAACATACACAAAAAACCATACAAATGAAAAAACAGACAACTTGGTACAAAAATGTGCAGAAGTCCTTGATGGCACCTCAGAAAAGAATTCCAAATGACCAACCCAATAAAAAGGAGTAAGGGAAATGCTAATTAAAACCACAGTAAGAGATCTCCAGAGACTGGCAGGACTTACGAAGCTGTAAGAAGGGGCATTTGTGCACCACTGGGGAACATGAATTGGTTCAACCCCTCCAGAAACAGGTGTCACCTTACGGCAATGCCGCAAACACACCGCACACCCCATGCTGGGTCACTGCTCAGCACCAGTGACCACGAAACCCCATACAGCAAAGAAAACAGACACTGTCACAAGGTGCTTGGGGGACAGAGCAGAAAAGTCAGACAAAGAAGACACAACATAATCACATTTACATAAAGTTTGAAAACAGATAACACTGAGCTCTATCCGTAAGGTGCACATGAGGGCTGGTTGTCAGAGAAGCCAGGACCCGGGAGGAAGACAGCATGTGCCTGGGACAGGGCTGCCACGGGCACTTCCCTCTCCGGGTTGGCCACATGGGTGTTCAGCCAGTAACTGCCTGTGCACAATACCTTTATGTTTCATGCACTTTTAAGTTAACTGATCAAGGGAAAGGAGAGAGCACACCAATCATGCTGGGAAGGGAAGGAGACAACCTCAGACAGTCGACGCAAGAATTAAACTGGACAAAGTCCCTGAAAAATCTTCCTGAACAAAACAACTTAAGGAGAGAGAGGCTGAAGCCCCCAGAACACCTGAAGAAGCAGAACCACTTCCTCCTGGGTCTCTTGCCTGCACTCCACTAGGTCACCACCTGTGGCCAGCACGGAGGATGGACGTGACTCTTCCCCAACTTGGGCTGCAGCCCCATCTCTCCATGTGGGCCACCATCCAGGGTTATTTCCTTTGAAGGGGTTCTATTGTTCCATTGCTGCAGTGCGACACACGGGTGCAGTTAACTTGCCCACAGCATGGGCAGTGAGTAACAGGAACCCCCACTGAAGGGCGCCAACCCTGCTATGACGCTCGCTGCAGGTGCGTGGGCCCCACGCGCATGCTCTTGGTGTGGTGCCTGAGGTCTGAAGCCCCTGCCCTTGCCAAGGACCCACCACCTGAGCCCATGAGGCCTCACCAGAACATGCCAGTGTTGGCTGCAGTCTCTCAGGCCAGAGAACAGAGATCCCTAGAGCTATAAGCAGCGGGGCGGCCTTTCTACCAGCTGTGGATACACACCTGTTGCTTTGGAAGATCCTGGTCTAAGGTTTGCTTTCTTTCACCCTCCCAGCAGGCACAGAGGTGGCAGGGCCCCCACCGACCTCTCACAGAGTCTTCCTGGCAGCTGGGAACGGCCAGATTGGTTCAGTTTAAAACATCTATGTCTCCCTGGTAAGTATCACTTTTAATACCAAAGAGTTAAAAGAGTTTCCTTTAAAAACAGGAATTAGTCCACTCATGTACTGATGGGCACTATCTTCGGGTGTTGGGAAGGTTGGGGGGAGGAGTGGATGGGTATATTCACACCTAATGGGCACGGTGCGCACTACCTGGGGGACGGGCAAACTTGTAGCTCTGACTTGGGTGGTGTAAGGGCAATATATGTAACCTAAACGTTTGTACCCCTGTAATATTCTGAAATTTTAAAAAATAATAAATTTAAAAAAAGAAATAAAAACAGAAATTAGACAAAGACACCCAATGTCCTAAGTGTCCAAGCCAGAACCAAGATGAGGAAAAGACAGAAAAGGTTTAAGGACCACAAGTGAAAACAACACACAATGTCATTATTGACAGTCCAAACAACTGTCTCCAGAAAATTCTTGAAAGGATCTAGACAGATTGCTAGGAACAGCTGGAAATTTACAAAGTGCTGGAAATAAGATCAATGTATCAAAGCACTGACATTTCTATAAACCAGAAACAAGCAGTTAAAAAGCCTAATCTTAAAAAGTAACACTTTTAATAGCAACAAGAGGCAACAATCCTGAGGACAGACCTTGAAAAGGGAACAGCACTGCTGCAGGCCTGGGAAAGACAGAGCCGGCCTGGCAGCGGAGCTGGAGCTGACAGGGCTCTGGCACCCTGGGCATGGCAGGCAGGAGCCAGGTGGGCTCTGCGCACAGCAGGCAGCAGGGGTCTGCACGTGGCCCCTTCATCATCCCGTTCTCGCCGGGACCTGCATAAGAGCCCCCAGCCTCTGCTGGGGTGGAGAAAGGCAGCCCCGGGCGCTCTCACGGGGGCCTGGGGGAACCATTGCTCCTCCCCACTCCGCTTCTGGGGGTCTGGTGCTGCTGAGCCTGTGCTGGGACAGGTTGTGCCGATGTTCTCTCCCGCCTGGTGGGTGGAGGCGCGTGGGGTTCCAGGAAGGAGCTAAGCTGATAGTCTCCTCTGTCCTCGCTCAGGAGCCCCATCGCCCCACCTTCTTATCTACAGGCCAACAGAGACACTGAGGCCTCCTGCCTCCCTTGGACTAATAAAACAACCAGTGAACCCCTACTCACAGCAAAACTCAAGGACACTGGGTTCTAAACGAAACACAAGGTGGGCTCCAGCATGAAGGTGATGCATGGACCATGTCCCACATTCTTACCTTTTTATATGGCTTTTTAATTTTGGCAAAATCATTGAAATAGTCTTCCACAGTGACACAGATGATGTCCACAGCGTTTGACCCTAACAGCCACTTCTTTGTCATTAGCTCATTCAGATGTTGCTGAAAAGCACAAATGGATCACAGAAATCATCACCTCGAACAAGAGTCACACACATTTGGGAGGACGGGTCTTATGTCTTCCCAATTTTCTGATTATGACAGCAAGACATCTCAGGTAAAAATTCTATTATTACACAATCTGCAAATATGTACTTTTAAGTACAGGAGATTTATACTACATACAACTTCACAAACTGACAGCTTAGATACATACATGTCTACACATGTGTACATTTTACCTTTAATGGCTACATGTATTTATTATACAGATACTCTGTAATTTACCCAATTCTCTGATGGACATTTAAAATTTTTTCACATTTTGCGATTATAAGTAATGCATCAGTGAATATGCATATTTCTGCAGGTGAAATGCCTTAAAGTCAAATTCCTTAGTCAAAAAGTATGCAGATTAAAACTCTGATAACTATATTTCCAAACTGCCCTCCAAAAACTATACTGATTCAGTCCTACACAGAATATAAAAACACACCTTTTTCCTCATGCCCTCAACACCACTGAGTGTTACCTGTTTTAAACCTTGCCATCCTGCCAAGCAATAAATAACATTCTTTCTTTTTTTTTTTTGAGAGACAGTCTCGCTGTCACCTGGGCTGGAGTGCAGTGGTGTCAGCCTGGCTCATAGCAGCCTCCAACTCCTGGCCTCCCAAGTAGCTGGGACTACAGGCGTGGCCACCACACCCAGTTAATTTTTCTGTTTTTAGTGGAGACAGGTCTGGCTCTTGCTCAGGCTGGTCTTGAGCTCCTGAGCTCAAGTGTCCTCCCGCCCCGGCCTCCTGAGCAGCCAGGGTTACCAGCGCAAGCCGCTGCCAGCATTCACTCATAGTCTGCGTCTCTTTGATGATCAGTAAGACCAGTGCTTTGTCCCGTGTTTAGGACGTTGCTTTTTCTGTGAAGTGCTCACTCATGTCCTTTGTCTATTTTTCTATTATACTATCTTTTCTTGAATTGTGAAATAATTTCAAACGCAAGCACTTCCCTCTTTTTTTCTAAACCAGTGTTGAAAGTTAAAGTGTCTCTTCGCCCAGGGAGGCCGTGGTGTGCGTTTCTAGCCTCTCACCCACCATGGCATTGACCAAGCCCACCAACTCCCCAGCGTCTCCAGCAGGACCCATGAAGTGACCATGGTTTTATTCCTTAAATGTGCCCCGATTTCTGCCAATACATCTAAAAAATGCTAAACCATCTTTGTACTTCTAAAATAAACCCTACTTGTTCATGGTATGTTACACCTTTGATAAGATGCTAAATTCATTTTGTTAATGATTTTCATGTGTGTGTGTTTTGCATCTTTATTCAAAAGTGAAACTGGTCTATGTGATGTGATTGTGTGTGTGCATGTGCTCTCAATCTGGTTTTGTGACAGGTTTCTACATACTTGTTTCTATTCTGTAATCCACTAGGTAGTTTGATGTCTTTAACATTTACTTGGAGTCTCTATTGAGTTGTGCATAAGAAGGACCCTGTGTCACACAAAGCATGCCATGTCACAGAAAACAGAAGTCCTTTACCACTGCTTTAATACGAATGCAAGTGCACAGCTCAGCTCACGATACAGTGTCCGCACAGGACGCAGTGTCAGTGTGTGTCCTCAAGGGCAGCATGCAGATGTGTTTCAGCCCAGAAAACAGCAGGATGGGAGAGCCAGGCCCACCTCCAGGTCCAGGAAGACCTCCTCAAGCAAGCCGCTGCAGCCCTCCTTCGCGATGGCGTCTAAGATCCCGTCCATGTTTGGCTGGCTCAGAGACACGCCCTCCTCCACTTCATTTTTTAAATACTTCCTTTTCAAACTGACTATGGATTCTCTGCAAGGAAATATTTCAGGCTCAACGAAGGGGCTGAGTAACCTCACGCTCTTCCCTTGCCCCTTGGTCACAATTCCCGTGGCGCACACTCACTTAAAGGTCTGGCAGTTGTTGACGATGGCGACCACGTACTGCACGTAGCAGTGTGGGCGCTGCCGGTTCCGTAGGTGCTCCTCCCTGTACAGCTGTGCTTCCTCTTTGTATCTACGAGCACATAGTGTACATCAAAACAGCGTCCAAGGACAGCCCAGAGCTGCTCAAACGCCACATGGACGTTACACCCAAGACAGAAATTGCACATTTAACCAGATGAGTTTTTAAAAATAAATTTTCAGATGATCCACACTAACGGAAGAACAGAGTAACTAACCATTCACATGGATTATTAAAAAATAATTCCAGATCAGGCTTTGAAATATGATTCAGTATTTGATTAAATTGTAAAAGTATTCTGAAATGCTTAATTGTAAGTACTGGAAAGGATTATCTTATTTTATCTGATACACAATTTACCAAGAAACTTACACGATAGCATTAAGAACATCATCAAATGTTAGGTAAAATGTCCTTTTCAGAAATTTTACAAGAAACCCAATTAACAATAAATTAGACAGTTGAAATGTCAAAAAAACAAACAATTAAGATGGCTACATACTTTATTTTTAAACTTATTATAGAGATTCTCAAACATATATGGAAGTAGAAGAATACAACAATGAATGACCCATATGTATTTTTAAGAGATGTTAAGAAAGGAGCAAACAAAATTTGGCAATTAAAGGGAATGAATTAAGCATTTATTTTGCCTTTCTGTCCTAAGTGTGGTTCAGGGAATCAAACGGCTGAAAGTGATCAGGGAAAGCTCCTCTTTGCAGCAGAATCCCACCTCATCGCTGACACTGACCTCGGCAGAAATGACTGACTCAGGCCAAGCCCCCCCATGGGTGGATGGGACAAGACAGCAGTCCCCAACCTTCTTGGCACCTGGGACCGGAAGACAATTTTTCCAGGGGGGAGGGTGTGGGGGAGGCGGAGCTCAGGTGGTGATGTGAACGATAGGGAGCAGCTGTAAATACACATGAAGCTTCCCTGGCTCGCCACTCACCTCCCCTAAGTTTCATGGTGACAATTTTTCCACAGATGGGCAGGGGTGCAGAGCTCAGGTGGTGATGTGCCGCCCAGTTCCTAACAGGCTGTGGACCGGTATCGGGCCGAGGACTGGGGTTAGGGATCACAGGGATAAGGGACTCAGGCCATGAACCCTGTGGCCAGACAGCCAATGGGGACTCTGAGCAAGGGGCTTGGCTGTTGGTACCTGAGCCACCAGAACAGGACAGATGGACATCACGTCTACTGCCCTGCTACAATGTGGAGGGCACATTTGCCAATGAATAAATAAAGAGGGAGCTAAGCAAGCCTTTAGAGCTGACTTCTGGTTGGCGGGCAGACAGCAATTTGAGGACCAGGTTGAGGGACGCCCTGAGGATGCTGGACACTAGAGATCTGCTTGTCTCTTCCTCAGCCAGGGGCTGGGTGGGGGGCTGCTCTACTGCACCAGAGACCTAGGAACCCTAACAACCACGAGATGCAAACCTGCCAATCCAACCTGACGCACTGCGAAAACCCAAATGCAGACTTGGTCACTGATGGCACTGTAGTTACAGTGGAGAATACAGGGAGCAATGCCAGTGTCTGGCGTTTGCCTCAGAGAACTTCAGCAGAGGGAAGGATGGCAGGGAGAGCAGATGAGGCATGGACAGCTCTGGAAGGGGAAGCTTTTGAACCTGGACGAGTGGCGAACAGTCTTTTACGCCATTCTTTCTACTTCTGTATAGGTTTGAAAATCTTTACCATAAGCAACCCAGAGGGCGGCAGCACACTGGGTCATGCCCACTTTGAACCCCCCTGCCAGGGGCCTCCCCACTGGGCAGCAAACACTGTCCTGGAGCAGCCGTCCCCTGCCCCAGGGAGTTCAGAGTCTCTGGGAGAAGCGCCAGCTCCAACGGTGCCAGCATGATGGAGCCCACTGCTGAGGACCACACAGCACAGCAGAGCTGGGAGTCCAGGGGGATGCTGTGATCCACTCAAAAGGAAGATCACAACAAAGCTCTGCCCCATCTTTTCGCATTTCTAAACAACAAAGGGAGGTGAGGTACGGGGAATCTCCAGTCTTAATTTTTGTTTAATAACAGGCATATTAGGATCAACACATTTTTGCTCTTAATTTTTAAAAACATGTAATTTCTAAATTAGCAGACTGGCAAAAATACATACCTACTTAGGAAAGAATTCATTTGCTGAAGACACAAAACTAGTACCTTTGTTTTCAAATCTTCACTTATCTGAGCAGCAACTTGAAGATTCTGTTCAAACATCTAAAAATTGGAGAACTTATGAATTCTGATATACTCTCATAAGAATATACTTAAAGCACATATCTCTTGTTACACAAGCCCCCATCTGCTAATTGGTAGTTAGGATGTCCAAAATCAGAGAAAAAAGGAAACTCCTTGAAAAGTAAAAAAGTTAGCTAAAAAAACAAACTTTCTCACCAGGTAAACGACCAAGTGAATCATTTCTTAATTACCTGCAGATTGGTTCCTACCAAGGGGTACATGTCTGTCCTCACGCCGTGGGACTGGAGTTTCAGCATGCTGACGTGAGGCTGAAACTCCAGGGAGCCACAGGACTGGAGCTTTAGCTGACCTGGGCTGACAGGGAGAGGAGCCCCCGGCCTGCTCCTGAAAGTGCTTCACCTTCACTCACTTCAACATACTTTGTGATGCAGGTTTCTTAGAGTCGGGAGCTGGAGGAAGGTGCCGGGCCCAGGGTGAGCTGGACCTGGGCAGACCAGGAAGGCGTGGGGGCAGAGCTCACCTGTACTCTTGCACATTCTGTCTTGATGTGTCAGTTTCCAAAATAAAGGAAAGGGTAGGGACTGAGCTGTTACTAACAGTGTCATCCAGAAAGAAACGTCACTCACCAGGCTGGCTAGAGTCTAAACACTTTCTTAGTAGGCAGAGTCCCAGTTGCATATTCCAACACTACTCAGCTCCTACCCTCAGCAACGTCACTCAAAGGAAGATAACATGATGCGCCAGGACAGTAGAGTGGGAGACGGGGCCAGGCCCCTGGAAGTCAGTAAGCTGTGAGAATGCCTGTGGACCCGACACCTGGTACTATGACCAGTACAGGAAAGCACCTTTAAAATGCTAAAGGACTCGCCCCCAAATCCACCAGACTAGACTCAATCATGTGGCATTTTTGATGCCAAAATCTTGGCCATTTACATCAGTAAGAAACATGGAGCAAGCAAACTCACACATAAATAACACATGAATAGGCTCCAGTTCAAACCCCAAAAGACTAGGAAGGCTAAAGTTACTTTGGGCAAAACTACTTGACAAGTACAATCCCGGATTTCTTCAGCTGGGGGGGGGGGGGGTCGGGGAGGAGAGCAGAACAGGACTTAGACGGACCAGACAAGGCTCTCAATATCTTTACTAGGTTCTAGAAATAAAGACCAAGGGCACTTTGTGTCCCTTTGTAAAACCTACAGCCCCTATTAACCTCCCAGGACACGGGCCTGTGGAACCCCCCGTGGAGGTACCTGGAAGACGATGGCAGGGAGTGTTGTCTGGTAGTACCCATCCTGGTCGGCCTCAGGCTCTGTCTCTTTGACCCAGTCTTTCTTATCTGTTTCTAGTGCTTTCCGCAGCCAGGCAATGATGTTGGACTAGAGGAGGGTCAGCATGATGGAGAAAGAACAACAGAACAGGCACTTCTGAGCTGCACCAGTCGGCCTCTCTGCAGCGGCGTGCAGCTGCAGAGACCAGGCTCAGTGTGGCACACGAATCCCTGCTCCCCAACAAAGAGCATGCCAGAGTGGCGACCTCATGAGCCGCCTCTGTGGCAGGCAGTGCCCAACCAGTCTCTGTGGACTTTAACCAAAAGCCTCATTCCAGATAAAGAGGGAGAATGGACCAGAAAATCTCTTGGATGCACGCCTTGCTGGAGGCTGAGGCTGGCTGGTCAGAAGCACACAGAGAACAGGGTAAAAAAGGTCTGGCCAGGCCCAGGCCCTCCCGGCCCAGAAGCAGCAGCTCCACCAGCTCAGGTCCCAAGAGAAGACAGCTCCCCCTTCCCAGCAACACCTTTGGCACTGCGGTCACAGTGCTGTCTTCCCTGTCTGGCCACGTAGACACCCCCTCACTCTAAGGCCACCTGTGGCTGCCAGCTGCAGTCCAGCCTGCCCTTCAGTCCCGACTGCCACCCTCACCCCGGATTCAGAGCCTGGCAGGCACCACCACAATGGCCCGGACCCGAGAACTGGCTCACTCCTCCAGCCAAGGGGAACAAGCTCCAGAGCCAGGCCCAGAGGAGGGGTCGCTCCCCCTGCTCACTGGCAAGCAGACATTCCTCACCCTGCCTTCCTCTGCCCCCGGTCAAAGCCCAACCGACAGCTGCCCAGCACAGAGGCTTTACTCACAGTGAGCGTGGACATGTACGTGTCGAGCAGCTCAGAGACCACATGTGGAGAGAGCAAAGGCTCCAGGGTGCTGACGTCCACTTCTGGGGCCAGTTCCACATTCCCCATCATGTCCGCACTGCAGCGAAACCAGGAGTCAGAATGACAGACCACGGAGACTCAGGAAGCACATTCTCCAGTCAGTCTAAGTGCCCCCATTTCTTCTGACATGCAGATGCCCAACTGTCCTGCAGGCCTCACTATCACAGCCCTTCCACAACTTGGAAAAGGCAGGGGGCCGTGCAGCCACAAAGTCACCTCAACCCTGGCCTTGGCCCACTGTGCCAGCTGCACAGGGCATGGGGGCTCAAATGCAGCAAAGAACCCCCAGGGGGAGACGTGTCTGTGATCCAGAGCCAAGACCAGGACCTGGCAAACAGGAAGTGCGGGACAAACATGCTTAATTAGTAAGATAATGAGTAAGTGCAGCCAGCCATCCCTATCTGCAGGTTCTACATCCACGGGTTCTGCATCCATGGACTCAACCAAGCACAGATCGAAAATATTTGGGAAAAATCAATAAAAACACAATAAAATATTAAATTTAAAACAAACATACACACAAATTTTAAAAACACAATAAAATTTTTAAAAATTAAAATTAAGAAAATACAGTATAACAACTACTTACATAGCATTTACACTGTAATAAGCATTACAAGTAATCTAGAGATAATTTAAAGCATACGGGAAGATGTGCATAGGCTATATGCAAATACTACACCATTTTATATAAGGGACTTGAGCTTCGGAGGATTTTGGTATTGGGGGGGGGTCCTGGAACCACTTCCCGTCAATACCGAGGGACTGTACTGTAATTTGAAAATATAAGCCACTGAAGTCAACGTCACTACCTCTGCGGAAGATAGGACCAACCAGAACATGACATTCCTGATGAAAAACACGTCAGCAAAAACAAGCAAAACTGTGTTCAGTCTACCGTGCAGAAAGCAGGGAAGTATGCACCACATTTCAGAAAAAAAGCTTTCATAAGAAACAGTTCATATTTGTGTATGTGGTTAGGTTCTTAAAAATCTAAGGTTTGATCACTCAGAAAATTCACATCTTACACTACTTTCCCTAAAGATGTATTAATATTTAGAATAACACTGAATAATATCATTAACAGCTAGTCCACTATCTGTAAGAAATCCAAGATCTTCCTGAGTGAAGAAGTGCTCTGTAAAATCCTGCAAGTATGCAAAGACTATCTATTTAGCCTAGATTCTTTTTGCCCCAAGAACCCCAATTCAGTGTGTAAATATCTTGGTGGGAAAGCAGTTCCACCTCCCCGAGCAGGTCCAGCATGACAGAACGTCCACAGCTAACGTGAAGATGCTCAAAACCACGACAGAGCCGTTGCACGTTACACAAACACATGGCCGTCTAGTGGCTGGAGCCCAGGTGCGGCCCAGGGCCTGGATTTGAGCCCTGCCCCCACTCGCCAGCCATGGGCATGTGGCTGTTCCTGCGTGCCTCGGTTTCCTCATCCATAATGGAGATCAGTGAAGATGACTGTAGTATTCCCACCTCCTGGGACCGTCAGCACGTGTCAGGCACAGTAAAGGCTGCGGGACAATTCCTGCCTCACAGCTGTCTGAGGGGCACGGGGGCAGGGGCATGAGTTCCAGGGCTGCACACAGTAAAGCCATAAAAGTGTTGGCCACAAGATCATCATCTCTGGGTGATAATTTCTTTCTCTTCACATCCTTCTGTATTGAAGTGTATGAACTCTCTACTATGAGCAGCTACCAGTAAACAAGGAAATAAACCTCACCGCTAAGAAAACAAGGTTTACTTGATTTCTCCATAGCAGTGACAAGACAGGGAAAAAAAAAGAAAAGAAATTCCAACACATTACTTAACATTGTTTTCTATCCTGAAACCAAAATTAAAATAAATTATCATTTCAGCTACCTAGTCTTACAGAATTACAGAATACCTCCACCACTGCCTCATTTTTTAAACACTACCACAAGTCAATCCATGCATGAAGTGGCTCATGTTCCCTTACCTGAAGTGACAAAGTCTCATGCTAAAATGCAAAAAGGACAATTGATTTTTCTAGGACTCTGTATGCTGTAACTCTATTTTTGAAAGATTAACTGCTACAGTTTACTGGTGAAAAGAAAGCAAACTTGGTGTTGCTAGAAGCCGGGAAGATGATGTTGGTAGTCTCTTCCCCAGCTGGGTGACTGCAGGTCATGGTACCTCCTGGGACCACCTGTCCTCACCTGTAAAATAAGGTAACAACACACTTGCCTCCCGGTATCACTGGCAGAAGCAAGTCAGCCCACAGTGAGAAGAGAAAACAAGCTCAGCACTGAGCTGCTCACTGTGACGCCTGACACAGAGGAGAAGAGATGCCGCCCAAACACGACAGCACTCGTGCCCCACAGGCTGGGCCCTGACCTCAAGGATAAGCCCCGACAGGTGGACCAGAAAAACCTTCATGAGCCAAGAAACAATGCCCATGGGTGTGGGGCACCTGCCCGAGCAAAACAACACACTTGATTATCTGGCAACGGTCTGTTGTCCCTTTTTTACACACAGGCGTCTACGTAAAAGGGAACAGAAGGCACAGAGCTGGCTGTACCTCGTGTAGGTGTTTAAGACCCACGTCAAGAGGCTCACGATCTCGTTGGCTTCCAGGTCCTCTGATGCAAGCTCCTGCATCCGTGTGTTCAGGGCGTGGTGGTACATGTTCAGGAGGTTTCTAAAGATCTCATAATGGGGAGGGAAACACTGAACCATCAGGTTTTTGGCAACGATGAGGTCATCCAGGACGTACTTCCTTATGATTTCCAGGTGACGGACAAGCCACATCTTGTCAGACTCCCTGGTATCTGCCTGTGTGCCCTCATTCTAGTAGTCACTGTTCTCTCCAAGATGGCGAACATTTTCTCTTTCCAATTTTTGGGCCTCCCAGGAGGAACAAAACCAGTTTGCTTTTTTCTGTCAAGTATACGCCTGTCAATTTTTTCTTCCCTTTCAATGATCCTGACAACCGAGACCAGCAAGGTGGGATCACGGCGGACGGTGACCAGCGACCTCTGCAGCACCATCCACAACTGCTTGGCCAGCTCGTCGGAGAGCCCCTGCGTGCTGCCGAAGTAGCCGTGGATGAGGGTCATGTCACGTGTGTTCCCACTGTCCATGCGGTACTGCTCGTACATCAGCCCATCCCGGGAGCACTCCAGGTCCATCAGCTTCCGGTGGGCTTGCAGGAGTGCCCCTTGTTCAATCAGGTCCTGGGTCTCCCTCACAATCTCAGGCACTAGGGAAAACGTACAAGAGGGCACCGTTAAAAAAAACACACACACACATAAAAGGTCAGCTGCAGGATTCTGGGAGAACAGCAGAGCAGGGAGAACCAGGGAGCTGTCTCCCCACCCAGACAACAACCACATGGGCAGAATCTATCTGACATAACTATTTTGGAACTCTGGAGACTACGGAAAGCTAGCAACTTCCAGGTAAGGCATGACTGATAAATTGTGGTTAATTTTAGTCAATTTCAGCTCACAGCACAATAGCAGCAACCCATCCCCCATCCCAACCCTTGGCAGGCAGCTCTGCAGGTGTTCCTGCAGCAGCTTGCACACAGCTGGTAGGAGCTGGGGTGGGCAAAAAGTGCCCTGTCCTCCAAATATCTGGGATCTGTGCTCTGATCACAGAGGTGCAGACACGGGTGGACAGCCAACGTTGCATCTCCCCACACGCTCACAGGCCCTCCCTGCCTGAATGACTTCTGAGAGATTTAAAGGGCCAGTGACTTCCCTACCACCTTCACATTCTTCTTTTTCCCCTTTTGAAAGCCAGATGTTTAAGAATGAAGACATTCAAATGCAACTGCACATACAGAGGAAATTAGAAAGTGAACATGCATGAACAAGCAAAGACACAGGCTCAGAGAAGACCTGAGATGACCTTAAGTTTACACTTCAGTCTAACCCCCAGCACACAGAGTCTACAACCCAAACACAAAAATCAGCATAACCTGGGGAAGGGAGAGAATTTGATCTCCAGAGTTACCACATTATTAGATTCAAATGTCCAGTTTTCAACAAAATAATCACAAGGCACACAAAGAGGGAAGTATGGCCCATTCAAAGAAAAAAAAAAAAACAAAAAAACTATCCCTGACAAAGATCTGATGGCAGATCTACTAGACAAAGACTTTAAAACAACTGTTTAAACATGCTCAAAGAACTAAAGAAGATGTGGAGAAAGTAAAGAAAACGTATGAAAAAAATGGAAATATCAATGCAGAGACAGAAAACCTAAAAAAAACCATAAAGAAAATCTGGAGCAGAATAGTACAATAACTGAAATGAAAAACTCACTAGAGGGATTCAAAGGCAGATTTGAGCAGGCAGAAGAATCAGCAAATGTGAACATAAGACAATGGAAACTGTCAAGTATGAGGAACAGAAAGAAGAAAGACTGAGGAAAAGTGAACTGAGCCTCAGGGACCTGTGGATACCACAAAGCAGACCACACGTACACCGTGGGACTTCCTGCAGCAGAAGAGAAAGAAATGGTCAGAGAGATTATTTGAATTAATAATGGCTGAAAACTTCCTAAATTGAAGAAAGACAAATATACACATCCAAAAAGATCAATGACCTACAAGCAGGACAAACTCAAAGAGACCCACACCAAGACACAATATAATCAAACTTTTGAAAGAATTTTGAAAGCAGCAAGAAAGAAGCCACTTGTAACAAACAAGGGATCCTAAATAATATATGAAGCAAAAAATGATAGAAATGAAGGGAGAAACATGCAGTTCTATAATAATAGTTGGAGACGTCAATATCTTCCTCTCAATAAGGGACAGAACAAGCACACAGAAGACAAGTAAGGAAACAGAGGACTGAATTATCCAACTAGATCTAACAGACACGTAAAGAACAATAGCCAACAACAATAGAATACACATTATCCTCAAGTGCACACAGAACATTCTCCAGGACAAACAATAAATTAGGCCACAAGTTAAATCTCAGTATATTTTTGAAAGATAGATATCATACAAAGTATCTTCTCCAAATACAACAGATGAAGTTAGAAATCAGTATCAGAAGGAAAACTGGAAAATCAAAAAATGTGTGGAAATTCAACACCACACTCTTAAACAATCAAAGGGGCAAAGAAGAAATAATAAGGGAAATTTTTAAAAACTTAGAGAAGAACAAAAACAAAAACACAACATACTAAAACTTTATGGGACGCAGTAAACATATAGCTAGAAAGGCTTCCATTAAAAAAGAAAAAAGATCTCAAATCAACAACCTAACTTAACAACTTAAGGAGATTAAAAAAAAGAACAAATATACCCAAAGCTAGAAGGAAGAAAATAATAAAGATTAGAGCAGAGATAAACAAAACAAAGAATACAAAAATAATAGAGAAAATCAAAATAAACAGGGAAAAGTTGGCTCTTTGAAAAGATCAACAAAACTGACAAACTTTTATCTTAGATGGACTAAGAAAAAGAAGAGAAGACTCAAATAAAATCAGAAATGAAAGTGGGGACATTACTACCTATTCTACAGAAATAAAAAGGATTACAAGAGAGTACTATAAAAATTGTGTTTTAACAAATTAGATAACCTACATGAAATGCAACAAATTCCTAGAAAAACAGAATCTACCAAGAACTGAATCACAAAGAAACAGAAAATCCAAATAGACCTATAGTATGGAGACTGAATCCGTAATCAAAAATCTCCCAACAAGAAAAACCCTGTACCTGAGGCTTCACTAGTGAATTCACCAAACATTTAGAAAAGAACTAACACCAATCCTTCTAAAACTCTTCCAAAAAATGAGGAGGAAGGAACGTATCCTAACTCATGCTATGAGGCCAGTATTATCCTGCTACCAAAGCTAAAGACACCACAAGAAAAGAGCGGTATGGACCAATATCCCTAATGAACGTTGATGGGAAAGTCTTCAACAAAATACCAGCAAACTGGATTCAGCAGCATATTAAAAGTTTTATGTATCATGAGCAAGTGGGATTTGGTCAACAAATGAAAATTAATCAATGTAATGCAGATTAACTGAACGAAAAACAAAAAACCATACGATAATCTCAAGTGGTAAAAGAATTTGACAAAATCCAACACTCTTTCATGATAGATAAAAGCACTCAACAAACTAGGAATAGAAAAACTCTCTAAAAAAGGAAAAAAGCCATATGTGGAAAACCCACCCAAACACCGCCCCGCAGTAGTCTCCTCCAAGTCAGATGCAGGCAGCTCTGTCCACACAGCACTGAGGCAGCACAGGCAACAACAAGAAATAAAAGGCATCTAATTTGGAAAGAAAGAGGTAAAATGACCTCTGTTCACAGATGATATGATCTCGTAAGCAGAGACGCCCCCCCCCCACCAAAACTGTCAGAATAAACAAATTCAGCAAAGTAGGATACAAAATCAACACACAAAAACCAGTTCCATTTCTATACACTAGCAAGAAAATTTTAAGAAAAGCAGTTCCATTTGCATAGTATCAAAAGGAATAAAATAAGTAGCAATCAGCTTAAAGAAGAGGCAAAGGACTTACTGAAAACTGCACAATGTTGCCTAAAGGAATCAAAGAGAAAAATAAACAGACAGACATTTCATGTTGTGGATTAGAGGACTTGATACTACTAAGATGTCAATACTATCCAATGCTATCTACAGATTCAATGCAATCCCTGTCAAAATCCCAACATTATTTTTTGCAGAAATAGAAAAATCCATCCTAAAATTCATATGGAATCTCAAGGGACTCCAAATAGCCAAATGATTGTTTAAAAAAAAAAAAAAAGGATCAAAATTGGAAGTTCACACTTCCTGACTTAACTTACTACAAAGCTATAGTAATCAAAACAGTGTGGTACTGATATAAAGACATACAGATCAAAGGAACAGAATAAAGACCCCACATATATGATCAAATGATTTTTGATAAAGTGCCAAAACCATTCAATGGGGAAAGGACAGGCTTTTCAACAAATGGTGCTGGGAAAACTGGTTATCCACATGTAAAAGAATGAAGTTGGACCCCTCCCTAAACACTATAAACAAAAATTAACTAAAAATGGATCAAAGACCTAAACGTAAGAGTTAAAACTAAAAAACGATTACGAGAAAACATAGGGCAAAAGCTTCATGACATTGGATTTGGCAATGATTTCTTGGATAGGACACCAACGGCAAAGGCAACAAAAGAAAAGATAGATATATTGGACTTAATGAAAATTAAAAACTTCTGTGCATCAAAAGACACTATCAGCAGATTAAAAGGGCAACCCACAGAATGGGGAAAATATTTGCAAACCACACACCTGATCAAGGATTAATATCCAGAATATATAGAGAATATCTAAAACTCAGTAAAAAAAAAAAAAAATCTAATTTAAAATTGGGGAAAGAAATTGAATAGATATTTCTCCAAAGAACATATATAGTCAATAAACACATGAAAACATGCTCAACATCATCAATCATTAGAGAAATGCGAATCAAACCACAATGCGGTATCGCCTCACATCTATTACTATGGCTACTATCAAAAAACAACAACAAAAAAGTGTTGGTACGGATATGGACAGACTGAAAACCTTGCACACTATTGGGGGAAAGCAAAAATGGTGCGGCCACTGTGGAAAACAATTTGGCAGTTGCTCAAAACCTGAAACAGAATTACCATATGATCCAACAATCCCACTTCGGGTATGTACCTAAAGAATCGAAAGCAAGATATTTGTACACCCGTGTTCCTGCAGCATTATTCACAATAACCAAATGTGGAAGCAACTTAAGTGTCCATCACAGATGAATGTGGCATATTCACACAATGGAATATTATTCAGCCACAAAAAGGAAGGACACTATAATTTTAAAAAGATTTTTTTTTTAATTTTAAAAGGCCAGATGAGGTGGCTCACACCTGTAGTCCCAGCACTTTGGAAGGCCAAGGCAGGAGGATTGCCTGAGGCCAGGAGTTTGAGACCAGCTGTGCAACACAATAAGACCTTATCTCTATAAAAAATCATGCCACTGCACTCCAGCCTGGGCAACAGAGATCTTGTCACAAAAAACAAAAAGGAAGGATATTCAGACACATGCTACAACGTGAATGAACCTTGAGGACATTACGCTCAGCGAAATGAACCAGTCACAAAAGGATAAATACAGTATGATTCCACTTATATGCGGTACCAGAATAGTGAAATTCACAGAGACAGAAAGTAGAATGGTAGTCGCTAGGGGACGGGGGGGAGGGAACAGGGAGTTACCATTTACTGGGTATAGATTTTCACTTCTGCAAGATGAAGAGTTGTGGAGATGGATGGTGATGATGGTTGCACAACAATATGAATGTACTTAATACCACCAAACTGTACACTCAAAAATCACTAAGACGGCAAATTTTGTTATGTATATCTTATCACAATAATGAGGGGGCTGTGTAATTACTGAACAAGAAAATTCTGAAGGGAACCAACAACCACATCTTCCCAGTGAAAATCTACCCCTAGCAAAAACCATGTATATAACATAGACTCATTTGTTCATTAAGGGAAGAAAATTATTTTCAACTGCTATGGAAAATACATTAATTCCAGTAATGTAACATTTTGGCCACCAGGCATTAGTTTTACAAGACTGAAAGGAAATGCAGTGAGTCAACAGGAGCAGGAGACGCCAGCTGAATGCCACAGAGGAGATTCAGGCGTGGCGACTTTGTTCCAATTCCAGGCAGTCAACAGTCAGCCGAGGAGCTACTTCCTGAGCACCACTGTGGAGTGGGCAGTACTGTGCCATCTGTGGTGGGCCCGTGCAGAGGGACACGGACTGTGGCCTCATATGTGGTCCTATGTATCGTGCCCATGGAAGACAGGCATGCACAGAGCAATGGTGCAGCATGCTCAACAATGCAGCAGCTGAAAACATAAAAGGAGTCCAGGAGGATATGGGCTGAACAGGACACAGGTTACCAAAGTACACTGGGTAGAAGCAAGGCCACCTGCGCCAAATCACACGTGGCCCCAGGCGCCAAGCAGGGTTTGGCTTCAGGGTTACCGACAACTCAGCCATGGCCAGTGCAGAGTGAGTCCAAGAGTCCAGGGGCCCGTGCTCGCTACCGACATGATACACTGGGGATGGAGCAGTGCAAGGGAGACATCAGCACAGGGATGGAAAGAACTTGCCAGGAGACCAGAGACCAGGACAAAGGCAGGGAAGGAGCTGCACCATGCCAAGCCTTCCCATTGGGAGTTTGAAGGATGCTGGTGACCCTGACCACCTCCCCTCCTCCTCTGGGATCTGGCCACCCTATCCCACCCACAGGGCTGCTTCTCCCACAGACCACAGCTCCTTCACTCTCCTCCTTACAGAATGTCACAGCCACACTGCAGCACAAGAATGAAGCTCTCCCGGGGACTCAGAACCGCAAGCATTCTGCAAGTATGCTTTACTTGCTCAAATGAGCACTTCCATCCATGTTCAAAAAAGATACTTAGCAGGCAGAAATCAGACTTGCTGTCCAGGCTCAGACAGGTCCACAAATGTGGAAACTGCTTCTCTGCTGCCCACAGAGCTCCAGTGGATGGAGAAAAACCAGCACGAGCCATGGGCATCAGTACAGGTTACCCGGGCTGCCACGCCGGCTGCCTGCCCGTTACCTGAGAAGATGTTCTTGAGATTCTCCACGGCGGCGGCAAGCTGGCTGTGCTGCACCACTGCGTCCTTCACACCCTTCAGGCTCTCAATGGTGTTGATGCTGCGTCTCCAGTCCTTGCTGACATCGGCCAGCGACTGCTGGATGTCTCCAACGTCCTTCAGTGCACTGTGGAGCTGGCTTAGGCCCGTGCGTACCCCGTCCAACTGCGACTGGATTGCGGCCTGAGGGGACACGCGGAGGTGAGCAGAGCCACATGCTGCTTCCTGAAGAACAAATCTCCAGGAGGCCGAGTCATAAAAGAGCCATGAGTAGCAGGAAAGAGTAAAGACTCAGAAAACAGAAAATAAAATTAACAAGGATTTAATTCCTTCACAAGGTACCTTTTCCTTTTTTTCTTCATTGCTGCCTGGGAACAGAACAATGATGCATTTTAGAGCTTTGCTGAGAAAATTCTACAGCACTCCTCATCTGGCCTCGCACCTGGAGGCGGCGGATGCCACCGCAGGCAAGCTCGGGCCTGTGGCCACCCTGAAATGGTGTCTTTAGGATGCCACCCTCATTCTCCTTGAGCATCCCTGAGTTTCCAAAAAGGTCTTATCTAGGTAGAGAAAACTGTCAGGACTTTTTCCTCAGCGTAAGGGGTTGGGGTTACTGCTGCTCAGCCAGAACCAGACCCAGCTCAGGGGCAGATGGCCCCTCTCAGAACCGGGACCTCTGAGACACAGACTCGCTCTGTGGGCCGGCCGGAATGCCACCCAGCGAGCTGCGCAGTCAGAAGGGAGAGGGCATGAAGGAACAGCAGCAGGTGGACGGAACGGCGAGGAGAAGACCAGGCAGCACAATGGATGCCAGGAACACCTTCCACCAAGGGTCCAAGGTGCATTTAGAAACAGTTGACCTGTCATCATAACAGACCACTCACGGTTTCTAACTCACTACTGATCATTGTTAGTTAATCTCACAAGTTTTTAAAAAGATAAAAATAAAAATTCAGGCTAAAAATGTAGTAGGTCAAACTGTTTTTTAAATTAATATGAATTTGCTGTCTCCAAGTAGTCCAAAAGCATCTTTGGATGTGTCGTCGATACAACTGAATGATCCTCATCCCGTCCCATCAAGCCTACTTACCTGGCTGCTAACACTGTTTTCAAGTGGAGAGGTGAACTCACCACCCTGTCAGTGATAATGAACTTTCCTCAAAGGCATTCTCTTAATCCCCAAAACCGTTCTGCTGCATGTCAACTTCAACAGGTCGTGCCTTTAACATTTTATAATTATACCAAATGTGTGTATTTTAATGAAACCCCACCTCTTCGTATCAGTAAGTTGAAAGCCAATCCAAATCATAAAATACCCTGAGAAAGAGTGATTTTTCCCCTGTCTCACTCACACACACTCTTAATAAACATGTCTAGCTCTCTTCCTCCTTCCTGCCCCAGGGCCACTGTAACACTCAGCACACGGTCAGCCCATGATAGCATGTGCTAAATTGAGCTAAACAAAATGCTCTCTAGTGGTACTCTGTTCAAGAAGTTTAAATAAAGTAAGAGTACTTGTTATTCTTCTAGTATTGTTTAAAAAGTTAAATGGGGCTGGCGTGGTGGCTCATGCCTGTAATCCCAGTACTTTGGGAGGCTGAGGTTGGAGGACTGCTTAAGGCAAGGAGTTCAAGACCAGCCTGGGCAACATAGTGAGATTCCCATCTCTACAAAAATTTTTTTTTTTTAAATTAGCCAGGCATGGTGGTGCATGCCTGTAGTCTCAGCTATTTGGAAAGCTGAGGCAGAAGGATCACTTCAAGCTCAGGAGTTTGAGCCTCCAGTGAGCTATTATGATGCTACTGTACTCCCGCCTGGGTGACAGAGCAAGCCCCTACCTTTAAAAATAAAATTAAAAAAAAAACCAAAAATTTAAACGGACACTTCCAGGATGCTTAAAAAGATTATTCCTTTGGTGTTTTCAATATTTCCACAGTCTTCTTTGTAACTCTGACTGGTAACATGTTATTGAAGGGGATGCTATGCAGAGTTCAGCTCTGCCTCCTCCCACATCCTCACAAAGTCTAATTTAGCAAAACCGTCACGATAATGTCAGGCAGGAACCTGAAACTCAGATAAATGGCTCTGTTCTGCCTGGGAGTGAAGCAGGTGAGTATGACCTCTCTGGTCTCCTACCTTCAGTCTGGCCTCCACGGAGGCCTTCTTCCGTGCCTCTCTTCTGCGATACTGCTCCACCTTGTCCAGCTGGTCTGGGCGCTGAAGCATCCCAGCAACCCTCTGGACTGCTGTCGCAACAGCCTCTCGGTCTGTCTCCTTCATGGTCAAAGAGCAGGCAGAATCCCCGTGCCTGTCATGCTAGAGATATTCTGTATGCATGGGAGGGGGAGGGTGTTAGGGAGGTGGAAGTGTTGGGTACAAACACCCCCCAACAGTCAGTTGATCATAACGGAGCTACAAGAGTGTTTGAGAAGATCGTTAATCCCGTACACCTGAAAGAAAGCTGAACTAGGATTAGAAACTCCTTAATAAGACATATAAACCTTCAGACTCAACTACGGGGAGGTTGTACCTTTAAGTGGAGAAGCAGGGGCATTTCACAGGCATGAGAGATATGAACATATGGAGGATGTCCAGAGCACTCCCCATGTCAGATGTCAATCTCTGAGGCACTTCTCTCCCCTAGACAGTGCCAATTTCTCATTTCTGGAGCCTTCCCCTCACCCCTTGGCCATGCCTGGGGGCAGCCACACCAGCATCCTCAGTGAGGACAGGACACACAAGCACAGCACGTTTCACCTCTCCCAGAAGGCAACCATGGGCTGAAGTCCCAGCACAAGTCCTATAATTCCCAGCAAAAATCACTACTGTCTCGGATACACAAAATTCCATTTCCTACTTTTTTAACAGCCTTAGAAAACAAAGTATATGTCCTCCTTTTCTCACGTGCTGTGTACAGAGCATAGACGCTCAGACATCAGGCAAACCTGCCTTCAATCCTAGCTCGACCATTACCCCCATCATGGGGTTAAAACGGCTACTTGGTGAGCATCTGGCCAGCGAGGGCATTCAAAAAACTGTCATTCCCTTTGGCTTTAGCTATTCAATTTCCATTTTCATGGATATAAAAAAGACCCATCTTCTCCCAGAATTTTTCATTTTTCCCCATTCCCACATGCTGTCAGAAAAACCGAAAACACCTGGTGGATTTCTGCGAAGTGATTTCTGCGAATAATCCCTACGCACAATCTCTCTTTCCACTTCGCTTTCAAATGGAACCGTATGGCAACCACTAGCTTTCCTTTCTCCTTTTCTCCTATGATTATAAAGTTACGTACACCAACGCAGAAAATCTGGACAGGGCAGAAAAACACAAAGATGCCAGAGGCAAGCACCCTTAAACCCCACCACGCAGGGGCAGCCACTCCCGACGGGGCTTGTTTCCTCCAGCTTTTTTCTTTGCACCTCTCTTTCAGCTGAGATCCCACTGCACGTGTGACGTACTTGCACGCTTTCATGTCTCGCTTTGCTTCCACACGCAGTCATCAGCATCTCCACTGACACTAAAACCTGTACTTTGATTAAAAGGCTGGATCGTAACCAAGAAGTGGACATCCAACCAGCGCGCTAGTCACGCAGCAAGGTCATCGCCCCCCTCGCGAGGCTGGAGTCAAGTGTCACGCTCTCAGACCACCTTTCTGGGGGGAAATGGAACAAAGCCAGACGCTACCGGAGAGCTGGCAAGGCCGACGCGCTCCCTGGAATCGGAACAGAGGAATCCACTGCAAGCGGGGAAGGGAAAAGCCTCGAGGTGTGGAAAAACACGGAGGAGAGGTTTCCAGCACAGCCTGAAGACCGCCAGATTTCCCGCCACAGGAGCAAAAGGGGAACTCTGAGGCCACAAACAGACCCAGGTCTGACCCTTCCGGGACTTTCCTGACTGCCTCAGCCTGGCGGGGCACAGCAAGTGAGCCTCTGCCCCAGGCGGTGACCCGCATGGGTGGGAGGGGCACAGGCAGGAGGGGGTAGGTGGTGTGAGGGGGAGGGGAAACGGGCAGGGGGGTACAAGGGGTATGAGGGGGACGGGGACACGGGCGCGGGGGGAGTACGGGGGAGGGGAAACGGGCAGGGGGGGTACAAAGGGTATGAGGGGGACGGGGACACGGGCGCGGGGGGAGTACGGGGGAGGGGAAACGGGCAGGGGGTACAAGGGGTATGAGGGGGAGGGGGACACGGGCGCGGGGGAGTACGGGGGAGGGGAAACGGGCAGGGGGGTACAAGGGGTATGAGGGGGACGGGGACACGGGCGCGGGGGGAGTACGGGGGAGGGGAAACGGGCAGGGGGGTACAAGGGGTATGAGGGGGACGGGGACACGGGCGCGGGGGGGAGTACGGGGGAGGGGAAACGGGCAGGGGGGTACAAAGGGTATGAGGGGGACGGGGACACGGGCGCGGGGGACGGGGGCGGAACGGGCACAGGGGGAAGGGGGTTGGGGGAAGGGGACACGGGCGCAGGGGAAGACACGGCACCGGGTCCCGAACGGCCTGGCGGCCCCCACGCCCTGCAGGCCCTGCCCCGTCCCAGCGCCGCCCTCGACGCCCTGGAAACCAGAGGAAAGCAGAAGAGATCGGGGACGCCGACCACCGCCCAGGGCCCGCCGCCGCCTCACCCTCAGCGCCGCCGCCGCCACCGCCTCTGGGGGCCCGACCGGAAGTGGGCGGTGAGCGGGGCACTTCCTCTTCCGGCGACCAGGCCGGAAGGGCGGGGCCTGGGCAGACCAGGACGTGGGTGTCACTGCCCAGCCCGCGGCCTCCGGGCGGGGATCCCCCTGCCCACCGGGCTCCGCGGCCTCCGGGCGGGGGCCTCCCTGCCCACCCCGCGGCCTCCGGGCGGGGGCCTCCCTGCCCACCGGGCTCCGCGGCCTCCGGGCGGGGGCCTCCCTGCCCACCGGGCTCCGCGGCCTCCGGGCGGGGGCCTCCCTGTCCAGTCCGCGGCCTCCGGGCGGGGGTCTCCCTGCCAACCGGGCTCCGCGGCCTCCGGGCGGGGGCCTCCCTGCCCACCCCGCGGCCTCCGGGCGGGGGTCCCCCTGCCCACCGGGCTCCGCGGCCTCCGGGCGGGGGTCTCCCTGTCCAGCCCGCGGCCTCCGGGCGGGGGCCCCTGCCCCAGGGCTGCTCCCCGCGGGGACAGCAGCACAGCCGGGCGGTCACACACGCACCTGCGCGCAGGTGGGGAGAGGACGCGAGGTTGGGAGCCCCGCTGCCCACAGCTGCCCCGTGAACCGCCGAAACCACAGCCTGGGGATCAGCTGACAAGCAGCAGCTGGCTGACCCCTGACTTTATTATTTTGCCTTCACCTGTTAATATCTTAATGAGGACTGAACTCTGATCTTTTCTTTTGCCCAAATTCCTTTCTAAAGGGGCCTAGTGAGTCACCTACAAGTGATGAAATCTCACTGAACAGGTTTTGTTAACCAAGTATAGTGCAGGTTTGCTTCCCAACCCGCTTCTGGTGTAGCATTAGCATCATCCGAAAGATAGAAGACCCCCTTGTCTTCACTCCAGCACCCCAGCAGATCCTTACCTGAAGGAAGACCCTCCTGTCTGCACCTCCCAGAGTGCTCAGACCTTTCATCTTAGCTTGAGCATTTCCCTTCTGGTCTTTTAGACAAAGCCTAACTCTTCCAGCCAATTGTCAGCTAAAGAATCCCTAAACCCACCTGTGACTTGTAAGCTCCCCACCCGACCCCCACCCCCACCCCTGGCCGCTTGGGGATGGCCCCGCCTTTTCGGGCCAAACCAATGGACGCCTCCCATGTATTGATTTATGACTCTACCTGTAACTCCTGTCTCCCTAAAATGTATAAAACCAAACTGTAACCCAACCACAGTGAGTCTACTTGCTCAAGGCTTCTTGGGTGTGGCTCCGGGTCATGGTCCTCAAATTTGGCTCAGAATAAACCCCTTTAAAATTATTTTACAGAGTTCAGCTTCTTTTACATCCACATTAAAATTAGCAACAAGTTGAGCAATGAAAAAAATGTAAAGAAAAGCTGAAAAGTTAAAATTACGTTTGAAATTATTACTGTAAGGACATTTTGAAACTAATGAAGAAAAATTTGCCAAAATTACCAAAGCTTTTAGAACTATTACTTCAAAATATAGCAACATTTAATATTATGAAATGGAGACTTACACTGTCAATGTACTGAATTTGGATGTTAAGACCCCTAATAACTTTCTCAGTCAACCAGGCTAGTTAGAGATAGGGTGCTTGTATTAAACATCCAGCTGGTTAGGGTTAGGGTTAGGGATTAGGGTTAGGGTTAGGGTTAGGATACTGTATTAAACCACCAGCTGGTTAGGGTTATGGTGATGTATTAAAGGAATTATCTGTTTTTCTTTACCACTGAAAAAAACAAAACATTGATGAAAGCTCTTTCTTGATTTGTTTTTGGCAGACCAAGTAATTAGAAAGCCTCCTATGAAACACCTGGGTATGTTGATGAATGTAGCACTGGTAGAGTCATAGCAAGCAAGGAAATGACCAGGGGCAAAGGCATAGAGGGGACAGAAGCTCCACAGCAGAGGTTCCCACTGTCCTACAGCAGGCAGCGGTGGGGTGGGGGATGGGAGTCCTGTGTCCCAGGGTTGGGTTTTGACACCCAAGCAGACAGTATGAAGCTAAGGCTCCCAGTGGGGGAGGGGGGAGGCATAGACTCTGAGACTCCTGTACAAGCCTGGATGCTCAAAGGGATGCATCCTGAGTGAAAGTGTGGATCAGGAAAAAACAACAAGAAAACTCTGGAGTACTGAGGATGACCAGGAGGCCTGCCTGGCTCTGTCAGGGCCCTGGGGCTGGGGAAGAACACATAGCTCAGGTCTGCACTTCACCTGGGTTTAACCCGTCCTCCTCACCCTGGACAGGAGCAAACTCAAGAGGGAGGGAGGGGAAAAGCTCTGAAGCGTCTGAAATCCTGGCCTTGTTCTGGGAGGATAAAAACCCTGATTCGCCCCAGCTCAGACTTTGTTAATGTGCACAGTAAGGATAGCCACTAAAGAAACAGAATTGTGGCTTCCAAAGGAAGAGAGGCAACACAGGCGAACCCACAGAGACGGCTCCTGCCTTGATGGAGGAGGATGAAGCAACACCTGGTGAGGTAAAGCTGTGTATGTCCCAGCTCCACGTAAGCACATGGCCCAACACATGCCTCAGCAGGGGCCAGACCAGGGTGGAAGAGTCACATGATGGAGTGAAAACGAGTGAACTCTGTGGAAATGAGGCGGGGGGGGGGTGGTGAGAGGCAGGGGAGAGGGGACAGGATGGGCCAAGGCGGGGGCCACAGGGGCATGAGCAGCTGGGTTAGCTCAGCAGACGGGGGGCTGGTCTGGTCTCCTCTGGGACGACATGGGAGTCTCAGGGCAGCAACCAGGACATCACTGGGATGGGCTTGGGGACAGTGGCCTGCAGGGTGTAGAGGAGGCCTGGCCAGGGCTGCCCTTGCCGCCACAGGGGCAGATTCGGGTTCCCTGGGCCTCAGGAGGGAACTCTGCCCAGGCAATGACCCCTGCCCCATTCCCATGCACCTGTCATCCACTCGAGGTGTGCTCAGCTCTGCCTTCCTCGCCCCTTCCAGGACAGGTCGGGTCTGGGGTGTCCTGAGAGCAGCCGGGTGGGTCCCCAACCCTCCGTGAGAGGGGCCACAGCAAGGACACAGCCAGGCAGTTTTCTCCTCCTTCACGAGACTTTTGGCTCTAGAGGGTTTTTTTAACTTTTATTACCATCTTCTATTTAGTGGTGAAGGACTGTCTCAGACTGCAAATCAAGCAATATGCACTTAAAGGAAATAAAGTGACTTCGCTTGGAAAATCAAGTGGACATTTCCATTTATAGTAAACACGTATGAGCATATCATGTATTTTACATCAATATTGCAAATTTCATACAAACCACAGTATAAGAAATATATTTGAAAGCTCTTTGGAAAGACACTGAGAAGATAGTGAAGTTACATTTATAGTGTGTCAGTTTTAAAATTCAACAAGTTGGTCTAGATACTGAAAATTTTTTCTAGTAGAAACTGCAAAAATATAATTTGTGTGTATCTCCTCCTTCCATCTTGTTCCCACATTGTATTTGATTTTAGTACTTTCTCAGCTATACAAGCAAAAGCTACATGCAAAAGAAAAACACACAGCTGTAATTAGTACTAATAATGCATTTTCCAGCACAAGTCACCACATCTGCACCTTCTACCTTCCGTCGTCATCTCCCCCACACGTTTTCAGGAGGGTCATGTCACATAATAAAACAACACAAGTGCTGACTCGGGGGGCCCGGGACACAGCACTGGCCCAAGCGTTCAAGGGCCGCAGCCTGGTGGGGACTCATGCAACATGCAAAACCTGCAGAGCTGATGCCAGATGCTGAGCTCGGCCTCAACAAAGCATGGCCTGTAGGACAGCAAACTGCCATTCAATGTGGTGCTGTCACCCCAGGAAGGTTTCGATGGGGCACGTCGGAAGGTCTGGGGGTGAAGGGCAGGATGCAGTGGAGTAGCCCTGGGGCAGAGGCCACTGTCTGTGCTTCCGAGGGCCCCTGCTCTCCCTTGATGGCATTCAAGGGGTCTGGCTACAGTCGGCAGATGTGCAGGGACATCTCTGGATGCCATCTTCTGGGTCTGGTGTTTTTCCCAGTTACACCCACTGGTTCCAGGACACTTGAGGCATGTTACACGCATGCCTATCTACGGCCACTCTCAGGGATGCAGGCAATGCTTCAGCTGAAGGGAGATGCTGAGGGCCGAGCACCAGGATTCAGGAACTCCAAGAGTGGCACAACATGTTACTCGGTACTTCTTGAAGGACACTGCAGGTCTGATTATTAAAGAGGATATTCCACGATCAGGAGCTAGGCACTTGGTTAGAACAGGAAGGAAGGAGGAAGATTCTGAAATTAGACCCCTTGTCTTAAGGACTATGTCCATAAATGCCCAGAGAGCAGAGGTATGCTGTGCTTAGCATGAGAACTGACCCTGCACCAGCTTGGGCGAGAGTGGGAAGCAGGTGGCTGGTCCTCAGGAGGCTGGTCCCCGCAGGAGGCTGGTCCTCAGGAGGCTGGTCCCTGCAGGTGACTGACCCTCAGGAGGCTGGTCCTCAGGTGACTCTGCTGCCATCATAACTTTAGGCATCAGGTAAAGGAGAGACCGGCAGTGGAAGTGGAGGCTCTGAGCAGGTCTCATGCCCACGACAGCACAGCACCAAGGTCACCTTTGAAAGGCCACCGTGGGCTCAGCAAGGATGGAGCAACCACTGGGTGGACCTCGGGGGATCACAGGAGGCCACAAATGACCACTCTGGATCCTGGGCTTGGGTGGTTGTCCCTTCTCTTCAGTTCTGGGAGGAGATCCTCAGCCCCATCCCTGCCCCATGAGTGACTCGTCCTAAGAACAAGGCAGCTGAGGAGCATGGGCACCCCAGGGTGTGGCTAAGTGTATAGACGATCCAGTCCTGCCAACCAAACCTGACTTTTGACATAGCAAATGGGCATTTAGCAAATGGCTTCAGCATTGAACCAAAGGCTGGACACCCCAAAGCTACAAGCAACAGAGAGAAAAAGTCCACACTGAAGGCAGAATGTACCAGGTGGTAGAGTGGTGACTCCCTTGCCAGTGGGCTCCTGCCACTCCTGAGACTCCCAAGTGTAGGTCACCTTAGGGGAAGGTGCCCTTGCCCCTGAGTGGGAGGGTCTGTCCACCCCAGCACAGGTGGGCCAGCTGCAGCGGGATCCTGGAGTGCATTGCTGCTGTGGCTTCCTCCTGCGCAGTGACTTTTACACCCTGTTACACCCTGGGCTACCTCGCACTAACCAGGTGGGGTTTGGCCTGAGCCACATCTGGAAGAAGCCTGACCTGCAGGTCAGCTCTGAGTTATCTTTGGATGGACTGTGGTGACCTTCGTTTTCTGATGTATGCTTTTGTAACCAAATTTCCTACAATCAGAATATATCACCTCCACAGTTTTTTTAAAAAAAATGCTGCCTGTCTTGTCTCTCATAATTCTTCCTGGGATGGCGACTGGAATCCTCATTTGAATAAACTGTAGAGACAGTCAGCAAGTAGGACAGCCTCCACAGACAACTCGATTTTCTACTTCTTTCCTCTACATTCTGTATTTCTCTATACTTCCAAATTTAGACTACATGAACTTTGTATTACGTGACGTGCCAGGAGATAGATCAATGGGAGCCGTCTTTAAACCCACCAAAGACACCAGAGAGAGTTCCAGAAGGAGCAGGATATTAGCCTGCCAATGTCCATTCCAGGTCTGGCTGCAAACTCCTCAGTATGCACCTGCTGCATACTGTGGTAAAGTGTAGGACCCAGCCCTGAAAGTCTCTTCTGCCTGGGACTTTCTGAGCTCCTTCCACGGATGAGCCACAGTCACCTTCTGCTCAGAGAGTTACATTCCTGTGCACTGCCCTCTGCAGTGCTCTCCACCAAGCTGGGGACCCCACCTGCACAGCACAGGCTGGAGCTGGGGGCGGGTTTCGGAGGGCCGAGCTGGAACATCACTGGAAAGCTTTCCTGACTGTGGACACGTGGCCAGCAGGCCAGGTGCTCACTGCCCCTTGGGGCATGGAATACTGCCCAGCCATGCTGATGCATCCCACTGCTGACCACTTTCTTAAAGATTTTGATTCCTCAGAGAGAGAAATACTGTCATGATTGAATAGACTTGAGACTAGTTTGCAATTAACAACTTCCACCATAGTTTATAAAACTCAGAATACACTATTGCATGTGCTGCACACATAGAATAAAGAACTGCACTCCTGCAACTCTGCAAAGAGTGTTCCTTTCAAAAGGCTCCAATCAGCTGGGCATGGTGGTGGTGCCTGTAGTCCCAGCTACTCAGGAGGCTGAGGCAGGAGGATCCTTGAGCCCAGGAGTTGGAGGTTGCAGTGAGCTGTGATCACTGATCATGATCACTGATCATGTTGCCCTCATGCCTGGGCAACAAAGTGAGACCTTGTCTCGTTTAAAAAAAAAAAAAAAGGCTCGGATCAGGCACCCCACCCAGGTGCAGAGGCAGCCCAGGCAGAGGGTAGCTCTGAGAGGACGGTGGCTGGTTTTGGAAAAGCTGCAGTACTATGGCAGGAAAGTGCCCTCAGGGGCTCTGGGCGGGATTGGGGGCACCAAGGCACTTTTGGGGAACATCCCGGGCACCACCCCCTGGCTGTGAGTGGCCCACTGGGGCAAGTCCAGAGGCTCGCACTTGACCACAGGTGTGGCCCCAGCAGCTCTGCAGGCGCAGCCCAGAGCGGGGGGCTGGTGTGCACCTCGGCCACGCACACAGAGGTGGTGGGGAGGGCCCTGCTGGGGTGGGTGGTGCATGTGCTCCAGGCAGGCACAGTGTGCGGGGTAGAAGGGGACCAGCTCCCTGCTGGGTCTGGTGGGGGCCCTGCAGTGCCCCAGGTGCGGTGTGTACACCTGGTACCTGGAGTCTGGCTCTGTTTTCAGGTGCATCCTGGTAGGGAAAGTGGCCAGATGACTTTCGGCCACATCACTGGCCCCCAGCCACGCCTGGCTGGGCGTGTAGCCATCTGCTGCATCCTCTGACCCAGAGTCATTCTCCATCTTAATGGGCACATCTAGCGGCAATGTTGGATTGCACGGGCCGCCTGGGGGCATCGGCACGCTCTGCAGCTTCAGGTCCTCAGTAGAATAGCCCCCCGCTGGAAAACGCTGAGCTCCGGGCTGAGAGACCTGGTTCTCCAGGCTCCCCTGGGGGTAGTGGCGGGTGAGAGGGTACTCCTGGCAGTCCCGCAAGGGCCTGCTCGCCCGGCTGGAACAAGCAGTGAGAGGCTGGCTCAGCGACTGAGGGATGGGTGGGTTTCTGGGCGTGGCCATACCTCCAGCACTGAAGGTGCCCCGGACACTGGGGTAAGGCAGGCTGGAGCCATGGGGCGCAGGGCACACAGAGAACAGGTCGTTCTTGCTGGTCTGCAGCTTCAGCTTCACATCACCACCCTCACCGCGCTTTCCTGCCGCCCAGTCCAGGCGCCTCGGGGGTCCCAGTGGCTCACAGTGGCCGTGGTGCATGTGTGTCTCCCTCAGCCCCCTCACTCCAGAGGAGCTGCTCCGTCTCTCCTGCTCCCCCTCTTCCCTGTCCCTGCAGAGAAAAGGTGCCCCTTACACAGCAGCGGGAGACGGTGGGTCCCCCCCCTCTTGGGTGAGGTCTCTAAGGGAGGATACCAAATCAGGAGGATACTGGCTAAGTTTGCAGGGCTGCTATGCACCAGGCCCCCTGCCAACCTGGCCCTCTTAACCCACCCGGCAGCCCCAGGAGGCCAGGGCCAGCATCTCCGTGTGGTGCCCTTTACTCCCCTGGTGCCCTGGAGACTGGGCAGGGCTGGGGGGAACCCTGGAGAGGGGGAGGCAGTGGTATGGTGCCCATACTGCCTGTCCCTGTGAGGCCTATGCCATGGGTACAGCATCAGCCACACCGGTCACTGCTAATGCTGGCAGAGTGCAAACAGCCCTATCGAGCTATGAGGCAGAAGACACCATCTCCAGCAGTTCCTGTGGCCAGGCTCTGTCACTGACCAGCACAACGCCATGTAACGTCAGGACTGGCACCTGCATGACCAGGAGGCAGTGACCGGAGGGCACAGGAGCCTGCAGGCTCAGCTGGGGTGGGCAGGAGGGCCTGGGTACGGGGGGGAATGGGGAGGGTGTGCAGCAGAGGTTAGCTCAGG
Organism: Daubentonia madagascariensis; assembly: GCA_023783475.1. Lineage (NCBI taxonomy): Eukaryota > Metazoa > Chordata > Mammalia > Primates > Daubentoniidae > Daubentonia > Daubentonia madagascariensis. Next base: position 114,165 of record JAKFHU010002382.1, read on the forward strand.
ATGGGGACAAGTGACCCAGGTGACAGGTGAGGGCACATCCCGGGGTCCTGGCAGCTTGGCAAAGCCCAGAGGGCATCCTCCACCCCTGTCTCTCCCTGGGCCGCTCCTTCCCGGTGCCAGTTCTCACTGACATGGGTGACTTCCAGGCTGGCAAGCTGCTGGGATGTCTCTGTAGAGAGTGAGGTTAGTTGTCACGCCGGTCGGACAGGACGGTGTGCAGACCACCTTCCATCTCGTCTTTCTTCTTGAAGCCCCCTACTTTGGCCTCACAGTGACCTAGGGAGGGGTGGGTGCAGGGAGGCAGCCTGGCACCACTTACCCTCCGGCCCCCCTAGGGTCAAGGACAAGGTTGGGGCCTCCCCCGAGGCACAGGCACGGGGTCCTGGCGGGAACCCGGGCCCAGCGGCTGGCCTCTGTCTGTGCCCTGAACACCAACACACTGTTTGCTCCCTGGCTTCTTCCTGTAGGGATTTAGAGAGGAGAGAGGCCATCATGGTGTGGACCAAGTAGCCACTGGATGAGAGCTGTGCTGTTCTGGGCAAGGTGTGACTCAAGTTCCTCAGAGTCGCACAGGGGGAGCCCAGGCACAGGCCTCTGTCCCCACAGGACGGATGCTAAGGCTCTCCAAAATGGGTTTCCATGGGGCAGGGAGAGCCTCTGAAGGGCAAAAACACATTTCACCCATCTGGAAAAGGTGCGATAGAGAATTTTAAAAAGTACCTGCTAAGTAATTGGGTTTTCCGGGTGATTCTGATTCACACAAACTCATGGTAGCTTTTACTCTGTGAAAAACAGGTAATATAAAAATGACATGTAGATTAAATATGTGTTGATGGTGGAAATCACTAATGACAGGTATCACTGTCACGCCTAAGAGGTGAAGACAGAAACAGTAACTCACATTTGTTTAATTCTCTATCGCTTGTAAAGTCTTTTCTCAGTTACAGATTTGCTGAAAATATTCTACCACGGCTGTTCTCAGGCCAATAGGGGGCTAATGAATTTGCTTCAGAAAGTAAATGTCCAGACAGTATGAATTTTAGAGTGTGTATTTTTCTCCTGGAAGGCCAGAATGAAAATACAGTCAATTCCTGTGATTTGAGGTAGTTATGTTCTGTAAAGTCACCAAGAACACTGAATCAGTGAATACAAAACCATTGCTCCTGGGCAAATGTGTATAATCTTAAATCCTAACAACTCATCCTGGTGGATTCTGTTGTCTTTATTTTTCAAAAGACAAATGTTAAGTGACTTGCCTGGTGCTGCCCCAGTGGCAGGTGCCAGAGCTGGGGTTCGAGCCCCACCCAGCTGACTGAGGCCAGAACCTCCTCACCGCAGGGCCCCACCCCGTCCTGGGGCATCTCTGCAGGACAGCTGGGCCTCAGCGGGGAGCATGTCCGCCATCACCACCCTGGACGTGTCCATGAATGGGCGCAACAGCACTGCATGTACTGATTTGGGGCTTACAAATAAGTTTTCTGAAGCAGGAGAGTTCACAGAAGGGGCTCCAAGGGCATATAAGCTGTGAGAGGCTGGAGGGGGTGCAAGGAGGACACACCAGGGCCCTGGCTCTACGGTGTGCACCTCACCTGCCCTCAGAGCTCAAGATGCATGTCCTGAACTCAGTTCAGAGCAGGGTGGTGAGAATTCCAAAACACCCATTGCGGGGGAGTCAGTATTCTCGGCTTGACCAGTTTTCTTCCCTCTTCTGAGCTTTAATAATACTCTGCATACTATGATGTCTATTCACTGACCCACAATTATGGTGCCAGCTTTACATGCCTTACTTCTCTAGGCCTCACAGACCCTCCAGGTCTGAGCATCCTGGCTACAGGAGGAATGCTCAGTGACCCAGTGACCCTGCACCTGCTCCGCACCACCTGGGCGCGGGCGGGAGGCAGCCGCCGTGCAGCGGCACAGCAGCCAGGCCCGTACTTCCCCGCACAGGCGCCAGGGGGCGGCATGGCCACTCTCCAAGCCCAGCTCCGAGGACAGCCACAGCCCGTAGGATTTTCCCTTTATTGTGCTTTTGGGGCTGGAAAAACATGCAGAAAAGAGAAAGCTCATTGTGTGCATTCGGATTATAAAAAATTCAAGCCAAAACAGCTTAAAAAACACAGAAAACGCTGAGACAGTAAGTGCAGGTAGAATATTTCTGAGCGTGTGTGGCCAGCCGCGGCCTTGTCGGGGAGCCAGGCCTGCCCCTGCCCTAAGCCTGGGCAGTGACCGCTGGGCACACCTCGGTGTAGCTTGCTGTATCTCTTATTTTTGCACCTTTTCCCTTTGGTATTCTATTTTGCCTCCATTGTATTTTACATTTTCATCCTTTAAAATAAGAGGGTACATAAATTTAATTTTAAATGTTCTGTTTGTAGCACGTGGGCTTGTGTGGGTCCCAGAGCCCCGCCGCAGGTTCCCGGCCGTCTGGAGCTGCCTTCCCTCCACCCACCCTCAGGCACGAGAGCCGAGAGCTGCAGCAGTGAGTGGAGGCAGGTGGCCCGTCACAAGGAGCAGAAACAAGAACCACCACGGTGGGGAAACCAATGCACAGAACAAAAACCTTCAAATAACCGCTGCTGCTGGCAGACTTCGTAACTGTCTGGACGGTGAGTCACGGATGCTGCATAGGGATGGAAACTCTGCCCACAGCAGGGAGAGCTGCAAGCGCTGGGCAGGGGGCCCTGGGCTTGCAGAAAAGCCTCCTCGGGCATCTTCCCTCTGAGCCAGCCCTCGGCCAGCCCTGCGGAGCCCCAGTAAAAGGCTGGGGCGCTTGGCTGCATGCTGTGCATCCGGAAGCTGGCAGGTGTGGGACAAAGGCCCTCCCAGCACCTTTGGGACCTGACAGGCAAGGTGGGGCTGAGTGGCGGGTCCTGGTGCCTGTGGTGCCCCCACCGCTGCATGGACGAGGATCCAGAGGGCACACTGGCCAGATTGCAGATGGCAGAGAGGGACAGACATGACTGGACTCTGACCAGGTCAACCAAGGCTGAATCTGAAAGGATGGAATTCAATACCAATGGAAGTTATGGAATAGAATAAAAAGCCAACCTACAAAGCGTAGCACAGACAAGACGTGTCTAAATAGCACCAGTGACTGCAACTTGAGATGGCACCTGAGTGCCACAGCAGACAACCAGCGCAGGCAGAACCTTGGAGCAAGGGAGAGCCTCGGCCGGTCTCACTGCTCGGCTGCAGAGACCGTCCCCAGGCACTGTGCACGTGCCGAGGAAAATCATCTGGATGGGGAAGTATCTGGAAACCACAGTCCCTGAGGAAGGCAAACAGAACTGAGCACAGTCAGCTAGAGAAAGAAGGGCAGAAATTACAGGAACAAGACCTCAGGCCAACACCAGCAAGAATTTGCTAACAGAGCTCTGTCCGAACGTGGCATGCATGTTGTGTGTGGTGGCAAGTCCCAGCCTCTCGACAGTTAATGCAGCCTTGGCAAATCGCTCCTGGGGGCTGCAACAGCATCCCCTGCGGTTAGTGAGCAGGATTAGATGCCTGCTAAAGTTTCCTTCCACCTTGACATTCATTGTCCTATGAAGTAGGGAAACCACAAACAGATACTCAGGCCAAACAAGTGGACTTCTTCAAGAGTGACCATAGGCTAATGGAACCAAGACCACAGGACCAAGATGGAGCCATGCGTTAGTCACTGGGTCCCGGGTGCAGCACTGAGGGGCTAAGAATGGAGTCACAGAGTGAGGCGGGGTGCCACCTCCACCGTCGGGGACCTGAGGGCACAGGCCCTGGGCACACAGCCCTTCGCTGGGCGCTCAGACCCCAAGCCCAGCTCCCCTCAGACACTATGCTGGCCCAGGAGGAGGTGTCAGGTGTAGCAGCACCCTCACCTCAGGCTGGTGAGGAAAGGTAGGCCCTGTGGCCCTGTGGCCCTGACTGTGGGGCTCCTCTGCTGCTGCAGCCAGAAAGCTATGCTGGTTTGATTTAAAATCAACTGGAGAACCCTGCCCTGTGCCTGAGTTATCTGTTCCAAGCCATGTCGGTCTTGGCCGGTGCACCCCTGTGGCCTGTGACCTGGGCTGCGGTCCGGTATGGAAGCCTCCTCTGTGGCTGTGGCTCAGCTGAGCCCCACTGTGGGGACAGTCACCAAGAGACAAAGATGTGGGTTGGGGACTCGGGGGTCTTTAGACAAACTTCCCGGTAATGGGTACAGGGGAATGGTTTCGCACAACCCACTGGGGGGCAGATGAAAGTCAGAGCTCAGACATTTCTCCCCCGACCCCTACCCCACCAGGTCTCTCTCACAAGGAGTCTTTCTACCTGTTGGAAAACGCAGTTTCTATACACATGACATTTTAAATCACTCCCAAGAAACTGACAGACACAACACAGACTTAACCCATTCTAAGAAAGTGTAGACGTGAAGCACCTAGAAAACTTAGTACAAGGTGTTTTGTACTTGTGATCGGTTGCACAGGGACCAGGACCCGGCAGAGGGGCAGCTGTGCCCCCCAGGCCTTCTGACCCCGGTGTCTCTCCCAGCCAGGAACCACCTCCGCTTGTCCGTGGACTGACTGTGTGAGGGGAGGGCCGGCCGGAGGTGTGAAAGGGCAGGAGACTGCAGCCCTGACCCCACCCCACAGGGGCACAAGGGCGATTCAGGAATGAACTGATACAGGCAGCATTTGGTGCCGCAGTTTGCAAATACGAATTTGCAACTTTTTTCTAATAGTTGCCGCCTGCATAGTGTACTCAATTTGAAAACAAACTTCCTGTTTTGGCACCTGCCAGAAATGAAGAAAGAAGACACAGAACACACTACGTGTCGAGGTGTTTGGGTGTGTCTGTCAGCGCCGAGGGCGAGTCGTACTCACCTTGCGTTCACGGTGTCTGCCCTGTGCTTCGCCCTCACACACATGCTCTTCGCCTTCGTCTCCGCCAGCGGGGGAAGGAGCACTGGCACCACCACGCAGAACAGCGACAGCTGGGGGGGCAGGGCTGTTCCTGAGGGCGCCTTCTTCTTCTGTCCAAACAGGAACTTTAGCTTTCCTTGGAACTGCATGGTCTGGCGTTTTAAAGACAGAAAGGAAGGCAGTTCACAAAGCACACGGGCAACGTGGCCAGAGACGCAAAACTCGGTGCATTAGAGTGGCTCGCGGTCGCAGGGAAGAAGCGTGGAGGAGGCGCTTGGGAAACAGGAGCCAAGCTCCGGACAGTGAAGACTCGGCTGTGCGCCTGGCCTCCGGGACCACCCAGACGGAGCGGGGAATCCCCGGGCACCGTCCCGGCGCCTTCGGGATGGCTCTCAGGTTTCTCTGGCGGCCCCATGAGGGCCTTTAATCAACAAGCACGTGTGTGCACTCGCGGGCGCACGCGTGCGCGTGCCGACCCACACAGGTGGGCACGGGTATGCATCTGCGTGGCCAGTCACGGACCCGAGGCCGAGCCAACATCCAACCCCCCGGAGGCACTCGCTGGAGGAGATTCTCTGAGGACTATTTCAGCTTTAACACGCCACTTCCAAAGTATCATTCCTTCATTCATACTGATAAAATTTAGGGACAACTTTATTTTATTTATCTAGAACGTATAGTGTGAGTTAAAAAGCCAGCAAGTAACTTTGGAGTTTGTGATAAAAGAAAAGCAAAGCTCTCGCGACACAGGAAAGGCTGGTGTACAAGCGAGTTAGGTACCAAGCGCCTTCGGGCCACTGCGCCCTGTCCTTCCTTCCACCCATCCCCCACCTTCCACCCCCTGCCCGTCCGTCTGTCCACTCACCAGCCTCCATCCACCCATCCGCCCCTCCACCCCTTAAGCCACCTTCCCGTGGATTTGGAGAAGCGAACAGACCTTGCGAGCGCCTGTTGTACACCAGTCACGAACGTGGCAAGGAGGAGTCAAGGCAGCGGTGTGCTGGGACATGCTGAACGTCCAGCTCTCCAGGGAAAAACGTCCCTGATTTGTAGTATTCGCCAATTTCTTTGATGTAAATGTTCCCATCATGGCTGATTTTAATCAACCAAATCTCAAAATTCCTAAAATTTTAATAATTGGCTCTGTAAGCAGCGTGAGGCAGCGCCGTGTCACACCACCTTGCCCAGACCGTGCGGCAGGCGGCTGCCGCACGACAGCACAGCTGAAGCTGAAACCAGCTCGTGACGTCACGCAGGGTCACGCGTGCCCAGCTTGCCAGGCTCAGTATGTTCTTTGTAAATGCCTGAGCCCTTCACCGTGGCGTGGAGTAAGGGATTTTAGTGGCAAAATATAATCAGACACTTATTTTCGTATACCTTATCGTAACATTGTAGCTTCAAACTAACTTCTCTGGCTTATTTCCTCTATTCAGTTCTTTGTTCTACAGTTTCATTTTAAACTATATTTTAATCTCTGCCTGATTGCATAATAAAGTCCTTCCAATTTTGTCATCTGGAAATAAGGGTTTTTAATTAACCAGGAATTGGTTATACAATTTTTTAAAAATGAACATTCCTTATCAGCCAATAAATAGTTAAGTATCTTAATTTCCACAAAATTTAAAACAAAATAATATCAAAATAAAAGACTTAATTGTTGAGCTGTTGCCTAAATCAGCGATCCCCAACCTTTTTGGCACCAGGGACCGGTCTTATGGAAGACAATTTTTCCACAGTTTGGGGAGGGGGGCAGCAGAGCTCTGGGTCCCGGGGGTTGGGACCGCAGACCTAAAGGAAAGGTGCACTGTGCGTAGGGGCAGCAGCAGCAGGTCTGGATGGTGTGATAAGGTGGCAGAGGCGCCCTAGTGGGGTGGGAAGCCCACAGGAACATGCAGATGCACAAGATGCTTCCTCTGTGGGATGTCTGGGCCTGAGGTCCTGCGGAGACGTCCCCACGGGGCATCATCCCCCAGCAACGTAGGCCTCATGAGTCAAAAGAATTATTTCAACCAAACTGCATTTATGAAGAATCCATGTCCCTGCATTTGCTAGTCAGAGATATAGATTAAATATTTCAATGAGAGAAATGATCATGAGGACAGAACCTAGGGGGCATGAAGCTTCCATTTCACTGCTGGATGGCTGGAGCCAAAACACTGCTGTCAGCTACGGGTAACCATCGCCAGGAGGCAGCCAGGAGAGACTCACCGAGCGCTGTCACCCTGGGCAAATGCAGAGAAACCTGCAGGTCGCGTGGCCTGGGATGGTGGGGGGAGGTCTGGATGTGGGGCAGGGGTGAGTATGGGGGCCTGGGCAGGTGCAAAGGAAGGACATGTTGTTTTTCATTCTCTACCTTCTGAAGTGACTGAATTTGTATTAGATACAGGTAACGTTTTTATTTGGAAAACTGTTCATGCAAAAACAAAACCAACCAGCCAACAAGAAAAGGTTAATCAGCACAACAGCCCCGTCCAGTAGCTGGTGAGGGCGCCCTGGGTCCCACGTCAGCAATAGGGAGTGTGGAGGTGAGTCCCGAGGAGGGTCTGCGCCTCGCTGAACAACCAGCTGCACGGTGTGGAGTGATCTGGGCTAGCCTGGTGGGGCGGGTGGTGCCTCTGAGCCTTGCCATCTGCTTTGCGCTGCAAGAGGCCAGTGTGACTTGGGAAAATCACACCAGCTCATGAAAGGATGAGCCTGGGGGCAGACCCGAGAGCTGGGCCTGGGCCGAACCACGGCTCAGGTGTCCATGAAGGCTTCTGCAGAGCGCCCTCTGGTCACAGCCATTAGAAGGCGAGAGAATCACCGACTATCCTTCCCTCTCGTCCCAGGGGTACATGGAGCACCTGCCACAGACGGCCAGTCCAGCCCTGGTGGGACACTCCCAAGGCTCTGCCCAAGGCTGGGCCTCCACCCGCCAGGCCCACAGTCCACATGGGGTGGTGTGGGACTGGGCAGCCCTGGGAGCTCGTGGTCCTGGGTCCACGGCTGGGGGAAGCGGACTCCAAGTCTCCTGCCCAGCCAAGGGTGCCGGGGTCAGAGGGCCTCTCAGTGTGAACAGAAAGGGCCATGGCCCAGAGCAGACTGTGCTGAGACCCGGGGTAGAGGCTCTGGAGAGACACAAATGCCTCGGGGCCTGCGAGGTGGGCTGGGGCTGGGGCCTTTGCTGTGACACGCTGCGGAGGAGGCGACTCCCTTTCAACAAGGGGCTGGGAAAGGCAATGGTCAGGTGGGAGAAGGGAAGCCCCAAGCACTGCTTGCAAGAGAACTGGCTAAAACCAAAATGCTGGGCAGAATCTGCGGGCCGCTCAGGCCACGGCCGAGGCTCTGCAGGCTCCTCAGCCCTCGGCAGGAAGTGGGGTACGTTTGAAAGGTTTTCTTACTGAGTTTTAAAGAAAGTACAACCAAACCTGAATGGAAACCTACTGCACCTTCAAACACACCACCTGCCGACACGCCCATGGCCGCGGGTCGCACGCTTCTCCTCCCCCGCCACGTGCGCAGTGGGACCCAGGCCAGCAGGAGCCTAGCACACCCCCGCCTTGTCCTTCCACGCCAGGTGAGTGTGCCCCGCATCAGGAGGCCCCGCTCGATCCACTCACTCACCAGGAAGCCCGAGGTGCTGTCCAGCAGGCAGCGCACGCGGCAGACGAAGCAGCGGGTCAGGAAGGCTGCATACTCGGCGGGCGAGCCCGCAGCCCCCTCCTGGGCCCTGAGCAGCCTGCCCAGGACGGTGTCCTCACCTGCCCAGATGGAGAGGCCAAACACAGCAGTCACTCACTCTCGTGGCAGTGAGCACGCAGCAGGCTGCAGTTGCGCTGGCCCCTCTCTCCCGAGCCCCCACCCTGCAGACCTCTGCTCTGCCAAATTTTGCCTTTGTTTGTCCCTTACCTTTAAAAACATCATTTTTTAGTACACGTGCACGTATGACTACATTATTTAGTTTTGCTTGTTTTGAGTTCTATAAAATGGGAGTGCATGCAGGCACCTGGGTTTGCCTTCTGCCCTCAGCTTTGTAAGGTCAATTGTGCTGTTGGGGGAGGCTGCTTAAGACTTCTGTGGTTACATGTGAGGGAGCCAGGCCAGGTAGCAGGACTCTGTACGGGACCCCCGGGCGGATGCCAGCTCTCCAGGCCCAGATGTGACTGTGCCTCTGAGCCCACCATGCCCTGGTGCCCACCGAGCAGTGGGAGGCCTGCTGGGCTTGTTCTATCGGCCAGAGGCCACAGATTTGGTGGGGGAGAGGGGTGTCAGCCAGTTTGCAGGTGGATCTTGTGCACAAAGGGGCAACCAACTCTCAAAAGTAACCAGGGGTGCAAACGCACTCAGGAGCCACCCAAAAAGCTGGGGTGGCAGCCGGTGCAGAGACGTGGGGAAAAGGTCTCTGAAGAAAAGTGAGATTCAACACTAAGACTGACAGGGAAGCAACAGAAAACGAGCAGGCGCGACTGCATGATTTCTCCAGAGGCATCAGCGTGTTTGCACGAAGTATTCCAAGTGCTGGCTGGCCCACCTGTGTCTGAGTGCGGGGGCTGCCCACCCACAGCCTGGGGAGGGTCCATGGCCCAGTGCAGCTGCCGGCTGAAGTCCTGGCGGTCATCCACGTGGATGTAGTCATAGATGTTTTGGTGCATTACGTCTGTCTGAAAAATCGCAACAAGGTCATTGTAGCCTTACCCTAAATGAACGTGCTCACCTTATTCCAATGATTAATAACTGAAAACATGTCCACGTCCATCTGTCAAGAGCATCCACGAAGAGAAAGACCCATAGAGAAGGCAGGAGCTTGGCCTTGAGGCCCCGACACCGGCTCCCTGGAAGGGGGCAGCCACGTGGGCCTGGGGTGCACAGCCAGGGGTGCTCCGGAGGCCGCCTCAGCCCCCACCCACCCGCCCACCCACGTGCAGGCAGTGCCTATGTGCAAGCAGAGCAGGAGGCTCAGAGACGGAACATCTCCTGGGCCACAGACACGCCAGGGCTAAGGCACCCGCTTTCCTACGTCACTTCATGTCTTGTGGCACCCAGACCTCAATCTGTGCCCACATCCATGGTGCCACCAGGACCCTCCAGTTCACAGGCCTCTCCCCAGTCCACTCTCCTCCCACCTGCTGGGAAGCAAATCCTGGCCCTGACACAGAGGCCAACCCCTCAGGCACAGGGTCCACGTCTGGCAGACAGAGGCCAAAACCACAGGCTACGCAAACTGACTTCAGGTGGGACTCGACTGTTGCCCTTGTTGGTAAAAATGTCTGAGTGTGTCGATGGACCATGAAGGCCGGGCCGTGTCTCCACTGCCCTCTCCCTCCTTGTGACTCAAGAAGTCGCCCGGTATCTGCACCAGGAAGCGGGCCTGCAACACCAGGGATAACTGGGCCGGGGGACCGCTGTGATCTCTGTGGGACTCGCTCCTTCAGAACTGCCTGTTCTAAGTTTAACCCGTTCCTAACCAGGCCACTGTAACAACTAGACGATTCTTAGGTGGAGGAAAAGCTCCTTAAGAACCAATGCAGTTGCCAGTCAATTTATTTGGATCATCTTTAATTTCTTTAAATAATGTTTTATATTTTCTGTGTGGAGGTACTGCATATAATATGGTAGATTCATTCCTGATATTTTGATGTTTTTTAGTCCTGCTATGGACAGCATTTTTTCCCTCTGTGGTTTTGAGTACAGGAAAAGACTGTGCTGACCTCCTAGCATTGCATGGTCATAATTCTCACAGTAAATTAATGAACAGGTACTGTGACTCACACACTATTCTCTTGTGAGTTTTCTAGGTGACCCCGAGCTTTGTGGACCCCCTGAGGTGGAGACTCCCCAGGGTCCTCTCTGCAGCCCGAAGTCTCCCCAGTGCCTCTATCATCATCCCCAACACCCCCGCTGGTTAACCAAAGGGAGTTAACGGGTCTGCAGTTGAACCAAAATGGGAGATAGATTAACTTGGAGGAGGGCATAATAAAACCGGAAAAGATATTTCTGACTGAGACAAATTTCAGGACAGGATAAAATGTAAATATTTTTAGGTTGAGGAAGCAAAGTCCTGTATTTTAATAATTACTGTGGCACCTCTGATCTCCCTGGGTCTTTCTTAATTTTTTAGGGTCTGATTCCTACACAATGATGTCAGGAGACACCCGTGGTGGGAGGAACAGGAGGAGGAGGGAGAGGACCACTCAAACAGGACGGAAACAAACACTGCTGTTGTCACGGAACGGCAGGCTTTATCTCAGCTTTACCCCATCATTCACCGAGTTCAGGGTAGAAGCATTTCCAATTTCAATAAACCGCTCACTCCAGCAGCTATCATTTCTACCTTTTTGTGCAAAAGTGTGTATGCATCTGCTAGCCGTGCCCGGGGGCTTCTAACTGCTCTGACTGACAAGCTGTAACAGCCCACGCCGGTTCACATGGGGACAGCTCCCCCAGTCTGGTGACCTTTAAGGGAATGGACTTCTTAAATCAATAAATGTCAATGTCAACAAAAATATACATCTAACAACCATTTATTCATCACAAAGCATGCTGAACTTGAAGATACTGAAATAATGTACTCAGGCTGTGATAGGAAATAATTGTTTCCTGACTTTTTGTAAAGCATTTTGCACAAGAAGCTCACAGGAGCACAAACCCATTCTAGTATTTTTATGAATATTTTGCATAAACTAGAGGCAGTGCCTGATTTAATGGCATTTGGAAACAATTTCCTTATAATAAAGGCAAAACTTTTTTTTACTTCTAATACTTGGGGGAAAATAACCAAGCTCCAAGAAAATAAAAGATCTACTTAGCACGTTCGGACCTGGAACCCCAGCTGCTCTGCACAATACCTGCCCCGTTCCCACAGCCGAGCCCTGTGGGCAAGACCATGGAGTCAGGGGTAAGGAGACGGCTCTGCCGTGCCTGCAGAGTTAATGGGGCAACTCAGGATATGGCAATTGGAACTAAAAGTACCTCTGAGCATGTGAGAGGCAGACCAAACAACTTTTTCTAGATTCAGACCCTGCACACGCAACCTTAGGAGGCTGAGTCGAAGGCTGTGACATTTTGGGTGCCGGGACTAAGCCACCGTGCCATGTCTTCCGTCTGTCCACATCCTGCAAGCTCTGCCCTGTTCAGGGACACCAGCACCCCACAGTGAGGGAGGCACCAAACCCTGGCAAACGCCCACTGGTCTGCTCTTCCCCACTCTCCACCGCGCAAAGGAAGTATCCTGAGAGTGGTGTCGGTGGGGCGCGTGTGCTGGGGATAGTGGCGGGGGGCAGCCACCCCAACATCGTGGGTCATCCTAGGAACAAGGAATTGTCACCCATCACTTCACATCTCCTGGAGATACGGCACATCATCCAGAGACAACGAGTACCCCACCCTGGACAGCAGGGTGCACACTTGGCAAAGCCCTGTTGCCACCGACCTGAGCAATGCCTGGGCACCTGCCCTCCTGGTGGGGGGGCGCCTCTCTCCCCAAGAGCCCAGGGCTCTTGCCAGGGCTCTGCACGGTCAGTAACCCCCCTTGACCCAGAGGCAGCCTGGCAGGCAGACACAAGAGCTGCCCACTGTTTGGATGGCCCAGGGCTGCCACATAGCTGCTGGGCTGGCAGGGCCATCTCCCCCCTGCGCTGCATCCCTGACAGGGCAGCCCCGAAGCCCACTTGGAGATCATGCTCCTGGATGGTGTTCACTCTCCCTGCACATGGCCGTGTCCCCTCCACAGGCCCTCCAGCAGGGCTGACCCAGGCCTGTGGTGAGCTGCACCTACACGTGGACCCTGGGGGAGGCCGCCTGGCTGAGGCGTCCATTGTGCACAGCAGCCACTGCACGGCTCCCAGGGCCAGAGGCAGGGAAGAGGTGCCCCAGGGCAGGGCCTGGTGGTCATTCCATCCTCGGAATTCGCAGGCCTTGGGCTCAGGACAGGCAGTTAAACTTCAAGGAGCACAGGAGAGGGACTGCCTTCCGGAGCCACCAGTAAGACTGCAGCTACTTCAGTTTGGGGAAACTATTCAAAATCATGGTTTTCATGGAAATTAAATAAAATGCTAGGCAACCTCAGGGCCTTGGGCAGATGGGGACACAGATTGTGGCTTCTGCCACCTTTGCTCCATGCATCCCCTTGGCTTTCTGCCCGGCCAGTGCATTGTCGGTTTTAACTGCTCCATGCATCACCTCTGGGTTCCAAACACCCCTTCCTTGCTCAGGGCTGATCCCGGCTCCTGGACACCTGCCCTCTGCCCACAGAGGTGCTGCGTGCCCTGGGGGGAGGGCTCCTCCTCAAGGGCTCCCGCAGCCCTCGGGGGTGTGTGCCCCCAGTGTCAGCCATGCCCAGTGGGCAGTGCCCAGCAGCCTCCGGTGAGCGCCCTCCAAGGGCCGCTAACCTATGCATCTCACCAGCGTCCCAGAGGCGGCTTCCTCTGGCCGGGGGCACCTGGTGAACTTCTCTACGCCAGGGGCCTCACCTCCGCCAGGGAGGCCTGGCTCTCCAGGGTTACTGACCTTCCTGGGCCCCTGCCTCAGCCCTGCCCGTACCACTGCTCCCCTACCCTGGGCCATGTCCCTGTACCCCTTCACGGCTAATTCCGTGTTACTAGTTAATACTTCTTTACGCTGAACTTACATTAGTTCTTTATATTAAACTGTTCAAATCACCGCATGGTTTCTGTCTCCAGACTGAACCCTGATTAATATACCATATTCATTTTTCAAAGTTCTATTTTGCTCCTCCTTTTTTTTATCATATGCTGTGCTTTCTTTATATTGCTTCTTTAATCTTTTATTATTTTAAGTATATTCACTTTCTAGTTTCTTTTGGATTGTTTTGTTCTCTGAAGCCCTCCCAGGGAAGAGCCAATTCTGTCTTTCCTGCTGATGACTCTTGTTCACAGCCTACGGCTTTCCCTGTGTGTCTATAATTTTGTATTGTGAGCTCATCTTCAGAGGGGACATTTTTGTGGGAGTGGCTTGTGGAAGTATAGTTAAAGGGTCCCATTTTTGCTTCTTTGGATGCCCCAGTGATTTCATCAATCTGTAATTGGTTTAATTTCCAGATCTGGGGAGCCCTCACTATGCAGTAGTGTAAACCTGGAGATCCTGTAACTTGAGCTTCTGATTTCCCATGAGAGACTCCTTTTCCTTCCTGGGGCCTAGGCAGAAAAAACCTTCCTTGTCCCTTTCCTAGGCCTGGGTGGAATTTTTATTGTGCCTTTTCTTGGCTGGGCCACCCTTCCTGGGCCTGTTGTCTGATGAGGTCTCAACCCCACTCTGGAACCATCCAACCTGGGCTGGCCTGGGGCAACATTCCAAATGAATTGCGTGCACATCAATAAGGGCATTCCAGAACAAACTGTGTCCTGAATGTACCAAGTATCTGAAGTTTAAGACACTGACCAGGGAGCTGCCGACTGGGATGGTGCTGGGGAGGAAAGGTTAGGGTTAGGGTGCTGACCGACTGCTCAGCAGAGTGTGGGTGGCTGAGGAGGAAGCCGGCATAGTCAGCACACGTCACAGTTTGATCAGACACAGGCACCCTCCACATCGAGACCCCAAACCCAGCCCGGAAGAAATGCTCATCTCGACAAAGGTGGAGTATGGAGATCTTTATCTGATAGAAGCTCAGCGATATGAAAAGCTTGATTTTAGATATTTTTTAAACCTTGAAGACAATAAACATTTACAAAGGTAACAGAACCTAACATTTAACAGGCTGAAAGGCTATTTTTGCTTCATTTACCTGATGGAAGCCCAGATAGTCCACGATCGTTGCTGACGCATAAAATATCATCCCTTCTGCGCTCACGACCAGAGCAAAGCCATTGAGAGACTAGAAAAAACAGAAACACGGCGTTGGCTCACCCAGAATGAAAAGTGCGAGCATCACTTTTGCTTGAACTTTCAACCATTTTGCCTGTTTTGTTGTCTGCATTCATAAGCTCCAGAAATGCCCACTTTTATTTATTTATTATTATTTGATGACAGATTCCAAGTCGACAGGTGACATGGGAAGTTGGTCATGGCTTATAAAGCTAAAGACTTGGGTTCTCCTTTTTCTAATAAATATAAAATTATGCTTTATAAAATGCAAGCCTCATCTTGACGAGACAGTGAGACACCATCAGTACATGAATGAAACAGGAGCCTTTTATTTTCCTCTGGGAAGGAGTTCGTGCTTACGTACCTTCTTCTATACCCTATTTTGGAATATTTTTTGGCTTTTCTGAAAGTTTTTAAGCATGAAACATTGAACTCCATCAAGTGCTTTTTCCATATCTACTGAAAGAATCACACACTTTTTTTAGTCTACTAATGGACAGATTTTCTGGTGATGACTCACTCTTGCATTTATGTGGTAAACCCCATGTGATCATGATTTTTATGTGTCCTTGGAATTGATTAATTTCACTTAGGAGTTATTCATCTCTGTTTAAAGTAACTGGCCTCTAGTTTCTCTGCCTGTTTTGGCGTTAGGTACACGTAACCTTCAAAGAGCGAGTGGGCCGCCCGTTCATTTCTGGATCTGCTTATTTAAGATGGTGAGCTCCCCGGAAGTTTGGTTCACCTCCCCTTGAAGACCATCTAGTTTGGGCACATTTGGGGGAAATGGTGGGTGAAAATGGGGTAGATTTTAATGCCCTGCCAATTTTTTAAATTGTTGTTAGTGTATTCATGTTTTTAATTTTTTCTTACATCAACTATGGTATCCTAAAATATTTTCTAGACATGTATCCGTTTCATCTTGATTTTAAATTTACTAGTGTATGTTATTCATAATATTTTTATGATTATTAAATCTTAGGTATATCCATAATTATTGTGGGATTTGAGGGGGGGGGTGGAAAGTAAGGCACATGGCTGTGTTGTCTTGACTCAAAGTCTTCCTTTATTTGAGAAGCAAACATTACAGCCCCATCCCACGGTGACTCCCAGACATCACGGTGGAGATGCCAAGAGACCAGAGCCACTTGATCACACGAGCGGTAAGCGTTCTATCTACCCACCACTACTACCAGCACCACGAGGATGACAGTGGCAGCTGACACTGAGCAGACCCTCGAGCCACGGCACCCTGAGGGGAACATCTCACATCACCCCGAGAGGGGACGGTTACAATTCCACTCAGCCAGTGCAGAAGCCAGAGGTGAGGGGCTGGGTCACCGGACAGTGGCATTCATAAATGCTTCAGTGTGTATCTTTGAAACACAGACATTCAGAGACTTCAAAGGGACTTCCATGAAGTTTGTGGCGATCGGCAGGAGGCCCTGATACTCATCTCCCTTCAATTTTGATTATTCAGGTACTTTTATTTTCCTTTATTCTTTTTTAAAAATCATTGCCAACTTGAAAAGAGATAAATTATTTTACTATTGTAGTTTTAATTTCTTTGATTACTAATGAGATTGGAAACATTTCATATACTCACTGTAACTTGTATTTCTTTGGTAAACTGCCCATGCATGTTATATACTAATTTTTTTACTAGGGTTTATAAATATCAGTTTCTAAGAACTTTTAAAATACTGATCTTGAAGACTTCTAGGAAGCCAAAGACAATGGCAGTCACCTCAATTCACATCCCCTACACAGTCCAAAAAATGATGGAAAAAAAGTAAAACCACACAAACCCTAGCCTTCATCATAATGAGAATACAGAAACTGTGATAAACTTCAAATTATGTATGAGCAGAAAAGTCAGCATCAAACCCCAATGAGTTTAAAATGATTGTTACAAAAGAAACAAAATGTCTAATCCCCCCTCAAGAAACTAGAGAAGAGCCAATTAAATCTAATGGAAGAAGAAGAACAATTAAAAAAGAGTAAAAAATCAATGACATTGGTTCAGAACAAACAAAAGAGATCAACAAAGGCAAAACTTGATTCTTAGAAAAGGTAAACAAAATTGACAGTCTGCTAGCAAGACTCATCAAGAAAAAAACAAATTACTGACACCAGGCATTTAGAAGGATACATCATAACAGATCTTACAGATACTGAAAGGACGATAAAGAAATATTAAGAGTGATATTTAATAAATTAAACAATTTAAATGACATGGGCAATTCCTTAAAATATACAAATTAACAAAAGTGATATAAGAACTAGAAAATCTAAATAGCCTTACATCTATTAAACAAACTGAATTTCTTTTTTTCTTTTTTCTTTTTTTAGAAACACAGTCTCCTGCTGTCGCCAGGCTGGAGTGCAGTGGAGTGATCACAGCTCCTTGCAGCCCCAAACTCCTGGGCTTAAGGATCCTCCTGCCTCAGCCCCCCAAGTAGCTGGGACTGCAGGCCTGTGCCACCACACCTGGACAATTTTTGTATTTTTTTGTAGAGATGGGGTCTTGCTGTGTTGTTCAGGCTGGTCTTGAACTCCTGGCCTTAAGAGATCCTCCTGATTTGGCCTCCCAGAGTGCTGAGATTTTAGGCATGAGCCACTGTGCTGGGACCAAATGGAATTTCTAATCAAAACTCTCCCACAAAGAAACCTCCAGGCCCAGATCAAAAAACATAAAATGTCTAGCAATAAATCTAATAAAAGATGTGCAAGACCTGAATACTGAAAACTGTGAAACATTGCTGGGACAAAACTTCAAATAAAATAAGAGATATACAATATTCCTGGATTGAAAGACTCAGTATAGAGTGTGCAATCACCCTAAATTAATCCATAGGTATAATGCAAACCCAATCATAATCATAGTAGGATTTTTTTGTAGAAATTGACAAGCTGATTCTAAAATTTATATCAAAATGCAGAAGACATAGTTTTGCTAAAGAACAAAATTATAGAACTTATACCAACCAAGGTATAGTAATCAGGACAAGGTGGTATAGTTGTCAGGAGTGACAAACTGACCTCCCATCAAGGCACTAGGTCAATTCAAAGGAAAGGAAAGTCTTAAACAGCACAGCTGGTTATCTGTCTGGAAAAATTGAGCCCAGACTCCTGTCTCATTCTACACACAAAAATTAATTCAAGATATATAATAGACCTAAACATAAAACCCAGAACCACAACACTTCTAGAAGAAAACCCAGGAAAATATTTTCATGAGATTGGGGTTAGTAGATTTGGATGATACAAAAACACTAACCCTTAAAGAAAAAATTTGATAAATTGAGCTTCATTTAAAAATATCAGTAGAGGTGGGCGCAGTGGCTCACGCCTGTAATCCCAGCACTCTGGGAGGCCGGGGTGGGGGGATCACTTGAGGTCAGGAGTTCAAGACCAGCCTGAGCAGGAGCAAGACCCCGTCTCTACCAAAAACAGAAAAATTAGCTGAGCATAGTGGTGCCTGTGGTCCCAGCTACTCGGGAGGCCGAGGCGGGAGGATCCTTGAGCCCAGGGGTTGGAGGCTGCAGTGAGCTGTGGTGACACTGCTGCACTCCAGCCTGGCGACAGAGCCAAACTCTGTCCCAAAGAAAAAAAAAAAGAAAACAGAGAAAGAGAGAAAACTAAAACCACATTAAGATACCATTTCACACATACTAAGACGGTCGCAGTCAAAACACTGACAACCCTAAAGACCAGCGAGGACAAGAGCAGGGCCGGTAGGAATGCAAAATGCTGCAGTCGCGTTGGAAAGCCATTCCGCAGCTTCTCACGAAGCCCACAGCCCAGAAATCCTACCCGCAGGGCCCACCCAAGTGAAAGGGGCATGTTCACAAAAAGGCTTGGACACGGATGTCCACAGCGGCCTTAGTAATAATAATCAAAAGCTGGAAATAACCCAAATGTCTCTCAATCGGAGAACTAACAAACAAATTGCAGAGTAATCACACAATGAAACACTGTTACACAATTTTTAAAAACCCACCTAAGAATATCATGCAAAAACACAGATGAATCTCAAAAACATTTTGTTAAGTAAAAGAAACCAGACATAAATGTCTCTTAAGAGTCTATTTATATGAAATCTAAGACTAGGCCAAACTCATCTACAGCAAGAAAGAAGTGACTGGAAAAAAGTGGGAGAAAGACCTCTACACAAATCAAGTTGATAACCTGAATAAAGCATGTATTTCCCTAGGAAGATTTATCAAAATTGACCCCATTAGAGATAGAAAGCTTAAAAGATCGATTTCTGTAGAAGGAACAGAGAAAGTTATCAAGGAACTACCCCACAAAAAGGCACCAGGCCCAGGTGCTTTCACCGTGGAATTCTACCAAACCTCCACAGAGATCAGATGACATCAGTGCTCTATAAGTTTTTCCAGAGCATAGAACGTGAAGGAAAATTTCTAATTCTTTTTAAGTGTAACATTGGCTCTTGACTCTGATATAGAGAGTACAATAAAAAGGGAAATTACAGACCAATATCACCTTTGAATATTGATACAAATGTGCTAAATAAAATATTAACCAATAGAGTCTAATTTTACATTAGGACGATAATACACCAGTGACCAAGTGGGTTTAATCTAGGATTGCAGGTTGGTTCAATATCAGGAAATCCATTAGCATAATATACCATACTTATAAATCAAAGGAGAAGAATCTCATTGTTATCTCTACAAACAGTGAAAAATCTTACGGTCACCTTCACAGATAGTGACTTCAAAAAAATTCAACACTTATCTCTGATAAAAATGCTCAAGAAAATAGGAATTGTTGAATACTTTCTTAATATGACAACGTGTGTGTGTGTGCCTTATACCTAAGGCAGCAACTTAATGGGGAAACATCCAGGGTTTTCCAGTAAGCTCAAGAATCAAGGCAAGGATGCTCACTGTTGCCCATGTCAGGGTATGGGCCCCAAACATGGCCTGCCGCTTGGTTTTGTAAATAAAGTTTTAGTAGAACACAGCCATACCTATTCATTTATTTATTGTCTACGGCCACATTTGTATCACAACAGCAAAGTAGAATAGTTGGGACAGAGACAGTACGGCCCCAAAAGCCTAAAATATTTACCATCTGGCCCTTTAAAGAAAAACTTTGCTGTCCCCTGCCCTGCAGTATTTAACATTGTATTGGAAGTATTAACTGATGCGATTAGACACGAAAAATCAACAGGAGGCATAGCAGTTGGAGAAAGTAAAACTATCTCTATTTTTAGATGGTATGGAATAGCTGGAAAATCCTAAAGAATCAGTGATATCAAAAGAATTCAGTAAGAACTTAACATATAGATATAAATAACTATTTTTCTTTTGTGAGACAGGGTCTTGCTTTGTTGCCCAGGCTGGAGTGCAGTGGCCTCATCACAGCTAATTGCAGCCTCGAACTCCTGGGCTCAGGTGATCCTCCCACTTCAGCCTCCCGGGCAGCTGGGACTATACAGGGGCACACCACCACACCAGCTAATTTTTTAAAAAAAATTTTTGTAGAGACAGAAGTCTTGCTATGTTGCCCAGGCTGGTCTTGAACTCCTGCCCTCAAGTGATCCTCCCACCTCGGCCTCCCAAAGGGCTGGGATTACAGACGTGAGCCACTGTGCCCAGCCATAAATAATCTTTTTTTTTTTTTTTTAACCTGGGAAAAAGCCTTGCATAAATAATCTTTATATACTAGAAAATGACCAACTTAGAGTATATAATGATAAATAAAACCCTATTTACAAAAACTAAAGTACTCACAAATAAACTTAACAAGAAGTGTGCAAAACCTGTATTTAAAAAATCTTTAAAACATCTAAGGAGACACGAAACTATATTTTGACAAACAGAAAGACGTCCCTGATCTTGGACAAGATGAGTCAACATAAAGATGCCCATTCTTCCTGAGTGACTTTATCAACATATTGTCACACTAATATAGCATCACACTTTTTATGGAGCTAGCAAGTTTATATCAAATATGGAAAATAAACATGCAGTGACAGCTACAAAAACACCAAAAAAAAAAAAAACCTGGGAGAGGGACTGCCTTATTCACTACCAACAAGCCCTACCAGTCCTCCACAACCAGAACAGTTCAGTGCCGGAGCACAAACAGACACACACATCAAGACCAGAACAGGAAGTGCAGAAGTAGACCCAGCACAAATGGAGATCTGGTGCACACAAAAGGTGTCATCTCAAATCCCTGGCACAAGATGGGCTTTTCAATAACTGCTGCTATATTAAGGGATTTTGTTATTGCTTTTTGTTTGTTTAATCTGAGCTGGACGATCTTCTACAAGATGATGTTTCTTCCCCTAGTATACTAAGTTGGCAAGCTCATGTGAGGGATGCTTCCTGATGTTGGAGTGTCACCTTATTCCAGGACTATGGTAACTACGGCAGCTCATGCTTTTATGACATAAGTGGGAGCCAATTGCTATTATTTTGTTTGGGACTGCTGTAGATTTTCTGCCTCTTTGGTTGAATGTAGAACAACACTTTCGTTTTCAGACATTTGTGTTCATCTTGTAGTTGGGTGTCATGGTGTGGGAATGACAGAACTGCCAACCAGGGTCCAGTTCAAAGCAGTTGTTACGCGCTCTTCCTAAAGACGCCTTCATACCACACCTCATCCAGGAGGGAGACCCACAAACAAAAGGACGAGACTTCCAGCCTCAAACTCAGAAACTTGCTCTGCTGCAAAGCCGTATTTTTCATTCATTAAAGTATAATTCAAAAAAGGAAAAGTCACAGCTCTCATGAAATCGTAAAAGAAACACTTGTCAAAGATCTTATTCGACGCAACAATTGACGCAGGGAGCGGTAAGACGTTACAGCCAGTGTAGAGAGTATTGAGAAGCACAGGGACTATGGGCGGCGGGTCCTTGAGCGGTCTTGCTCCCGCACAGCCTTGAAAGCGTGTGCCCCAACTTCTGCCTTATCCTAAAGTTGTGGATAATTTTTATGACACACAGGTGCAAACACCAGGGTGATGACTTCACAATGGGATTCAAAATCTGTGTTGAGCTGTGAGTGCAAGAAATCCAAGCCTCAGGAGGCAACTCCAGCTTGGATGGAGAAGATGGGGGGCCTCTGTGCTGCTGTCATAACAAAATAGTGGGTAAAACTCTAGGCTGGTCTTGCGGGTAACGACGCCGGCTGGTTCTTTAAATGGTTTGGCATCAGGACAATGAGCACATCTCACTGCAAAGCCCATTATCTGCCATTCACCTGTGAACTCAAAGAATGTGAAAATGACCCCAGAGAACATCTGCATCCACCAGAACATCTTAAGGAACTAACACAAACTGCAGTATTCGTGCGTTTTAATTCCTGTGCAGTTCTGGGGGAGGTGCTAGCTCCGCGCCAACACCTGGCAGCTGCGGGCAGGAAGCCCACTTGTTGTCCCGACCCAGTCCTAGCAGCTCTTCGAAAGTCTGCAAATACGCCTTAGTCTCCCCGACGAGGCCCTGCTCTTAGACATACAGTATTTCTTCAGGGGCGGAGGGAACTATGGAACATTTGGGATTGTTTGTTTATATCACTGAACAAAGGACCAAATTTGCCTCCCATGACGATCTACAGACAGGAAATCGCTCTGCCCCAGTGATGCATTAACCATGAGGATGCGAGGCAGGTCCCCACGGAGGAGGGTGTCACACGCCTCACGTGTGAGTCCCAAACAGACTGAACAACCCTCGAGGCACTGAGGAGGGTGGCACATGAGCCCCACCTGCAGACGGGCGAATTTGGGTAACAATCTCACTATTTCCTGTGCCGCCTCAGCTATTTCACCTAAAAACAGAAGCCCCTCTCATCCAACCTCCACCGTCAGTGACTTTAGCTTTAGCCCCGCGACCAGGCCGGGCCCTGCAGCCCTGACCTCCATGTCCCTCGTCTTACTGACCCAACCAAGGCAGTGCATTCTTTTAATGAGAGTTTTTTTTTAACTTTTTAAAAAGTTTTAAAAATGGTGATAAAACATACACAACATGAAATCCACCATTTCAACCACATTTAAATGCACGGTCCAGTGGCATTAAGTGCATTGGCGGTGTTGTGCCACCGTCAGCACCATCCGTCCATCCATCCATCACCCTCCCAACCTGAAACTGCCCCGTGAGACACTAACTTCCCACTCCCCGGCCCCCGCACCCACCGTCTACGCCGTCTACGCATCTGCCTACTTGAGGGACCTCGTACGCGTGGACTCAGACAGCGTGTGTCCTCTCGTGACTGGCGTGCCTTACGGGCGCGATCTCCGCCGGGCTCGCCGCTCTGTGGCCTGCGCCGGCGCTTCCTGCCTTCTCGAGTTTCCACCCCCCGCCCCAGGCAGCCCCCGTTCCACCCCTGTCCCTGCGAGTTCCACTTTCCTAGACTCCACGTGAAGTGAGAACACGTGGTATTTGTCTTTCTGTGCCTGACCTACTTCACTCGGCATCATGTCCTCCAGGCTCATCCCTGTTGTCACAAACGACGGGGTCTCCTCCTTTGTGGCTGGACAGCACTCCACAGTGTGTATGCGCCACATTTTCTTTACCCCTCCACGCGCTGGGGGACACTCACTGTTTCCACGTCTTGGCCACTGTGGACGGTGTGCAGTGAGCAGGGGGTGCGGGTGTCTCCGTGAGGTTCCGATTCCCTCTCCTTTGCACATACACCCGGCAGTGGGGTTGCTGGGTCACGTGGTGATTCTACTTTTATGTTTTTTGAGGGGCCTCCATTACATTTTTCCACAATGGCTGTTCTAATTTACATTCCCGCCAAGAGCAGAAAAGGGTTCTCCTTTCTGCAAATTCCCCAGCACTTGTTACCTTCCACAGCGCAGCTGTCCCAGCAGGTGTGAGGTGGCAGCTCTCTGTGCTTTCCATTTGCGTCTCCCTGATGATTAGTGATGTTGAGCATTTTCTTCACATATTGTTGGCCATCTGTATGTCTTCTGTGGAGAAATGTCTATTCAGGTCCTTTGCCCATTTTTTAACCAAGTTGTTTTCTTGCTACTGAGTTGTTTGGCTTCCTTGTATATTTTGGATACTAACCCTTAATCAGATGTATGGTTTGCAAATATTTCTTTCCATAGGTGGTCTCTTTGCTCTGTTGATTGTTTCCTTTGCTGTGAAGAAGCGTTTTAGTTTGGTGTGATCCTATTTGTCTATTTTGCACTGTTCCTTCCTTTTTAAGGCTGAATAATATTTCGTTGCATGCATACACATTTTGCTTACCCACCCGTTGATGGACACTTGGGTTGCTCCCTTGTCTTTGTTCGGTAAATAATGCCACTATGAACATGGCCATACAAGTAAGACGTGAATTTTCAAGAAAGAAAGCATCTGAGGTAAGGATGAAGATGCATTTAACACACTTTGCTTTTCCCTGCAGTCACTGCCCTGGATAAAAGAAGATTTGAAGTCTGTGGTGGAGTTTAAGTGTGCACTCTGCTGCCCCTCGAGCATTGGTCTCCCGTAGAAGAAAGGCGGTGCCCACGCTTTCTCTGCTGCTGTCCATCACCTCACCTCAGAAATCCTGGGGTTCTCGTCTTGCCTGGGTTTGGTCCCAGTGAGGAATGTCCACGAGTTTGGACGCAGGCTTGCATCCCTCCCCACCCGCACTCAGCAGGGTGTGGGCACAGTGAGGGCGGGCAAGCCCCCAGGTGGGTGCTGATGGAGGGAGAACGGGCTAATACCACCCCTACCCATGCAGTGACAGGGCACAGTCAGAGCAACCGGGAAAGCCCAGCACTGGGCACCTGCAGGGCTTGATGGACGAGGCAACTTTCTGTACGGCGGCTCACACCTTAGTCAGGAACCAGCAGCTGTGTCCGACGCTCCTTTGGGCCGGTCCAGGTGAGCAGTCCCTTCAGGGTGCCGTGTAGCACCCACCCTGGGAGCCCATAGTTCCTCCTTCCCCTGGGATTTAGGCAGAGGTAGGGTGGGATGATGCCGGGGTGCACCAAGGGGTTGTTAGAAAACAAGGCATCAGTTCTGCCAATAGACAGTCACTCTGTGAGATGGTCTATTATTACATGAGAACATAAGTCGTTGAGTGAGAACTCACAGCAAACAGGCGCCCATGTGGCGCAGGTAAAGGTAAAAGGGAATGTAGCCTGAGTGCAATTGCCTGTGGCACGCTGGGCAGTTATGACAGTGCGCAGCCTTGCTTCTCACCTGTGGCAAGCTGAAGGTGTGCGGCTGGCAGTGCCCAGGCAGCTGCTTGTTCTTAGCACCCAGGCGCTGCTATGAGTGGGTTGTGCCTGTGTGCTCCCTGCTGCAGCTTTTCCCAATTCAGCAGCTGCCACATACTGAGAATGTCCTACTAATAATAGTTCAAAGACCAAAGAAATTTTCAAGGCATGAGTATATAAAATGTCTTCTTAAAAAAGATTTTATGAGATTAATCACAACCAAAAAAACCTTAATTTTAACTCATAAGGCAAAAAAAATTTTTTTAAAAGACCATAAAATGCTGTTTGCTGAGTCATATGGATTCAATATCAGACTGACTTTCTGGTCCAGAATTGTCACGCCAAATACTTTTACACATGTGGGACCATCTTTCAAATATGCATCTTGAACGTTTGTTTGTTTTCTCTCCCTCTCTCTTTTTAATCCTACAAAAATTTTGTGTTTTTTAAAAACCTGGTACATGGAAAATGAGATCATTTTTTTGAGTGGAAAAAAGGATTTGGCTCTAAAGTTAAGGCTGCACTTTTTTGAGGGGAAAAAATCACATATATATTCTATTACTGAAAGTCACGAAATGTTGCACCTGCCACTTCTGCAAGAACAACGGGGTTGATGCAGGTGAGGGTCAGCAGGACCCAGCACTCTGCCCCGCCAGGCACTATCACCTCCCCGCAGCCCCTCTGCAAGGGAATGAGGCAAATGTTTTAAGAAAGCTGGGACTGCCTTTGGCAAACCCTTTAAATATCCTGATCTCTTCCAGTTCCACAGCAGAAGAAATAGCCAGCAAGTACTTCAAAGGTTACTTTTGTCAAGGTCGTGGCGGAGGAAGAGAAAAGAGGGACAAAGGATTAAGTCCAGACAGACCCTCTCCTTGCTCCTCCTCGGAATAAAGGGAAGTTGGGAGCACTTCGCCCCCTGAGAGCCGTTGCCACGGTTACGGAGCAACACCGCCAGGGCTAGTCACGCGAGCAGGCACTGGGCCGGGCTGCCCCATGGGGCTTGCTTGCGTGCGAGGCTCCTGCTTGCGGAGCTGAGTAACCGGCTGTTTACAAACCCACGAACAGTAAACTCAGCCCTGACTTTCTTCCACGAAGCAGCAACAGCCCTCGAAAGCAGCTCTGGGAAGACGCAGTGGGCTTGCCACAGACGCGGAGGCAGGTGTGGGCCGGGGCCCAGGAGAGCAGGCCGGACGGTGGGCAGCCCCTCTTCACCTAGCCCAGCCCTGCTGGGTGAACCCAGCGCTCCAGGCCCTTTCCTGGCTGGTGGAGAACAGCCTGTAACTAAAACCACTGGGTCTCTTTCACGTGTGAGCGACTTGCGCCGTGGCACAGATGCCCAGGGAGCAGAGGGGCTGGGACAGTGAGTCTACCCTGGAAGCCCTCCCCGGCCTTCCCAGGGGTGGCAGAAGTGATCCCAGAACGGGACACACAACACAGGTGCAGGCTCCGCTGTCAAACATCTACTGTCCTTCCCTAGCAGAAGGCTGCTACTTCAAAGACACTGGCGGCGTTCATCACAGAACACTTAACATTCAGTCAGAAAGTTTCACCCAACTGCTCCCTTTATAGCTGTGTGACCTTGGCAAGTTAATTAACCTCTCTGGGCCTCGGTTTCCCCATATGAAGACTGGAATGGCAGCGGCGACTGCCCTGAGGATGAGACGAGTGAGGCAGGGAGCCGCATCTAGAGTGAGCACGGGACCAATAGCCGCTGTGCCGCTATGAGGACACAAGCGTCGGTGCCGCACACGTATTTAATATCAAGGGTGTTGAAATTATTCTCTAGAGCGCAAAGCTTAATGTTTTAAAACTGGGATCTACTTCCTGAATGCAAACACCTCTCAGTGTGAGACAAGCAGTAAACCAGTGCCCCGGCACCTCTGACAGTGCAGGGAGCAGTGACCCTCCCTCCAGGAGAACCAGGCCCACCCTGCCGGGGGTCCTGGCAGCTGGGGGCTGCACCCTGCTGATTCCCAAATCTGGGACCCCGCTCTCTGCGTCCTGGACCTTAAGGCCTTCGGGTCAGAATCTGCCTTGGATAGGCTTCCCAGCCCTTCCTCTGCACGTGGTGGCTCTGAACCCAGGAGAGTGCAAGGGAGGCTCCATGTCGTCCCAGCTACTTCAGAGCTGAAGAAAAGGGGGTGGTTCTCGGAGCAGGGTGGCCCAGGGAGAAGGTGCTCCTGGCAGAAAAGTGCCGTGCAGGACAGCAGCAGTGAGGCCAAGCTGGTGGACGCCTTGCAGGGGCAGGTGGTGAGCCTGGGCACCAAGCACCAGTGTCCCTTGGTGGGGCGTCCTCATGGACCTCGCTGGCCAGGGTTGAACACAGGCTCCCTGCTTTCCGAAGATCACTCACTGCCCTCCCAGAATCCGGCTTGGCCCAGTACTGGCCGCAGAAGTTCCTCACAAGCACCAGCTCTTCTTGAGTTCATTGGATCACTGAGTGATGATGCACTGTCACATTTTCTTAATGTTTGGCAGATTAAGAAAGTATAATGAACAAGTGAGTGAGATTTATATTTACAACACAGGGCACCTGAAGTACAGCCCTGCATGGACGTGCTCCTTCAACCGGGTCCTCCCTTCAGGTGTCAGGTCCAGGACCCCACTGAAGTGGGGCCCCTGCTGGAGCCCTGTGGTGACCCCACAAGCTTGGCAAGGGCAGGGTCTGGGGTGCAGGTGTCCAATCCCAGCAAGCCCAGGGCAGAGAAAGGGCTGAGCAAACACCACTGAGAGGAACCCAGTGCACAAGCTCCAGGCGACCATGGGTGGCGAGGGCCCAAGGGAGCAGAGTCAGGGGATGAGGGTGCACATCAGGGGATGAGGGTGCATGGCCAGGGGATGACGGTCCTTGGTCAGCAGAGCTGGCAGGGCAGGCCTGGGGCTGGGGGCCGGGCTCATCCTGTCCTGTCCACTCTCAGGCCAGTGCGGGGTCAGCATCGTCCCTCCCTGGTGAACCTCCACATACACATGTATTTTCATCTGTTGAATCCCCGAAGTAAAAGACACTTCAAAGGAGTTTGGGGACAGTAGACCCAGCAGTTACGACAAACGCTGGTAAAACGTGGATCTCTCTGAGAAAGGCCAAGGGGAGGCGAAGCTACCAGCCTGGGAGGCCAAACCAGGTGAGCTCTGTAGCCTGCTCCTCGGGGAGTCCCCAGGAGAGCCGGGCAGTGCCGAGCCAGACCAGCCACGCCCAGGCGCCGGCCCTGGGTTCCAGGCCTGAGGGGTTTCGTCCCCCACCCTGTCACTTAAAGGTGGGGACAGCGGTGGCTGTGGGATGCCCCTGCCCGCTGACCACGCACTGACCCTGTGCTGCCGACTGAGTCCAAGGGTGCCGGGCCCAGGTGTGGGGGGCAGGGCACATCCTTGGGCCCAGGGCCCCTCTGTCGGGGTCCTGGCCTCGCCGTGGCAGCTGGGACCCCCTGCCTGCAGCTCTGCTGGTCCTCCTGCACACAGATTTCTCCTGTGTCCCTTGTCTGCACCCAGCCACACGTCACCTGGGGTTTTACACCTTCTCTTCCTGGCCTGGTTTCCTGGGGCTCCCGGGCTCCTAACCCACGTACCATCTGGAGCCACACGGCATCACCACAGTGGAAGTGCTGGAGGAAGGGGGTTCTCGTGTCCTCAGCTGCACCCCACACCCAACCACACGGGCCCGGTCCAAACGGGGCCTTGCGCGGACCTGGCCAGAACAGCCAATGGGCTGAGGGGCTTCCAGCAATTTCCTGTTGTGTGAAATCCCAACCGAGAAGGTGAGTTTCTAGGTCTTTCTTCAGAAGAACAGCCTGAAGGTGAAGAGTGTCCTCACTTGTTACATTTCAAGTTCCTGGGAACGTCATGGGGATTTGTGGTGGCTTTTCCAGAAACCACGCCAGGACAGCAACGCAGCTCTGCCTGCCAAGTGGCCATGTGGCTCGGGCTGTCCAGGCACGCACAGCTGTTCTCACAGCCGTCGGGCACCGCGCAACTCCGATGCCTGGTGCCTGGTGTGGAATCAGAGAACGCAGAGGCCTCTTCCTTTTCGGAGAACTGGTGAAGTTCCCCTCATCTGGGCTGGAGAGTCAGCAAGTCTCCCTCCTGGCCACCCCCAGGCCTGGCATCACCTCAGTCAGAGGCCCTGCTACCACCCAGCGCTCAGCAAACCAAATCCAACCAGTGGAGCCTGTGCCCCCTGCCCCTGCCCCCCGCCAGGTGGCTTTGTCTTCCTCCCATATCAGCTTTACTCACCTGAGCCTGAACAACGATGTGGGCACCTGGTGCCAGCCATGCGGTGTGGGGATTCAAGGACAGGCCCCAGGAAGGCCGTGGAGGAGACTGGGGGCCACAGCCCAGGGTGGGGGCTTCAGGGGAGCAGTCAGAGAACAGGTGGAAGAAACCATTTTCATGCCTGGCTCCTGCACCTCCCCAGATGCCTGGGGCTGTGCTCTACGGGCGGGCAAGGCACCTGCCCCTCTTCTGTGCAAACCCCAGGTGGGGACGACCCCCGGCAGCAGTGTGCCTTTGCAGCGTAAACCCCTTGCCAAGGAGGCGAACCTGCCCCCAGTCTGACCAGGCCAGCCCCACCAGCTGGGGTGCAACCACAGGCACAGGAGCCGCAGAGAACCCAGAGACTTCTGGCATGCAGAGCAGTGTGGCGACAGACCAACAAGCAAAGACGAGCATGATTTACATTAGCATACTTAAGGAGAAAAGGAAAGATGGCAGCAAGGCAAAACAAGAAGTGGCACAAACAAATCAACCGGAATTCTTGGGCACGAAAATGCAGCAGCTACAGCAGAGCAAACAGAAGAGGTTATATTGTAAGGACGCGCCAAGGAGCGGCGGGAAGCTCGCAGGGAACTCTGGCCTCTGCAGGGCAGCAGGTGCCACCTCCAGACTGGACCTGGACAAAAAGGCAAGAAATGGGGATGGACATAGATGTGCCAATAGCTGGACAACAGCAGTTCCCAAAGACAAAACAACGGGGGTACAACGTTAGATGCAACTGTGGAAATAAAACTTCCAAATGGAAGGTGAAAGACCTCAAATGAAAAGAACTCATACCGCACGAAGCAGGGGAAGTATGACAGAGGACACACCACAGTGGGATTTGAGAATATCAAAGCCACACCCTGGAGGCCGAGGCAGGAGGATCACTTGAGGCTAGGAGTTTAAGACCAGCCTGGGCAATGTAGCAAGACCCTGGCTCTACAAAAATCTTTAAAATTTAAAAAATTTTAAAAATAATTTTAAAAAGAATATCAAAGCCAAAGGGAAAAATTACAAAAGCTCCAGGGAGAGCAAGAGCACAGCGTACAACAAAAGAGAGTCAGGGCTGGGCACAGTGGCTCACACCTGTAATCCCAGCACTCTGGGAGGTGGAGGCAGGAGAATTGCTTGAGCTCAGGAGTTTGAGACCAGCCCGAGCAAGAGCAAGACCCCGTCTCTACAAATAATAGAAAAACTTAGCCGGACGTGGTGGTGCCTGTAGTCCCAGCTACTTGGGAGGCTGGGGCAGGAGGGTCGCTGGAGCCCAGGAGCTGGAGGCTGCAGTGAGCTACGATGAGCCCGCTGCACTCCAGCCGGGGCAACAGAGTGAGACCCTGTCTCAAAAAAAAATAAAAAGAGAGTCAGACCCACTGGACTCTCAGCAGCAAGGGCAACGTGGATGCTGTAGGCAGTGGGAAAAAATGTTCAACTTCAAACTCTATATTCAGCCAAATTATTACCCAAACTTGAAGGCATAACAGTATTCTCCGGCTTGCATAAGACCCAGGAAGATTTTGCACTGACAGCCACGGTGGAAACACTTTGGAGGACGCACCAAAGAAGAGAAACGAATCTGGGTCAGGTGAGACATGACAAGGACCAAACACTCTGGGGGATGCTTAAAAAAGTTAGGACCAAAGACAAGAATCTGTGACACCAGGACTGAACATTTAGACAAAATCACCATGATGTGGGTGAGCCAGGGCATGAGCACGTGCCAGCTCGTGTCTGGTGGGGAACGTCAACACTGGCAAGTCTGAGAAGTGACAGAGCAAATCCACTTGAAAAGGTCTTACTTCAAAGGGCATCCCACAAGAACAAAAACAGAATGTGTACCTTTTAGCTTAATAAAGCTCTGTCAATCAAACGGAGAGTTACGGGGAAGAAAGAGCAATAAATGGAAAATACAAAATGTGATGGCAGAAGTTTCATACTCTCAGCCCCTAAATGAGAGTAATTACAAGAAATATAAGTAGGTCAGTCACCAAGGGAAGGAGACCCTCTGCACCAGGGAGATGGGCCCCTTAACGTACTGTCTGCCAGAGGCACACTCAAAACAGGAAGACAGGCTGAGGGTGAAGGGGTGGGGAAGGTGAGGCAAGCAGCAACGAACCAAAATAAATCCGCGGTAGTGATTTTAATATCTGACAAAATGAATTTAATGGGATAAGAAGAGTTAAATTAAATGTGCAAGATCTAAAGAGTCACATTGTGCCCCAAAACATCTGCCTAAAACTAGGAGTCGTCACAGAAGTTAGCAGGCTCCTGGCGGCCCTCCTGGCCACGTCATTCCTGCTCCGTGGCGCTGGAGCTGACCTCCATTGTGCTGAGTCTTGTGCTCACATAATGGGTCGCTGCTGGGTTTCCCCAGTTTCAGACCCTGTCCGCAGGACTCACCCTGGACGCGGAGCCTGTATCTGTCTTGCCCTGCACCCGTGCACACGCTCGCTCCCCAGGCCAGCTGTGCCATGACCATGCTGAGGTCCACACGCAGGCTCATGTCCCCCTGAGCACGCACAGACTCTTCTCCGCAGAGCCAGGGAGAACACGCCTGAACCCTTCACTCTCCCTGAGCAGCTTCCTGTTTGCCTGGAGTCGACACCTGTCTGTGTTGACTTAATTTCTGGTGTCCTTACTTGCACTGCCACTGCCCCCAAATCTCCCTAGTTGGATAAACCTTCTCTCCACAGGCTCCTGCCATCCCAGCCTCTCCCGAGGCCTCTGTCTGCGGACATCTGCCCGGTCTGGCGGGTCCTCTCCCTGCCCAGCTCTGGCGCAGAAGTCCCCCAGTGGCCTCTGAGGAAACCAATCGCTATTCAAGTGTCTGGAAATGCCTTTGCCCCTGAGTGAGAGTCTTGGTTGTGTGGATTCCAGTGGGAAAGCAGCTCCCTCGGCGTCCTGTGCGCTTCCTCCCGGCCTGCTACGTCCGGGTTCTGATTCTTGACCCTCTGCACGAAACCTGCTCTTGCTCGCTGGGAGCGCTCAGGATCTTCTCCTTGTCCCCGCGGGTGTGGAATTTCACAGACATCCCAGCGGGAACCTCCCATCCAGAGACTCACGCCCGGGTTCTGGGAAGCCTCCTCGCCGCTTCCTTGACGATTTCCTCTCCACCGACAACACAGCCGCGGCCTCCCCTGGGGCTGGGGTTTCCCTCCCTTCTCTATCATCCCCACCTCTGAACCTTCCGCTGGATTTTTAGGACTTGCTCTCATGCTTTTAACTTTTGAACTCTTTTTTCCTCTGAATTTTTTGTCTATAGCAACCGATTTCCATTCTGCCCAGGCTACACTTTCACTTGCCTCCGAGGACCCCAGCAACAGCTGGGTTTGCCTCTCTCTCCATTTCCTCCCTCTGCACATCTTTGTTTCCTCCACGCTGCCTTTTCTCCTGGGTTGTGTTCTGCTCCTGTCTTTCAGGTTAGCCTCTTTCCTGGAGAGCCCAGCGGTGCCTGGCACATGCTTGGTTTCAGGAGCAGGCCAGACGGCTGGCCCCGTGCGGCAGAGCCTGTGTGCTGGAGGCAAAGGCTCCATCCCGGCCTTGTGTCCTTCCTCTGGCCGCCACCCTCCCCAGGGACGCCTCTTGTGCACAATGGGAGGGCCGGGGCCGCCCTGCTCATTATTTTTTTAACAGTATTCGAACCAGTTTCCAATACTGCCCATGTGCTGAGACTGTCTCTAAGTCTCCTCGGCCTGTGGGCTCCCTCGTGTTGACTGTGATTTGATGTTCATCTCTTCAGCTCGCATGAAGGGCAGGGTCTGAGTCCAGGGCTGGCACCTGGTGGCCACTGCACTAAGGACTGACAGGCTATTTCTCCTCTTTGGTTTTCAAGAACTTACATGAAATCATGAAGCTATCAACAACTGCTGAATTCACAATTTCTTCCCTTGAAAGTCTGCCCTGTAGCCGGATCTGCTGGAGATGTGGAGAGTCCACCCATGGCCCAGGCCCGACCCACACCTGGTCCCCATGTGTCCCTAGCACCTGGGCTCCCCTCCATGGGGCACCATCAGCATCCCCACCAGGTCCCTGGGCTGCTGGGCCTGGCCCAGAGGCCTCCCTGAGCAGCAAGAACGGCACCCGCACCCTACAGGCGCTGTCCTCGTGGCCGCATGACTCGTGGGGCATGTTCTGCCCCAGCAGCGCCCCAGAAGACCCCAGTGGGCAGCCGACCAACCTTCCCTGCTCAGGACAGTTACTCAGGGTCCTTCACCCTTGGGTTTCCAACCAGGTTCCATTTAATCTGCTGTGTGAGATGCATGGAGGGAATCCCCACGGCCGCTGGTTTTGCTGTGAGAACTCCAGCCCAGCCCTCAGTGCCCTCCTGCCAGCTTCCTGTCTCAGTCTGGCCACCATGACTGTGGCCCATCGCAGCCGACACAAACCATCACCAGTCCTCCGCGACTCTGAGGTTTGAATCTGAAGCCCCCAAATGCTCTGCAGGGCCCAGAGGGGTCACGGCTCAGTCCTCGTCTTGGCTGATGGAGGGATGCTGCCTGGGCCCTGACACCAGCCCCTCGGGCTGCCTCTCCGAGTCTGCTCAGTACCATAGGCTGCCTGGGACAGAGCAGCCTCCCCTGGTTTGGAGACGCCCCTGCCAAGACTGCCTAACCCTGCACCCTCCAGGGTCCTGATCCTGGCACTGCCCTTACTGGGGTGGGACAGAGTGCAACTGCCGTGCCTCAGTTTCCCCATCTGTAAATAGATGTGACAACCGTGTCTTTCTTGTAGGGTTGCTGAGGGTTGAATGAGCCCATAAACTCCATGGCACTGAGTTTTGGACATGACAGCAGCTCAGGGCATGGGTGTTGGAGGTGGGAGAGGCCTGGGTTTCTGCCCCAACCCTGAGCTCTTCCTGTAAAATGGAGTTATGGGGTGAGGACAGTTACACTGGGTTGAATAATTCACGTCCATCCGGAGCCTGAGAGTGTGACCTTACTGTGCTTGGAAACAGGGCAGTTGTAATGTGATTAAGGTAAGATGAGGTCACACTGAGCAGGAAGGGCCCTAAATCCAACAGGACTGACGTCCTTACAAGAGGGACATTTGGACACAGACAGGCAGAGAGACCAGAGACCCACAGGGCAGAATGCCACGAGGTGAGGACGGGGCTGTGGGTGTGTCCCCCCCTCAGGCCTTCGGAAGGGACCCACCCTGCAAACGCCTTGCAGTCAGCCCAGGGACACTGACTTGACTTCCGGCCTCCAGAACTGTGTGGAGTAAATGCCACCTGGTTTGTGGTAATTTATTAAGGCAGCTCCAGGAAACCAACGCCACAGGTGCCCAAGTTCTGGCAGGTGTGTCTTGGAACACGGTAACATTCAGAAGACGTGAACCGCCGTGAACCGTATTAGTGCACGCTGCTCGCAGAAGCTACAGGAGACGCGGGAGGCCAGCCGCCAGCCCCGGGCCCTGTGCTGTCCTCCACATGTGCCTCGCCCACCAGCACACGCGCTCAGGAGAGGCAGGCGGAGGCTGCCGGCGGAGGACCAGGGAGGGAGCCACCGCGGTGCAGAGGGCGGGCATCCCCCTCGTGGTTTTCTCCCTTTTTCTCTCCCACCGTGCCCTGGAGGTCAGTCTGTTGCACAGAACCATGAGACGGTGACAGTGGCTACGACTCGGGGAGAAACCTCCTCTTTCTCAGCAGAGGACCAGGCAGGAGTCCCCAAGAGGCTGCCAGTGTGGGGCCATCCTGCAGGGCAGAGAGCAGGAGGCAGGCCCCCCACTTCCGTGTCAGAACTGACATAGTCCTGGCTCACCCCCAGGCTGTGTGTGTGCGGAGCAGCCCGAGAAGCAGAGTGAAGGGTTGAGAGCCGGACTGTGCCAGGAGCCCAGTGGTGGCCCCGGGAGCTGGGGGAGGGGCAGACGCACAGAGCGCGAAGCCATCCACAACCAGACCCGCCAGCCGAGCCTAACTGCGCTGGCTGCTGCCACAACAAAACAGCCGCAGCCAGCGCTCCCCAGATGGTGCCACAGGGCCCCTCACCCCTTGAGCCTCATAGCACCCGTGAAAGATGCCCACACTATCTGAGCTAGTTTCCTATTGCTGCCATAGCAAACTGCTGCACATTCAGTGGCTTAAAGCAACAGAAATGCATTTTCATGACGGCTCTGGGGGTCAGAACTCTGGAATGAGTCTGGCGGGCTAACAGCAAGGCATGTTGGCGCTGCCTTCCTTCTGCCGGCCCCAGGGGAGGGCCCGTGCTCCTGCCTTTCCCGCCTGCTGGAGGCTGCTGCACTCCTTGCTCAGCCTCCTTGCTCCGTGTCCAAGTCAGCAATGCAGGGCCTCCCCCACCCTTCCTCTGCTGTCACAGCTTTTCCTCGACCACAGGCGGCAAAGGTCACATCTGCACAGTCTCGTTCACCTTGTAAAGAAACAGGTTCACAGGCTCCAGGACTAGGATGCGAATGCCTGTAGGCCCATCATTCTGCCTACCACATGATCCAGAATTACTGTATGTTCTAAGAACCAGAATATGGGACTCATACTCAAGGGAAAAGACAATAGACAGATAATAAGCTCTGACATGACACAAGTGGCGTCACGGTCAGATAAGGATTTTAAAACAGGAAATATAACTACACTCATGAGAGAAAGGTAAACACTTTTGAAATTAAAAAAAAAAAGATAAAAAGTCCAAGCAGAGAAATAAACACTGTTTAAAAAAAAATCAAATGGGAATTTTAGACCTGAGAAATAAAATATATAAAATAAGCATTTCACAGGAAGAGTTCAACAGCAGAACAGAGGTGACAGAGAAAAGAATCAGTAAAGCTAAAGATTGTTCAATAGAAATTATCTAGTCTCAGAGACAAAATATTGGAAAAACTTGAACAGAGCCTCAGAGTCCTGTGGGAAACATAAAAAGCTCTAACATTTGTGTCAGTTTCAACCCAGTCCCTGAAACGGAGGAGAGAGGTGGGTGCAGTAAAAAATATTTGAAGGGAAATGGCTGAAAACTTCCCAACTCTGCTGAAAGAAATAAACGGGTTCAAGAAAATCACAAATCTGAAACAAGACAGTCTCTAAGATCCAAGCCCACACGTCATAATTAAGCTCAAGACAAGGAAACAGTCCTACGTGTGACCAGAGAAAAACGACACGCCACATACACGGGACGATGATTTAAAAGACTGGGCTTCTCGTGGAAACCACAGAGGCCGGGGGAGAGTGGGGACCCCCCCAAAGCGCTAAAAGGGAAGAACTGTCTTCCCTGAATTCTACACCCAGCACAGACACCAATCAAAAAGGGAGGCAAAATAAAGACGCCTTCTGGTAAAGAGGTGACTAACTAAAGGGATTTGTCACCAGCAGACACCTGCAATTATAGGAATGGCTAAGAGAGTTCTTAGGGTGAAGAGAAATGAAACCAGACGGAAACTCAAAACCTCAGGGACCGAGGCAGAACATCAGACACGCCAAGGTCTGGGAAGACGTAACAGACTACTTTTACCTCTTAAGTTCTTTAAAATATTTACGATTACTGAAAGCAAAAATTATAGTCTGGAGAGTTTAATGTGTGTAGATGTAATACATACGACAAACATAACATCAGGGAGGGGTAAAAGAATTTGTGTAGTTTAAGGCTTCTACGTTTTAATTAAGGTAGTAAAGTTTTAACTCTTAAAAGTGGGATGTTATAATATAATCCTTAGAGCAACTACTAAAAAAATAATGAAATATACACCCAAAAGCCAATAGATAGCTAAAATGCAATACTGATAGATATTCCCATAATAAAAAAGAGGGCAGAAAAGATAAAAGAGGGGAACAAAAAAATAGAAAAATAATAAAGCAGTAGGCATAAATCCAGCGTCAATGATTATCCTAATATAAATGGCCTGAACACACCAATTAAAAGACAGAGATTTCAGACTTGATTTAAAAAAACAAGACCCAACTAAATACTGCCAAGAAGAAATATGTCACTTTAAATATAGTGACATAAACAGATTAAAAGTAAGAAGATGCAGCAAGATATCCCAAGCAAACATTAATCAAAATAAAGCTGGAATGGCTACATTAGCACCAGATAAAGCAGAATTCAGAACAAGGAAAACTACAAGGAATAAAGAGGCATTTTCCATCAAGGGGAAATTCATGAAGAAAACGTAGTAATACCCTAAATGAGTATGCATCCTACAACAGGATGCATACACATCCTGGATGCATACGTATGAATTCCAAAATACATTAAGTAAAATCTGAAAGAACTGAAAGGAGAAATATAAAAATCCATAATTATACTTAAAGATGTTGACACTCTTCTCGCAGGTTAATACTGGACAGAAAATCAACAAGGATATAAAAGACCCGAACGCTGTCAACCAACTGGATGCAACTGATAGAATACCTCACCAGCCAGGCGCGGTGGCTCACGCCTGTGATCCGCACTCTGGGAGGCCGAGGCAGGAGGATCACTTGAGGTCAAGAGCTTGAGGCTGCAGTGAGCTGTGATGACACCACTGCATTCTGCATTCTAGCCCAGGGCAACAGACTCGGCCAAAAAAAAAAAAAAAAAAAAAGGACACCTCACCCAATGACAGCAGAATACACTTTTTTTTCCAGTGCATATGAAACACTCACCATGATAGATTATATTCTGGGCCATAAAATCATCCTTAACAAATTTAAAAGAACAGAAATCATAAAAAATTATTATGTTCTCTGCCCATAAAGAAATTAAACTAGAATTCAATAAAATCAGGATACCTGGAAAATCCTCAAATATTAATAAATTAAACAACCTTCTAAATAACCCATGAGTTAAAGAGAAAGTCCCAAGGAAAATTAGAAAGTATTTTGAACTAAATGAAAATGAAAATCCACCATGTCAGAATTTGTGTGATACTGTTAAAGCCGTGCTTAGAGAGAAACTTAAAGCATTAAATGCTTATATTACAAGGTAAGAACAGCTTAAAATCAATGATTTAAGTGTCTATCTTAAGAATCTAAGGAAAAATTCAATACTTAAATCCGGAGTAAGTAGAAGGAAAAAAATTACAAGTGTAAAAGTGGAAATTAATTAAATAGAAAATGGACAAATAGACAAATTCAATAATCTAAGCTTCCACCTTAGAAAACTAGAAGGAGAGGAAATTAAGTCCAAACCAAGCAAAAGGAAGAACATTATAAAGATAAGAACAGATATCAATTAAATTGAAAAAAGAAAAATAAAGACACTCAATTAAACTAATAGCAGCTTCTCTGGGAAAAAAAAATCAATAAAACTGATAAACCTCTAACCCAACTGACCAAGAAAAAGTAAGAAAAGACACAATTGCCAATGGAATGAAACAGGAGACGTCACTACAGAACCTACAGACAAAGGATCAACATGGTAATACTGCAAACAATTCTGTATCCATAAATTCAATAAGATAGAAGAAATGAACCAATTCTGGCCAAGCATGGTAGCTCATGCCTATAATCCTAGCACTTTGGGATGCCGAGGTGGGAGGATAGATTAGTCCAGGAGTTCAAGACCAGCCTGGGCAACAGAGCAAGACCCCATCTCTACCAAAAAAAAAAAATAATAATAATAATTAGCCAGGTGTGCACTAGTAAAATTAGCCTGGTGTGGTGGTGCACCTGTAGTCCCAGCTACTCAGGAGGCTGAGGGAGGAGGATCTCTTGAGCCCAGGAGTTCAAGGTTACAGTGAGCTATGATGACCCCGCTGCACTCCAGCCTGGGCAACAGAGAAAGACCCTGTCTCTAAAACACACACACACACACACACACACACAGAGTCCTGTTTACAATAACAATAAAAATATAGAATCTAACACATGCATAAATCTAATATGAATATGCAGGATCTGCACACTGAAAACCACAGAACACTGAGGAAGGTAATTAGAGAAGGCCTAAATGAAAGGATTCGGGGATTAGCAGAGTAAGTATTGCCGGGATGTCAGTCCTACCCAAATTGATGTACTGATTTATCACAATCCCAATCAAAATCCCAGCAGGAACTTTTATAAACATCAATCAATAAGCTAATTCTAAAATTTATATGGAAAACCAAGGAACCGGAATGGCCAGAACAATTTTGAGAAAGAACAAAATGGACAGATGCACACTATGTGACATGTTTTAGGGCTCCAGCAGTTGAGACAGTGTGGTGCTGCTGAAAGGCCAGACACAGACGCGCACAGAACAGGGCAGAGTCCGCAAATAGACCCACAAAAATAGTCTACTGATTTTTCACAAAGGCTTAAAGATCATTCAGCAGAGAAAGGACAGCCCGATACACGGTGCTGAAACAACTGGACAGTCATCGGCAAAACAATAAATCTTGACCCGGCCTCACACCTTGTACCTCAGTTAGCTGAAAAATGGATCACAGACCTGAATGTAGAACATAAAAATTTAAAAGAAAAGTCTTTGTAGCCTTAGGTTAGGTAATGAGTTCTTAGATGTAGCACCAAAGTCACCCCCTATAAAAAAAGAAATTGATAAATTGGACCTCATCAAAATTAAATATTTTCACTCTCTGCAACACCCTGCCAAGAGAATGAAAAGACAAGCCACAGGCAAGGAGGAAATATTTATGAATCATACATATGACAAAGGACACGTGTCCAAAGTACATAAAGAACCCTCTATGTTTAGGTGGGCTGCAGGGTGGTATTTACTGCAGGTGCAGCAACATGCTCACTGGAGCCACGGACGTGGCCTGTCTCAGGCCGGGGTGAACCGTAAAAAAGCAAACAACTTGATGTTTTTAAATGGGCAAAAGATTTGGAAGACCATTTACCACAGACGATATACGGATGGGAAATAAACACACGAAAAGTAGCTCAGCGTCATTAGTCACAGGGAAATGCAAGTTAAGACCACAGGAAGACGCCAGGATACACCTATTAAAATGGCTTTGAAATAAATAACACCAGGCGCAAACCAAGGATGCCAAGCAACTGGAGCTCTCGTCCACTGCTGGTGGGAATGCACCATGGCAGAGCCATTCTGGAGAACAGTTTGGTAGTTTTTTATAAAGTTAATGATATACTCACTATGTGGCACAGCAATCCCACTGTGAGGTAATTTACCCAAATGAAACGAAGACCTATGTTCACAGAAAAACTTATATGTGAACGTCTATCACAGTTCTATTCATATATCCCTCAGCAGTTGAATGGACACCACAGAACACCCCTCAGCAGTAACAGGAAACTCATGCTACAACCAGCAACACAGGGGAATCTCCGCTGCGTGGCTCCCCTTACATGGCATCCTGAGAAAGGTGCCAGGAGGGACTGTACAGGGATGGGGGACACACTGGTCGTCAGGGGCATGTAGGGGCGGGTCTGAGCACACATAGCAGCACAAGGGAAATATTTGGGGATAGAATTGTTCTGTATCTTCATTGTGGTGCTGGTCACACCCCACTGAACGCCAAAAAGAGTTTTAGTGTACATAAATTTTTAAGTAAGTGTTAGAAAATGTACCCTGCAGTTGCCACACACTTAAACTCTAGCATTAAGCAGTCAGCGACAGGCCACGCCCTGCACCCACCTAAACATGGAAAGCAAACTCTAGCAGTTCTGACACTGCAGGGAGCTCACCGCCCGCTCTGGATGCACACCTGATGTATTTCCAGAACCTTCTCGACCCCCTGCCCCCCCCGTGTCCCTCCCCAATCTCCCACTTCTCCCCCTGCCCCCGACTCCGCACCTGCACCGGGATGTGCCGCTCAAGGCAGGGCCCCGTCTCTCCTGGTGCCCCAGTGGGGCCGAGGGCCAGGGGCCCAAGAGCCTGATAAAGTCAGAACAGAAACGCCATCCAGCCCCACATAAGCCCTAACGGCTCCAATTCTTAGTCTCTTCATCTTAAAACAACACAGAGCACAGGCGCTCTCAAGCCTGTGCCAGCTCTGCGTTTCCATGAACCCACGATGCCGTAAACCTCTCCTCTGTTCCAGTCACTGTGACGATTGGAAATAAAAGCTGGGCTCTGCTGTTATTGTTGCTTTATTTGCTTACTTTGCTCTGTTTGGGAATATTTTTAAACTTCAAAAAGAGCCTGTAGCCCCAGAGTTTAAGAACCCCTCTCCTGGAGAAGCCATGGAAAGCCCTCACCGCGTAACCTGCCCAAGGCAGTCAAAATAAACTTCCAGAAACTTCTGTGGCACAGGACGTGAGGCAGAGGCAGTGCAGTGAGACTCTGGGGACTGCTTGAACCCCTCCTCCAAAACAGAGTGGGAGCCGGCACACGCACCAGGAGGGCCCCACTGCCCCGAGCAGACGTCTTCCTCAGAAGGTCCCTGCCAGGGGACCTCCAAAACATCCCCCACTGCTGGGCAGCAGGTAGCCCGAGGCCGGCATCACCCCCACCTCCAGCATCTAGAGAACCGGTGGGACCGTCAGGGCTGGGGCTTAGCCTCAGCCAGGTCAGACCACCAGGCCTGGTGTGCAGAGATGGCCCGAGAGCCCGCTGGGAGGGCAGGACAGCCTTCCAAGTGCTGTGACTCCCCGCAAACTGCCTATGGGGAGAGAAACCCCCAACTCCAGGCTGGTGGGGTTGGACGGGCAGAGGCAGCCTCTGGGCGGGTCCATGGGTGAGGACACAGGTAAACACTTCAGGAAGATCTGGGCCTCTGTGTTTGACAGCCCCGTACTAAGGCCTAAAAAGGATTTTATGATTCTTAATTTTGAACAGGTACAAGCAAAAGAGCAACGCAGTTATCTTTGGCCAACAGCCGGCCACATTTCCAGATCTAATTTCACTAGCAGCGAGAAATATTAATAGAACAACTTTAAAGGAAAAATAATTATACTTGAGAATTTGCTTTCTAAAATACCGGTGATAAGTAATGAGGTTTGAAAACATTTCCTCCACTGAAAGCACATTTCCAAAAGGAAGCTGTGTCGCGCCCACACGGTCCCGGACTAAACTGAGATGAAACCTGAACCTGCTCTTAGAAGGGGAACATTTGGGACAAACAACTGTGCTTCTCAGCGGGAGTCTCCAAGCACTCAGGACACTGAGAGTTTCCATGGAAACTAAACAAGAACCCAGCAAACTCCAAGAACGCAGTTTCTCACATATTGTTATTGTTTATAAAGGATATGATATATAGGTTCATTGATCCCCACCAGAGCCCAAACCCCTCAGCAAAGGCAAAGACCATGGAGAACCTGCCCCCAACGAGGCCCCCGTCCCCAGCCCACCTGGCCGGGCACCCACTGGGCTCTGCAGGGAAACCGAGGAACCGGAAGCGGTGCAAAGCAGAGGCTCCACCCACGGCTCACAGAACCTTGAGAAGGTGCAGCATGAATGAGGGAACAGGGGAGGCCCAGGGAGTCACAGCTGGGGGCGGGGGTGGGGTCCATGAGAAGATGAAACCAAAATGCAGGAGCCTGGAGGGGGAACAAGGAGAGCCAAGCCGGCCAGAGCCAACCACTGCCAAGGCCGGGTAATCGGTTGTACCTGGAGAACCATTGTTCTCTCCTTCCTTCTCTGTGTCTGAAACTTTCTAATAAAAAGCTGAAAGTGAAGAACGCAAGACCCCCCTCCTCACCCCGGGGGTGCCAGCCAAGGGATGGCAGGTGGCCGCAGGAGTGAGCCTGGGGTCTGGTTGGAGCAGGTTGAGGGGCTTCCAGACAGGCTGGAAGGTGAGAAGTGTAAGCTTCCTTTCGGGGGTGAAAGGTCACTCTGGCTGTTCTGCAGTGGCTGTGGGGTTCACAGTTGTGGGGGAACAGGTGGATGGACCCCAGCTAGGTTGAGCCTTATCCAACTTGGATGGTGCGGACACTCAGCTGTTTCCAACCTTTGTTGAGGATTAGGCTGGCATCTGGCCTCACCTGGGGGTCTGGGGCCCACCCGCGGGGGCATGGGCCAGAGAGAGCTGGGGAGTGAGAACTGAGGCAGTGGCCCTGGGGCGGCCGCCCCCTCATCCCCTCAGGCCCTAATACCCTCTCCTCTGCTTGCAGTAACCAGCCCCTCCCTGAGGCTGAAATCACACCAGAGAAGCTCAGCCTGCCTTTTCTAAATCCCTAATTTGGGGGGAAAAAGCTTAATTTTTTTTTAGGTTCTCTCTCATTGACAACTAAAATCAGAGACTGCAGAAAGAAGGATTTTCAGACTGTGGCACACAGGGCCACCAGGCAGCGGGCTGCTCTCTCCACTCCGACCCTATCCCAGGGACACCGTCCTCGAGCATGTTTTGGAGCCTTATGGCTTCTTATTAACTACCAGCCATCACAATCGAAGGGCCTCCCAGGTGAGGACCTGAACAAGTGTGATGCTGCGTGTGACTGAGCTGGAACACACCTGGCGCTGCGTGCGGCCAGGGTGCCGTGGGGGACACTCACCTCCAGCAGCAGCTGTCCCTCCAGCACCACAGACCCTCCGAGAGGATGACCGTCTCCTGGTGCGGTGGCACTGGCTGCTGGCTGCCTCGAGCACTTCTCCTGCATGACTGTTGACAAGAAGAGACGTGTTAGTCCCCTCCCAAGACCCCAGGCCTGGTCATGGCTTTTCTTAAGTTCTGTTTTCTTGTGTTTCCCCAACTTTCACCTGGTTCTTACTGGTAGAGCTTCAGGAGGTGTCAGGAGACATCAGAGGCATTTACTCTTATTTTTGATCTCTTTTCTAGCCCACTCTGTTCACTCGACACATGTTCAGAAAGCTAAAGCTTTGAATAGCCACAGACAGACCCAGCAGGTGCCAGTGCAGGCCCCACCGACCTTCCAGTCTCTGACACCCAGAAGGTGGACATGAGCATACCCACGGGTTGTGTCTCGGTGCTCAGAGAGATCCCGAGGAGCTGGCAGGAGCCCGGAGGTGACAGTCAGACCTCGGTGGCCTCCCCAACCCCCGAGGCCTGCAAGGAAGCCACTGCTGCCCCAGGCGGGGGTGGGGGCTGCCCCCAGCGGCACCAGGGTGGATTTGGGTTCAGTGTAGGCTGAGCGCGTGGCATGGGGGGAACTGAACTTGGGGGGACCTTATGCACGTCTAGTCACCTGTCCGCAGAGCCAGACCACAGCCCAGGACAGCCAAGCCCACGGCAGGCGTCGCCCCTCCCCGGCCGGAGCCCACTCCGGCCCCACCCTCCCCAGGCCGGCGGTAGCTTTGGGCTGGAGGCCGGCTGGGGTCTGCGCGGGCCCCACGCGCGCCCCCCACCCCGCCGGCCCCCACCCCGCCTCGCGTGCCCGCCGAGCGCCGCCCGCTTCCCCCGCGCCCGCGCTGTCACGCGATGGGGCCGCCAGGCCTCGCGTGCGAGCCGGGTCCCCGCCCCCGCCGCCGGGCGCGACGCCAGGACGACCGCGGACCGCGACGGCCAGAGCCCGCCCCGCCCCACCTGCGCCCCCGCCCGCCCCAGGCCCCGCTGCCATCTGGGGCCGCCGAGGCAGCGCCCCCGGCTCCGCGGGTGGGGGGGTGGAGGGGCGCGCCAGCCCCGCTCCGCCCCGAGGGACTTGTGAAGTCACCGCGGCCCCGCGAGGCGCCTTCCGGGGGTGCTCAGAGGCCCCTCCACGGCCCAGGCCCTCAGGCGCCTCTGCCCGCCGCCCCCTGGGGCGCGGGGAGCGGGGCGCGGGGCGGGCCCAGAGCTCGGGCCACAGGCCAGGGCTGCCCACCCAGAGATGAACAGGCCACGCAGCTCGGCCTAAACCCGCGTCTCGAGTCCTGGGTATCAGCTCTCGCCTGCCAGCACCCACTCCCCACTCTGCCAACCACCGCCAGGAACCTTGGCCACCCT
Organism: Daubentonia madagascariensis; assembly: GCA_023783475.1. NCBI lineage: Eukaryota > Metazoa > Chordata > Mammalia > Primates > Daubentoniidae > Daubentonia > Daubentonia madagascariensis. Next base: position 158,978 of record JAKFHU010002382.1, read on the forward strand.
GGATCCCATGGGCTGCCCCCCACTCTGTCACACCGCCTGCCCGGGCCCCGCCCCCAGGGATGGACGTTCTCTGTTTCGACCTGATTTCACTCATCCCTGCTGCCACCACAGGCTCCCTTCTGAGTGGCCCTCAAGACTCCTGTGTCTGGGAGTTGGACGGATGCCCTAAGGAGCCTAGGCTCACCTCTCCCCAACACCTGTTCTCCCCAGAACTACCGGGCGTGATCCTGGACCCTGTGAAATGCAGCAGAACTGCACCAAGCAGAGTATGCGACCAGGGAGGACCAGGGAGGGCCAGGGAGGTCAGGTGCTCCTTGGTGGGCGCAGTGCTCAGGGAGGACACCAAGCCAACTCCCTGCTCCCACATCCCAGCTGTTTCTGCAAACCCCTTTGCAATTTCCACATCAAATTAAAGGACCAGAGCCTCATAGTTTTCAAACATTCAAACTCTCCCTTCCTTTGCTTCTCAAGAACTAAAAGATAAATCGTTTTGCCTTTTGAAGATGAACCATGAAACATACATTCTGGAAGAAAATGCCATTTAGTGATTCTTACTGACTACAAGTTGAAATGCCTCACCTCTCCGTTCTCTCCTGAGGTGTTTTCTGTCCTGGCTCCTGTGCAGGAAGGGTTCGAGGAAACACCTGAGACTAGTGCGGAAGCCACCTGTGCAGGAGACTGCGAACAAGCACAGCCCCTGTGCAGCTACCAAGGAGGCCGTTCTAGAGAAGCAGGTGTGGGTGCCCAGTGGGTGACACAGACTGAGGGTGAAGAGGAGCCCTCGTGCCTGGGAGGGAAGGCCCGTGTGGCAGGACAGCCGCTCCTGAGGCACGTCTGCAGCCCTGATCGTGGGCAGGGAGCTGGCTCCAGCCTTGCTGGGACAAGGCCACCCCGTCAGGCTCTCGGGCAGCAGACCAGGACAGAGGGCCCTGGAGAGCCCCCTGGCCTCCCAGAAGACACCAGATACCCAGTGAGGAAGCAGAGCGCTGCTCAGACCCTGCCCCCACGCATGTGGGGGTGCTGAGGGCTGCTTCCTCCACAGAGGACTGCTGCCTCTGTTCCGGGAAGGGTGGACAAGTGTGTCTCACCTATCCTGAAGAGGTTGGGAGGTCCTCCCTTCCCTCTGATGTGCAAGACGGGGAGGGGGGACCTCATCCACTTCCCAAAAAGAGAGCATCTGCCCAGGGTGCACCTGTGCCCTGGGACCACCCACTCCAAGTTGGCCAGCAAAGGGAGGGGTGTCCAGAGGAGGCTCAGCTGCCCACATGGGACGCAAGGATGTGCGTGGCAGGGACATGTGGGTGCCTCACAGCCAAGTATTTCACTTGTCACCCTGTGTGAGCCAGGTGAGCACCAACACGTGAGAAAACAGGTGGGAGAGGTGCAAAGGGAGGGGCAGTAACCAGCCCACAGGGTGCGGTGGGAGGGGTGTGAACCTCCTGATTCTCTGCGGGCAGTGCTCCCCTGTGCTGGGCAGGGGGCCGGGGCTACTTGTCACCCCATATCCCCACAGTTCCATTCTGGAGTTTAACAGTTTGAAGATGGGTGCCGAGTGAGTGGGCGTGTGTGCACGAGTGTGTGCATGCAAGGGTGTGTGTGCGAGGGATGTGTGAATGCTGTGTGTTGGGGGCTTGCGACAGCGAGAGCGGGAAGAGAGGCCCTGGGGATGAATGTGGGAGACTGGACGGCAGTGCTGCGTTGGACGGGTCGTGCGGGTGCCTGTTTAACCTCACGTGAGAGGTGCTCATGGTGGGGGAGCGGGATGAGTCGTAGAAAGGGTCCCAGCCAGTGGGTGTTGGTGTAGGCGTGTGTCCTTCCAAAATCCTACTTACAGCATGTGGGCCAGAGAGGGTCAGAAATGCCATTCAGAGCCCCAGATCCCTTAGGCAAAAAATAACATCAGGAGTATATATAAACATGTTCATTCCACACAAACATGACATTTAGAAAATTAGAGCACAGTCCAAGATGTATATTGCATCAAGTTGTTGCATTTCCTATAGAAAGAACTTCCAGACTTTTCAAAATGCACCAAGCTATAGAGATTTCACACTTCCGTGCAGCTCAAAAAGAACCATAAAAAATGCGTTTCCTCTGAGCCAGCAAAGACCAGGCAGGCGGCAGCTGGCAGTGCCCATGCATTTCTCTGGTCGAGAGAAAGCGCCTTTAACCACTTTCTGAGGTCACACAACCCAGGAGCCTTGGGGCTCTGCAGTACCCCTAGTGACATGCTCGTCCTCCAGAGGAAATGCACCATTGCCTTTAAACCCCATGTTATCATGGAAGATGCAACCAAAAATAGCTCTTTGGGGAAAAAATATTTGTGCACATTGCAGGCCCATATTCTCTTCATGATGTGAAACATCTGGCATGAGCAAACTATTTGGGCATTCTTGTTTAGTTTCAACATATCAAAGGAAAGTACACCAGTCAAGCCAAGGGTTCAAAAAATGTTTTGTAAAACAGAACCCAAAAAAAGTGCTGGTGCTTTTTAAAAACCAAGTATTTATTCAGTTAATCAATGTAGGCACACAGGTGTAAAGATGCACACAAGACACCATGCAGGACCTGCTAACCTTACCCCAGTAGTGCTGCCCTGGTCTGAGAGTTCAGACAGGTGGTGATGCAGGTGACACACCCAGAAGCGTCTCCATCAGCAGCTCCAGCTGACATTTCCTGTTTGCTGGTGAGGGTGCCAAGCCCTTGTGAGTCCTCTGCCACCCACATACAGGTGCAGACGCTGCCCTGCTTGTAAACTTTCATGTCAAAGAGGGTGCTCAGCTTCATTTATAAATAATGAATTTATAAGTAAATTTGTAAGGTCACATAACCATGAATTTTCAGATAATGCTGACTTGGAGTTGACCTGCCTGTCAGTCATTATCTTTGATTTTCTCACATCAGTCACACATCATTGTAAGTAATCAGCTCCTTTCAGAGTCTTGCAATCCACAGTCAATAGACACAGCCTGAGCTGAGTGAAAGTCTCAGCGCCCTAATGCTGTCCCGCTGCACGGGGACCTTGTTCATTCGCCCATGCAGTCATTCACTTCTGCAGCATCTGTTCTTGCTGACCCTGTCCTGGGGTACAGCAGAGGAGTTGAATGAAACCTGCTAAGACAGGAGCTAAGTGTGAAGGAGGAAACAGCAGGCGACAGGTTCTGTCAAGGCCTGGGGGCAAAGGCTGTGATGTTGAAAGTGTGGCCAGCAGGCAGGGAGCGGTGGCTCACGCCTGTAATTCCCAGTGATTTGGGAGGCTGAGGCAGGAGGATGGCTTGAGCCCGGGAATTCAAGGCTGCAGTGAGTTATGATGCCTCCACTGCACTCCAGCCTGGGTGACAGAGCAAGACCCTGTCTCTAAAAAAAAAATGTGTGGCCAGGGAAGGCCACCTGGGGGGCCCAGTGGGGTCCTGGCTCTCAGAACTATAGGTGTGCTATGCTACAGGATGGCCTCTTGGAGCAAGGCCCAGGGAGGCCACCTCCCCTCCAGGAGCAGCACCGCCTGTTGGTGCCATGTCCAGCACCACCAAGACTGGCTCATTGCGGTCACCACAGCTACAGCTGCCCACTCCTCTGCTCTCCCCATCCATGTCCTGCTGCTCAGACCAGCATCTGTGAGATGGGGTGGTTATGATGGTAGCAGTGAGGAAAGTGTTAGCTATTTTTGTATTTCTCTTCTCAAAAGGACCAGGTGCCTGAAAATGCCAAGTGTACCTAAAAGCATTAAAACATGACTTGCCTCACAAACATGCATGCGCACACCATGCTCTCCCAGGACACAGCTACTCTGTAGGCTCCCCGCGTGACCTCCCATTCTCCCCCTGCCTCCTGCTCCTTGGGGACGTGCCCTCCTCCCAGCTCCTTCCTGGGCTGTAGCAGCCAGGCACCAGCTGGGATCCCCTAGGACTCACCTCAGAGCTCGTATACCACTTCCTTGCAACTTTTCAGTTTTAGTTTTCTTTGTTCCTTCTGTGTATGTTTTATTTTGAGACAATGTCAAACTTACAGAAAAGTTATAAGAATAGTACAAAGCACCCCAAAACCCTTTGCCCACAGACTCCACTTAAAAGTTTTACCAACTAACTGTCCCAATAACATCCTTTTAGCCAAGGGTGGTGCTGGGCTGCTGCTGTGCCTGTCACCATGCCACCCTATTCCCCACCACCTCTCCATCCTTCCCAGTCTCTCCATGGCTTTCATGACCTTTCAGACTTTTTGAAGATTATAGGCAAGTTATTTTGCAGACTGCCCTTCAGTTGGGGTTTGTCTCATGTTTCCTCATGATTAGACCAAGGTTATTCATTTTCAGCTGTAATATCACCAAAGTGATGCTGTGTTCTACTCACACATCCTGTTGCATGGTGCACAATGTTGATTGATTCCATTATTGGCAGCGTTAAATCTCATCATGTAGCACAGTGAATGCTGGGTTTCTCCATCCTAAGGTTTTTCCCCTTTGTATTTACTAATAATAGACATTTTGTACAAGACTACAAAAATCCCATTTCTCACCACTAATTTTAGCATCCATTGATGTTTCTTGCCTGAATTATTACTGCAATGGTTACCAAATGGTGATTTTATAATTCACCTCTTCTCTCCATAGTCGTATCTCTTATTATCTTGATTAGTCTGCTGTGAGGAAGAACTTTCTCTTGTGCGTTCACGTATGTCAGTGTGGACTTACGAACTCCTATTTTATTCACTGAGCTGCAACCCATTATTATCATTATTCCTTTAATGCTGAAATTGTCCCAGCCTTGGCCAGCGGAAGCCCCTTCGAGATGGCTTCTGTGTCCTGTGCCCCGTCTCCCTCCCCTCCGGCACCGCCTTGCTCCAGGTGTTTCTCACCCTTCTGGCATGTGCTGTTTGGAGCTTATCTTGTACTTTTCCTTTTCCAGCTCTGGAAGGTGCCTAAAAAGGCCTAGTTTCTTTTAATGGTGAAGAGTATCTAGAGACCATGATCTGAATGTTAGGCATGCTCACTGCTACCGGGGTGTCAGTGTGCCAAGACCCCCTCGGTGGACAGAGCCGGTGTGTGCGCGAGTGTACACACATTTAAGGTATACACTCACGTCTCCGTCTTTCTATGTTGAAAACCGTGAGTTCACACCAATACCTCCAATTCCAATTCAACACCACAAGATTCAGTACGCAGTGAAATTATTTTTCCTTCAATATTTGGCAGAAATCGCTTTAAAACTATCTGGGCCTAGATTTTCTCTGTGGGAAGATTTTAAACTGAATCAATTTCTCAAATGGTCATGTGACTATTCAGTTTTTCTATTTCTTAAGTCACTTTGATTAGGTCATTAAATATGAAATGCCTGATTTCGAATTAAAAGTTTATTATATCTCAAACAAAAAGCAGTACAATTAATCAAAGTGTGTGCCTAAACTATCAACACAGTGTTGCCATCTTAACGGTAGCTTGTTTATGCAGCAGCGAGGAAGCCTGGAGAGTGAGTGGCGACGAAATTGCAAAAGGCGTTTTCCGCAGCTTGTTGAGAATTGAATATTTTTCCTCACAAGAAGTGGTCCAAAGCCTGGAAGAAGTGGCAGTCAGTTGGTGCAAGGTCTGGTGAATACGATGGATGACAGAGAGTTTCCAGGTCCAGCTGCTGTAGTTTGAGCAGCGCTGTTTGTGTGACATGTGGTTGAGCCTTGTCTTGCAAGAGGACTGGCCTGTCTCTATCGACCAATCTTGGCTGCTTAATCTCAAGCATCCTCATCATTTCATCCAATTGGTGGCAGCAGACATCACTGTAATCAATTGACCAGGTTTCATGAAACCATAGTGGATAATACCAGTGCTGGACAACCAAACAGACACCATTAGCTTTCTTTGATGAATATGCAGTTTTGGACTGTGTTTCGGGACTTCATCTTTATCCAACCATTGTGCGAACGCTTGTGATTGTCAAAAAGAATCCATTTTTCATCACACGTAACAATACGGTGTAGAAATGGTTTGCCTTTATGCTGTGACAGCAAAGAAAGGCAAACTTTGATACAATTTCTTTTCTGATGCTCATCTAATTCATGCGGAACAATCTGTCCAGCTTCTTTACCTAGCTGATTTGTCTCAAATGGCCCAATATTGTTGGAATAGTAACATCAAACCTTGCTGCTAATTCACGTGTAGGTTAAGATGGATTTGCTTCCACTACAGCTTTCAGCTCATCATTGTTCACCTTGGTCTCAGGTCGCCCACGTGGCTCATTTTCAAGATTAAAATCACCAGAATGGAACTTCTCAAACCATCAATGGACAGTGTGTTCATTAGCCACATCCCTCCGAAACACGTCGCTGATATTTCAAGCTGTCTGTGCTGCATTGGTTCCACAACGGAACTCATATTCAAAAATAACACGAATTTTTACTTATCCATGGTTTCACAAAAATTGCTCTAAAAAAAAATTTGAAAGATAATCACAAGCCAAAACGTGCATTTGAAAGAATGAGGATGTACCTTCACAATAAAAAACAAAACAAAACAAGAAGTGTCAGAGTGAAATGTCAGAATCATCAACTGTCAAACTCAGTACTTAAGGAAATCAGAAATTCCATACTTAATAACATAATAATCTACATTTTCTAGGAATTTATGTTTTCAAATTTCAAATTTATTGGCACTAATTTCTACATAATAGCCTCCCTTTATATTCCTGATACTGTTTATTCTTTTCTCCTTGATCAGTCTCACTAGATCTTCATTTAAAAAGAACTCTATTATATGTTTCTTTTCCATTTCATTGATATCTTCGTTTTTATTTCTTCTATTTTACTGTTCTTTATCAGAACTATGTAACTGAATGCTTAGCTCATTAACTTTCAGCCTTTTATACATAAACACTTAAAGTTATTTATTTCTAAGTATTGCTTTGGCTACATCCCACACATTTTGATTTGTAAATATTTCTCCATTACATCATGTTTTCTTTTTTGACCTATGAGTTATTTATAAGTGTGTTTATTTGCAAAAATAAGGATTTTCAAGTTATCTTTTTTATTATTTATTTCCAGCTCATTTTCACTGAGGTCCCACCACACGCTCTTCATGATTTTGTCTTTCGATAGTTACTGAGACTTGTTTTATTGACCAAGATATATTTGTAAGTTCCATGTGTGCCTGAAATGATGTGACTTCCGTAATCTTGGGGTACAGAGCTTTATTGTATATCTATTAGATTAACCTTTTTTTTGCATTGTTCAAATCTCCTATAATCTTTACTGGATTTTCTTTACTTATATATTAAATACTGAGTTATAGTATTTAAAAATCTTTATCTCTGATGATGAATTTATATATTCCTCCTTATAATTTTGTCAGTATTTATTTTATAGGTTTTGAAGTTATGTTTTTAGAAGCACACAAATTTAAAATTATTTTATCTGCTTGATGAAATGAATTGCTTAATCATTATTTAGTGACTTTCTCTATTCCAGTAATGCTTTTTGCTCCCAAATTGATTTTTTGACACTAACATAGATTCATCAATTTCTTTCAGTTAATATTTCCCCAGTATGTCACTTTCATCCTTCCCGTACCCTGAGAGTTTCGATGTGCTCCTTGTAAATGGCACACAGTCATCCACTGTAATAATCTCTCTTATTTGTCATGTTTAGTCTACTTACATTTATTATAATTACTAATATATTTGGACTTTTGTGCTTTCTATTTGTTTCTGCCTCTTTCTTGTTTCTTCCTTTCTTGTCTTTTCCTTTTGATTGATTACATTTTCTTGTTCTACTTTTTCCATTAGTTGGAAAGTTCAATCTCATTTATATTGTCTTGATAATTATCACAGAAATTTTATTATAAATTAGATAATCATCTTCCAAAGTTAATACAGGAACTTTAGAACTTTTAACTCACGTTACCCTCTTCAAATTTATAAGCTATTATGGTTATGCATTTATTTTTCTTTTTTTATTCTTATAATATATTATCATTATTGTTTTATACAATTAATGTTTGATTTGATTTACCCATACAGTCACTACCTCTTGTTCTTCATTCCTTCTTGTATGTCAAGTCTTCTACTTGGAATTCCCTTCCTTTGGCATGAAGTACATCTTTCAATAACTTCCTTTAATAAAGTTATTGCTGGGTTCTCAGCTTCACTTAGTTTTTGGTCTCTGAGCATTCCTTAATTTCCTGCCAGCACATCAATATATTTTCACAGGTTTAAAATATTTCATCTTGTACCTCTGGCTGTTATCAGCAGAAGGATGGATCAGTTACCTAATGGAAATGCAAGAGATTGTATGTTTGGTAGCAGATATTCACCACTAGACTCTAAATGCCAGGAGGCAAGGATTATGTGGCCCACTTTTTTACTTGCACTGTAACAGGATGTTAATATGGAACTCCGTCAGTCTGGATTTTAGCCAAGGCCCGAGGACAACAGATGCCAATGGTTCCCATGTCCCAGAGTGAGAGTCTGGGTGACCTTGGCAGCAGAGGTGCAAATCGATAGGAGGGTTTCCTTGGAGGGGGCTGTGCTCTCTGTCCCACCCCACCACACCCCACCCGCACCGTGAGAGGGGTGGGGGGGTTTTCTCCTCACCTCATGCCCAGTGAGGGGCTTCATGAGGACCCCTGAGAGGCCTGCTGTGAGCCTCCTGAGGCTGGTAGGGCCACTGACAGCTGGTGTCCCTCTTACAGTCAAGAAATCTAAAGGACGAAAAGCCATTCCTGGAGTTCCCAGCAGGCGATGGGGCTGCATGGGGAAATAACTGCCCACCTGGGGTCAAAGGGCACACTGCCTGCGGGGCAGGTGGGCCGTACTGCCTGAACACTGGCCTGGGATGTCTCAAATCCTGCCCAGAGAGTGCCTGGAGATGTGAGAACAGACCTCACTCAGCAAGAGGCTAGAGGTACCAGCGGCTACCTGGAGGAATCATCTGTGTCGGCAGCTGCAGCCCCCGGGGTGTGGTGGTCTCTCGAGAAACCACGAGAAGACCCAAGGGTCCCTGCCAGCCTCATGTGCCAGCTCTCAGCCATGCCAGCCACGGAGACCCTCTCTGTCCCTCCCTCCCTAGAGGGCCAGAAACCATAGCAACTGAGGGAGTGGGTGGGTGGGGTGAGGAACCTGACCCCCTATGTCCCACCTGCCACAGCCCCAGGTGAGGGTGGGGAAGAGCTTCACAGTGAGAGACATTTAGAGTTTTAACTGTTTCACTGGGGCCTAGGACCTGGGGCCTGAAGCCATGTTACTGGATTACCTAGAAGGGACCAGAAAAGTCCTGGCATTATCCCAGTTTCTTCCAGGGGCAGAGGGAAAACCAGGCCACAAAGGGGGTTTGCCAGGCAGATGTGAGAAGAAACTCAAAGTTTTCTGCCATCCCCAGTCTGCTTCCTTCATGTGTCCTGGGTAGACCGAGTGAGTGAGCGACTGAGTCCCTGCTCTTCTTCTTTGCTACATTTATCTTTAGGAAGCAACTAAAAGAGGCAGGAAAAAATAAAATCAGCTCACAAGATAATCAGGAGAGATCTTTCCTTACAGCTGTGACGGCGCTTGGGGGACCTCCCCTCGAGGACCGCAGGGTCAGAGGCAGGAATGGCCGCATGTCAGGGCAAGACCAGCTCTCTGTCCTCTCCTGGCCCTTGAGTACACAGAAATACCCTGAAAGGACTGAAAACCAGTGTGTCTTTGCTGGATATGCCCCCAGGGGAAGCCATCTTCCAGAAGTGTCAGCGGTGGAGGGACGGCTGAGGGACGGAGTCCCAGCAGAACGAAGGGCACACGCAGCAATGCCCCGTGGTCACATCGACAGTGACCAGCCACTGAATGCTTCATATGCAAAACAGAAAAGCGACCCCAAACCTCCGCCATGCCAAAGGGGCTTGTCCTGCTAGGGCTGCCATAACAAAATGACTAAAACAACAGAAATTTATTTTCTCACAGTTCTGGAGGCTGGAAGTCCATGATCAAGGCGCCAACAAATTCGGTTTCTGGTGAAGGCTTTCTTGGCTTGCAGACAGCCGCCTTCTCACTGTGTCCTCACGTGGACTTTGCTCTAGACAGAGTGGGCTCTTGGATGTATCTTATAAGTCTGCTAATCCTATCAGATCACAGCCCCACCCTTCTGACCTCATTAACCTTAACAACTCCCTTAGAGGCCCCATCTCCAAACACAGCCAAACTAGGGGTTAGAGTTTCAACATAGGAATTTGGGGGGACACAAACATTCAGTCCATAACATTCCACCCCTGGTCCCCCCAAATTCATGTTCTCACATGCAAAATACATTTATTCCATCCCAACAGCCCCAAAAGTCTTAACTCACTCCGGCATCAACTCTAAAGTCTAAAGCCAAAGTTTCATTTACATATCGCCTAAATCAGAAACGCATGAGACTGGAGGTGCAGTTTATCCTGCAGCAGAACTGCTCTCCAGTTGTGAGGCTGGGAAATCAGTGAGTTATGTGCTTCTAAGACACGTGGTGAACTGGCATAGGATGGAAATTCCCATGCCAAAGGGGAAATCAGAAGGGAGAAAGGGGTGGTAAGTCCCAGCAAGTCTAACACTTCGCAAGGCGTATCCCTGAACTCCTGAAGCTTCAGAACCATCCTCTGTGACTGGTGTTCTGCCCCGGCCCACAGCTCTGCAGCGGCCCCACCCCCTGGAACCAAGGGGGAAGCAACTGGCCCCCGGGCTAGGGCAGGAGAGCAGTCCTCACCTCTCTGAGTCGCCATCAGGGTGGGTCTTCCCCTTCTTGGAAGATAAAGCAAGTTGGCAGCTGAATAGCTCTGTCCTCCGTCCTGTTCCCTTTAGTCCAAACTGCCAGTGTCTCAGCTGGTACAATCCCACCTCTATTCCTGGCTTCTGCTGAGGTGGCCGATCAAACTCGTGGTTCAGCCCATCGGTCTCTTCATCACATGTTGTTCAGCCACATCCATGGTGTTCTCTCCACAACACGCTTTCATTTTTTGCAATGTGGATAGGCTGAGAATTTTCCAAATCTTCAAGTTCTGGTTCCTTTTCTCTTAAAATTTCCTTCAATTTCTCTCTCTCCTCTCACGTTCTGTACGAGCAGTAAGAAGCAGCAAGGGGCACCTTCAACACTTGGCTTAGAAATCTCCTCAGCTGAGTGTCCAATTTTATCACTCACAAGTTCTGCTTTCCACAAAATGCTGCAAGACGGCTCAGCAAGTTCTTTGCCACTTTACGACAAGGATCACCTTTCCTCCAGGTTCTAGTTGTGTACTCCTCGTTTACATCTGTGTCCTCACCAGAATCCACTTTAATGCTCACGTTTCTACCACCGTCCTGTCCGTGGCGGTGCGCGTATTCTCTGAGATGACAGACGCTTTCTCTACTACTCCCTTTTCTTTCTCAGACCTGACCAGAACCGCCTTCAACATCCGTATTTCTACCAACAATCCCTGCATGGATCTAGGCTTTTTCTACACACACCTCAAAACCGCTCCAGCCTCTACCCATTACCCAGTCCCAAAGCCGTGCCGACATTTCAAGGTATGTGTTACAGCAACACCTCATTTCTCAGTACCAAAATCTTAATCTGCCTGGACTGCTTATAATAAAATACCACAGACTGGGGGGCTTGAACAGGAATTCATTTTCTCATAGTTCTGGAGGCTGGAAGTCCATGATCAAGGTGGTGGCTGAACTGAGCTTGGGAGATTCTCTTTCCACGGAGTCCTCCCGTGGCCTCTCTGGTGAGTGCTCAGAGCCAGGGAGGGAGCTCTTCTATGTCTCCTCTCCTGAGGACATCAGTCCCACCAGACCAGGGCCCCACCCTTAGGACCTCACTTAACCTTAATTACTTCCTTAGAGGCCCCATCTCCACATACAACCACACTGGGGATTAGTTTCAACATTCAACATGAATTTGGGGGGGGACACAAACATTCAGTCCTTAACAAGGATCATCAGGAAAAGGATAAATCATAGTGAAAGCTGAAAACAGGTAAAATTAGGCAAAATAATTACATATACTTCAGTCCTGGGTTTACCAAATCGCTTGACATGCCACCAAGCATGGTGTTCCTGAGTCCAAGACCCAGGACACGGCCTCGTGGTGCTGTGGGGCTTCTAGGCTGGCCCCACCCATGCTGGGGTGAAGCAGACCTGCCCGTCCACCCAGGGGAGAGTCCAGGTCCCACAGGCTGAACACAGAGAACGCACAGGAACGACCAGCCCCAGCCCCGACACTACCACAGGGTAAGCAGAGAACAGGGGCGGAGGGTGGCACTGCCTCACGGGAAACATCCAGGTTTTCAGAGTGGAAGCTGTGCCTCCTCTTCTCCTTGCTGTTTAGTTTTTGAGACGGTTCCCCCTGTGCACCGCTCTCGACAGCAACGGGAATGCACATGTTTGCCAGCTCAACACTGCTGCCCCAGTGGGTCAGTGGGTGGACATGGTTCATGCGCCAGGCCTGGGAGGGCCGAGGGCCCTTTGCCATCAGCACCCTGAGGGTCTCGCTCAGGGCGCTTTTCCTCAGCCTTGACCTGACCACCAGCCAGGCTTCAGTGACGGGGGCGGGGCTTCTCGGACCCTCCTGGAACCCTGCTGGGGGTCCCGCCCTGGGCCCTGGGGTGAGGCAACTGGCTCTGCGCCACCTTGCCACCCTTTTTATAACCCCAAATTTCCTCTTCTATGAACAGCAAAATTGACAAGAGTGGAAAATCCCAGCCTTAGCAGGCACCCACAGGAGAGGGGAGGAGAAGAGATTTTGTAACTTACAAGTGCCAGTCCCCAAATAGATAAAAATGAAATAAACTCCACTGCCTTCTAAAAGTCCACGCAAGTCAACACTGAAGTAAACATTACAAGCAAATTTTCAGGCCATATCACCCCTTGAAGTTGAAACTTTCCAGGTCATGTCCTTTCGAAAGGTGACTTTTTATGGAAGTTTTAATGAAATTAGCTCATCCATTTCTGAGTCAAGTGGCATAGATTAAGATCCAATTTTTATAGCTTGACTTTTTTCTAACTACACAGTGGAAATGAATTCAGGAAAGCTTTTAGAATTTCCTCTAAAATGGACAGCTTGAAGGGGATCACAAATTTTAGAATCTTTGGTAGAAAAAAACAAGTGATAGAAAAATCAAGAAGTGTATTATTTTACCTAACTGTGAAAGTGACAGCACTCTCATCAAGCCTGTGGACCACTAGGATTCATTTTATCTGCAGCCCAAGCATAAGCCCTCACCCGTACAGCAAGTCAGACAGACGCCCAGGGCGACCCGCCTGCGTCAGCAGGTGGTCCAGCAATGCACATCACCGAGGGTTTGGAGTCGGTGGTAGGGCTGGAAGCTCACTCTACCTGTATGTTAAGAAGAACTATGCACTCAGGTGGACATGGGGATAGTTGTCTAGACTTGCTGGAAATGTCAGAATTGAAGCCTTTCTGACACTGCCAAGCCCAGGCCTGGCTGGGCACAGCTGGACCCAACCAGAGAGGAAGTGACTCTGGCCTCCCTCCCAACCTCCCAGCCAGGAGGTCAGGTCTTCATGGGCGTGTCAGTGAGAGGAAGGTGAAATAACCCCATCTTTAGCTTGGGACAAAGCCTCCCTGCGGTGCAGCCCCAGGTGTCCAAACAGGAGGGTAAGGGAGCCTCCCCCCTGCCCTCAGGGCCTACTGACAGTCACTGTGGAAGCTGGGGTCCACTGAGCCCATATGCTCCATCTATAAAAGGGCGCTTCACAGAAAGCAAATCTGGAGGACCTTGTCCTTGGTCTGTCCTGGCACCCCACGCATGGGCGAGTTCAGGATGACACCCTGCTTCTTCATCACATCTTAACCCTCCTGGAAAAGCACACCGTCCTGCACACGTGCTAACAATGCAGGTCTCTGAGGTAAACTGAGCTCAACACCGCTGGAGCTAAGAGTGACCACCAAGCCACCATGGGCATGGAGCAGTCCAGGCCTGGGGTTGGAGATAAAGGTATAAAGTTAATACTTTTTCAGTATAAAATCAGAAAACCTGGAAAGTAAAACTACAACTTGCTGTAACCTCACCAGTCAGAGATAAGTGCTGTTAACATTTTGTTGTATTCAATTCCAGTGGGGGTCTGGGGCTGGCCAGGACCTAGGGAAAAGGTCCATGGGAGACCCTTGCACAGAGCGCCGTGTCTGAGGATGGCAGAGGCCAGCAGAAGCCCAGGTGCTCAGTCAGGTACGCTGAGACAGACTGCCTCTCCCTAAAGGGATGCAAGGAGGGGACGGTGTGGCGTGCCCCATCTCAGTCAGAGCGCGGAGTGGCAGCACCCCAGTCATGGTGCGCCCACGTGGCTGGTGCAGAACAGCCATCTGACCCCACCTATGGAGGCCCCATCCAGCAGTGACTGGATTTTTAATTTTAAAATAGTATATAGTTCAAACCGCTTCCGGGCATATCACCTCCAGCTCCTATACTTAGAACACAGAGTTCTCCCACCTTCCAAGGACAACGACCTCACAGGCTGTGAGGCTGCAGGTTTTCCGCAGCCCATCAGAGATCCAAGGTCCCAGGACACCTGATAACCAGAAATCGAAGAAAATACGGCACTTCTGAGGACAGACAGGACACGAGCCAGACACTGTGGACGCTGGTGAGGAGAATTCAGATAAAATTATGAATACGAAACCCCCGGTGGACACAGAACAGGGGATCCGCCTCTCCAGGGACCTTGTGAGAGGCCACAGAAAGAATGGGGGCAGGGCCAGGCTAGATGCAGGCCTGGGGGTGGACACCTGGCCCCACCTCTCCTTCTCCCGTAGAACAAAACTCCTGCCTGCCCCGGGAAGGGAACAGAAAACCCCTCTACCTCCAGGGAGACCATGGCCCCAGGAGGCCCCACCCCAGATGCAGGACCTCCCGGAAGCTCCTCCCCACCAGCAGGCGGAAGGAGGAGGCAACAGCAGCTGCTGCTGGGGAGGGGCCTGGCTGGCACCACGGGCAGTGGGGGTGCCTGGGCTGCTGCAAGGGTTGGTGCACCAGGCACCCAGGGCAGTGCAGGCCGCTGGTCACACCTGCTTAGCTGCCTCAGCCTCCTGACCACACCCAGTCCTGCACCTCCACGAAGCAAAACCCTCATTCCCTGGAGCCCCTGGGCTTGGGGGAACCCAGCCCCAGCCCCTCCCACCAGGGCTGCCGCACTCAGCCAGCCCAGGACCAGAGGCACAAACTGGCCCATCCAGCAACGTGGGTGGAGCGCCCTGACCTGAGAGTGGTGGAGAACAGCCAGGGCCACCATACGACCTGACACCAGAGAAAATCCACAGTCCTGCCAGCTCACAGCCAGGGGGCCAGGTCTGCCTGGTGAGTCAGCCCGAGCAGGGCAGGAGAAGAAAGGGGCGCACATCAAACAACCAGATCCACTTCCTCGATCACAGCTGGGCCCAGGTGGGACCCAGGTGAGAATCAGGTGGACACAGGGAGACATAGGTGACAATCCTACCTTGGAAGAAGCTCTTCACCCTGAGGTAACTGACACTGAGGCGCAGGACGGAAAGCTTGTCCAGCTTAGAGATGATGTCGGGGGGAAATGGCAGCAGACTGGCCAGGTGGTCCAGCTCCGCGTTCAGGCGGTCCCGGTGCCGCTTGGAAGGGTTCGACTTCTCAGCCGCCAGGGTGGGCCTCCTGTGGGGAAACAACCTCAGTCAGATGAGTTTCTCCACCAGAAGCCACTGGTATACGGGGTGGACACCTGTTCTCTGCAGTAACCTGACTAGGAGCATTCAAGCTGCCACCAAGACAGAAAGTGCTGATAAGGACTAAAACTCACCTATTCCTGAAGATGTACATGCTAAAACACCATAAATGTACATCAATAAACAATAATTCAGTATGTGGAGGGAATGCATAGAGAAATAAAGAACAAACTAGCATGAGAACAGCGGCTTGGGGCAAGGACGAAGGGCATGGCACCCTGGCTGTGTTACTCTGGCATGCTACTTGACCTCTCTGTGCTACAGGTCCCTGAGCTGGGAGGGGACACCTGGCCCCAAGATGTCTGGCCAAAAGAGTGTGTGTGGAAAACACCACATTCATTCAGCATCCCTCAGGGTCTAAAAAAAAAAACTAACACATTCCAGGAAAAATAAGAAGTTCCCTCACAGCATCAGTGGTGAAGACCCATGGCCCCTGGACAACTCACCTGAGCGCTCCAAACACACTTCTCCGGCCTTGCAGCCCCCATGCTGTCCCTCCAGGTGCGAGGGGCCCCTCTGAGCTCCCGTTTGTACTCTACCCAGTGGGGCTGAAGGGATGAGGTGAGGATGCAGAAGCTCCTCCAAGCACCAGAGACCGGACATCCCCCACTCTTAGGCCCCAAGACATGGCCATACCCCACGAACGGGCAGTGGGGCATCAGTTCTCCTCAACCCATGGCAGACCTGCTGTACCCACAAAAGAGGGGCATCCTGCCAGGGCTTCTCTCATGCCTGTAGGGGGAAAGGATGGCTCAGCCCCCACCCTGCCTCACAGTGATGGGCCCTCCACCTGTCCCTCTGCCCCACGGCCACCGCCCCCTCCACCTGTCCCTCTGCCCCACGGCCACCGCCCCCTCCACCTGTCCCTCTGCCCCAAGGCCACCGCCCCCTCCACCTGTCCCTCTGCCCCACGGCCACTGCCCCCTCCACCTGTCCCTCTGCCCCATGGCCACCGCCCCCTCCACCTATCCCTCTGCCCCAAGGCCACCGCCCCCTCCACCTGTCCCTGTCCCTCTTCATTGCTGCACAGAACAACTTCAACTGATGCCGCACTCTAGTACCATCCACATGTCATCATCTAAAGGGAAAAGGCAGCCAGTGTGGGGACCAGTGCATGGAAATGGGTGGGTGGGACCAGGCGCCTGTCACAGGCAGAATCACAGAAATCGGGCTGCCTGACTTACCAGGCCAAGCCTTTTTGGGATCCTGGAGCATCACAGGGTTGAGACTCCTGCTGTTTTCAGAGGCTTTGGTGTCTTTTGTCCAGACATTCCTTATTTTTCTACTGCGTTTATGCTCAAAAGTAAGCTGACAGCATGCAGGTTATAAGCTCTAAACTATCCCTTCAGAAACTCCACAGCAAAAACCCCTCCATATTTTTGTTGTCTAATGACATAGGCCATAAACCAATTACAGAACAGTCTGACAGCACCAAGGCCAGAAGCTCTTCCTTTTTTTTTAGTTGAGATACAATTCATATAACATAAAAATGACTATTTAAAAGTGAAGAGCACAGTGGCATTTAGCACAGTCACAAAGTTGTGCAACCATCACCTCTGTCTAGTTCCAGACGTTTTTGTCACCCCAAAGGGAAATCCCTCGCCCATTAGCAGTCTCTCCCGATTACCCTTCCTTTACATTCTGGCAACCCCCGGTCTGCTTCCTGTCTGTGTGGATTTGCCCATTAAAGATGGTTCATATGAACAGAAACAATGTGTGACTTTTTGTGTCTAGCTCTTTCACACAGCACAGTGTTTCCAAGGTTAATCCGTGCTGTGTCGTGTGTTAGTGCTTCCTCCTTTCGATGGCTGAATTACTTTCCATGCACCAGTTGATGAACATTTGGGTTGTCTCCTCTATTTGGCTATTGTGCATAGAGCTGCAGTGAACACTCATCTGGAAGATTTTGTTTGAACATACGCTTTCAGTTCTCTTGGGTGTATACCTAGGAGTGGAATTGCTGGGGCATATGGTAATTCTACATTTAATTTTTTGAGGAACCACCCAACAAACTGCTTTCCACAGTGGCTGCTGCACTGTTTTACATTCCCACCAGCAAAGCACAAGGGTTCCAATTTTTCCACATCATTACCTACAATTACTATTTTCCATTTTTTATTATAGCCATCTAGTGGGCATGAAGTGATATCTCTTTGTGGTTTTGATTTGCATTTTTCTAATGACTTTTGATGTTGAGTATCTTTTCATGTACTTTTTGTCCATTTGTATATCTTCTTTGAAGATGTATCTATTCAAGTCCTTTGCCCATTTTTAAATTGGGTTGTTTGTCTTTTGGTTTTTGAGTTGTAAGAGTTCTTTATGTATTCTAGATACTAGACCCTTATTGGATATCTGATTTGTAAATATTTCCTCCCATTCTGTAGGTTATCTTTGGTTATTTTTCCACTTTCTGGGCTTTTCTTAATGTGGCACCCACTCAAAATTACTCAAGCTGCTAGTCAAAATTTAAATAGGCAGGAGAACCTGGGGATAGACTGAATCAACTCTAGCATGCACTGGCATTCCCAGGACAAAGGATAAGCCTTCCCACAAAACAAGGGGAACACCTGATGGGCAGGTGGCAGTTGGGGGAGGTCAGAGAAGAGGAGATACACCAGGGAGATGACAGTGAGGAGGGCAGACAACAGACCCAAAACAGACCTGAAACAGCAGACACACGCAGGCACCTGGGAGAGATCCACCGGCAGGCGGGCAGCGCCTCCGTTCTGGGCGGCAGGTCCACATGGGGATTTGCTATGGTTTGAGTATTGGTCCCCTCCAAAATTCATGTTGAAACTTCATTCCCAAAGTGGCAGTGTTGAGAGGTGGGGCCTTTAACAGGTGATTGGTCATGAGGCCTCTGCCCCCATGAATACATTAATCCATTCATATGTTAATGGATTAACGGGTTATCAAGGGAGGGGAACTGGTGGCTTTCTAAGAAGAGGAAGAGAGACCCTGAGCTCACACATTAGCATGCTCAGCCCCTCACCACGTGATGCCCTGTGCCACCCTGGGACTCTGCAGAGAGTACCAGCAAGAAGGCCCTCACCAGATGTAGACCCGTCCATGGACTTCTCAGCCTCCATAACTATAAGAAATAAATTGCTTTTCTTTATAAATTACCCAGTTTCTGAGGACAGAGTTTGTCCTCCTTGCCTCTAGGCGGGCCCACTTCTCCATGTACCTCACCCAACCCTCACAGACAGACCCCCTCATGGTCCTGTGCAGTGCACACCTGGGCCCCAGCTTAAAGCTCACCTCCGTCTAGAGCTTGGGGAGAAGTACCCACCCCTGCCTCCTCCCATAAGGTGGGGCCCACAAATGGGCTGAGCCCCTCCCACCCCCATGCCATCCTATGTGGGCTCCGGAGGGAGGGATCATTGCCTGGTGAAGAAGCAGGTGTCCAGGAGCTGAGCTCAGCAAACACGGCTTTATTTCTTCAAACCTCCTTGCAACACTGACTGCCCCTCGCTGCTGTGCGGCACCACCCCCAAGCCCCAGCTCCATGAACCAGAGTGAAGACCCCACACAGGTGGTGAAGAGTGGCGGCTAGGAGTCGAGGAGCCTTGTGGAAAGGAGACATTCCTCTGAGCTGGCGTGGGCTGAAGTCTGGGAGCCTACGAGGAGGCTCAGGGAAGAGACTCCAATCTACTCCCGGGCAGGAAGTAACGGGGCAGGAGGAACCAGCCCACACCCCTTAGCAAGAAGCAGGCATGGGGGGCAACAAGCCTGCCCAGGTGGAAGGAGAGTTTAAAGGGAAGTCGTGAGGCCCCAAAACATAAAATGCCTGTGAATAAATCTAACAAAGGACACCCAAGACATCCAAACCAGAACTGTGAAATGTTGCTGAGAAAAATGTGGAAATACCTCAACAAATAGGAAGACAGACCATGCTCTTGGGTTGGAAGATTCAATATTGTTAAGGCAGCTGTTCTCCCCCAAACTCATCTATAGATTCAATGCAATCTCAATTAAAATTCCAACAGGAACTTTTACAGATATTGACAAGCTGATTCTAAAATTTACACGGAAACGCAAAGGACCTAGAATAGCCAATTAGAAGAACAAAAGTGGGGACTTATCCCACTGATTTTAGCCTTCTCTAAAAAGCACACTGTGAAAGATGCTTTGGTTATTAGAGAAAACAGAGAATACAGATGAACAGAGAGACTCTGGAACAGACTTGCATATTTTTCATTGGGTCTATTCCTTTGACAATTTGTTTCACAAAGATACTAAGGCAATAAAATAGGGAAAGGAAATTGTCTTCAATAAACGGTGCTAGGTCAACAGTTTATCCATGAAAACAAACGAACATCAACTCCAACCTCACACAATACCAAAAAATTAACTCGAAATGGATTATTAGACCTGAATGTAAAACTACTATAAAACTTTACAAGAAAACACGTGCAAAAATCTTTGAGATCTTGGGGTAGTCACGGGACTATAAGAATACAAACGAACAAAAATTTGATAAATTAGTCTTCATCAAAAGTTTTTAAAAAATATTTTGAAAGTCAATGTTAAGAAAATGAAAAGGTAAATCATAGATGGGAAGAAAATATTCACAAGGA
Source organism: Daubentonia madagascariensis (assembly GCA_023783475.1). Lineage (NCBI taxonomy): Eukaryota > Metazoa > Chordata > Mammalia > Primates > Daubentoniidae > Daubentonia > Daubentonia madagascariensis. Next base: position 179,227 of record JAKFHU010002382.1, read on the forward strand.
CTTGTATCCAGAATGTAAAATGTTGCCAGGAATGTAAAATGATAAAACTGCTTTGGAAAACAGTTTGTATGGTTTCTTAAAAACTTAAACGTACACCTACTACGTGGCCCAGCAATTGGTATCTTCGGTATTTACCCAAGAGAAATAAAAACATACAACCACACAGACTTGTACACAAATGTTCAAGGCAGCTTTATTTGCCTTGAACAACCTAAAACTGGGAACAAGCCCCAAACTGGGAACAACCTAAATGTCCATCTGCCAGTGAGTAAACAAATTTGGTATATCCATACAACAGAACACTACTCAGCAATAAAAAGGAATAAACTGTTGGTACAAACATCAATGAATCTCAGAATCATTATTCCAATTGAAAGTAGCCCAACAAAATACTGTATTATTCCATTTGCACAAAACGCCAGGAAATGCACATCACCTACAGCTACAGGAACCATATCAGAGCTGCCTGGAGACAGAGGTAGAGGGAAGAATTAGGCAGAGCCACAAGGAGACTTTTGGAGTGACGGAGATGTTTGTAATCTTGATTTTGGTGGTGGTTTCATGGGTGTATACAAAGTCAAAACTGATCATATTGAACACTTTAAATTCGTGCAGTTCCACTGAAATGCAGTACTTCAATTATACCCCAATAAAGATAAAAACGCAGAAAACAAAAGGAAGCCCTGCAGTTTCCACACTGTTATGCGCTGAAGGCACTGTCCCTGGTGAGGACTCTGAGGACCCCAGTGGACAAGACTTGGAGCTCTGAACACGCTGATGGTGGCACAAGGCCACCACTCCTGGATTCAGAGTCACTCATGGCACCCAAATAATGCCAAGGCTGGGCTAGAGGGAGGAAGACAGTTTCAAGGGCCCTGCCAAGAGGAAGACTGCCCCAGCCAGCGGCCCAGCTCCCCCTGTGTCAGCTGCCCTCTGCACCCAGGCCCTCGGGGTCCTCTCAGGAGCAGGTTCTAGCCCAGGAGCCAGCTCTTGTGCATCTAGACCAATTCCACCTCTGACTGTATGCTTACCTCCACACCCCACAACCTTTTTCACCCACCCCTTCCAGGTGAGAAGATGTGGCACACACAGACCCATCACCTACCACCCGCCCACAGAGGAGGACCAGACCAGAACTCCCCATAGCCCTCGGGTGTGGTGGGAGCCACAGCTGGGACAGTGGAAGCTGGTAAAACTCACCTCCCAGGAGAGGCTGCAGGACAGGTGCCCCTGTGCTCAACACCAAAAACAATGAATTTGGCCTCCAGTTTCCCCAGAGCATGTCCCGGGGGGTCACTGTACACGTGCACATACCCACAGCCCCTGCAAGCAGCTGGACAGGGCAGCCTTCTCAGAGATGCCGTGCTGGGACACGCCTGCCTCAGGGACCTGCTGCACCTGGCCATGGCATGTCCACACACACTGCCAGGACAAATGGGTGTGGTAGGTGTGTGTGGCCGAGTCTGAAAACATGTGGTGGCTATTCAAGTAATTCTACTGCGTTTTATTGCCCCTGAAATCACAATTACTTTTTTCCTTTTTTCCCAAGTGCTCGAAAGTTTTAAATTTAAACATATGTATTTTAAAGATTTAAAGACTGTATTAGAAGAAATAATGGGACTATTCTCTTATAAACTTGGACCAGGGAAGATTTTCCTAATCGTGATATAAAATTAATTAGCCACAAAGGTAAAGACTGATAAATTCAACTTCATAAACATTCAATTTTTTTCTGCATGGCAAAGAACACCACACGTAAAATCAAAACTGGGGTAAAGTATTTGAAACCCATTCAAGAATTAATTTCTCTAGTATACAACAAGATCCTACAAATCAAAAAGCACAAAAACAACCTAACAGAAAAATGAAATGACCAAATTAAAATGACCAAAGTCTAAAAAACACTACATGCCAAGGCACAGGGAAGAGGCACTTTCAAGGTCCCTGCATGGCCACTGCCTCCAATGCTAGGAGTTTGGCAATAACTAGACAACCACAAATGCCCGTACCCTCTGACTGAACAACTCCACTTCTAGGTTTTTATTCTCCCCATATATGAGTGTTGGGTCTGGGATTTGATTTTACTCTCCCACAAGCTAGTAACCTGTTACTATATCATGAATGTGGGAAGGAGACTTGAGACCCCAAGTCACAGACAAAGGACTTACTAATCACGCACAGCAGGCAGTGTGAGCATCAGCATGTTTGTTATTTACCCTGTTCCCCCAAGTCCCATGGGGTGACATGGAAGGGTCAGGCTGCTGCTGCGTGTGCAGCTGAGGACACTGAGTTTCGGGAATCCACCTCTTTTATAGTAAGCAGTAAACAAGACTGCTTTGTCCTGACAGGAGGCGTTAACTTATCCTTCAAGGTTGCTCGCTGCAAATTCAACCCTGAGAGATGGCCAGGTGAAGGGCCTTGGTGTACTCAACACAAACATGTCAGCATGTTCGGCACCCAGGCGGGCTAACTCCCAACACTGAGCACATGTGCAAAACAATGCGTGGCTGAGACCTGCCACTGCATTGGAATAAAAACATAATAAAAGCAGGAAATTTAGTTCTGATTCTTCCCTAGACTGCCCCACCATAGAGACCAATGCTTGTAGCCGTATGGCAAAGCTATTTTCTTTTCTTATTTAATGTGACAAATCCGTCACTAAAACAAACCTCTCTGCTGAGTGCACAAACTCTGGAGCACATTTCCACTGCCCACCCACTCCATGGACCCCGCCATCAAAGCCTCACCCTCCCCTCCTGGCCCTCAGGATGCTGCCCCTTCGCCTGCAGACCCCCGCTGTGCCCTGCATCCAGCTCCAGCTCCAGCCCCTGCCCTGCAGTGCTTGGAGGGCATCGCAGCACAGCCAACTGGGCTTCAGCCACCTTCCAAAGTCCAGCTTCACAAGCAGGTCAACCCCAGCTCACACCGACCGTGCAGCCGTGTGGCTGGTGTAGCTGCACAGCTTGCACAGAACCCTGCAGCAGGAGCCAGGAGGCTAGCTTGTGTCCCAGACGTGAGCCACACACGGACACTGCTGCAGCAGGTGTACACACCCTCCACACAGACAGCCTCACACTCACAGACACACGCACACAGACACACTCACACACAGACACACAGCCACACACACTCACAGACACACACACAGCCTCATACGTGCACACTTGGCCCCCACAGGGTCCCCCCAGGGTGGGCAGGATCCCCAGCTGTGTCTGTGTCCTCTAACTGCACCTCCTGAGGCCACGGAGGGCAGGGCCAGCCCCCCAGGGGCTGCTGCATGTGCAGCTGAGGACACTGAGTTTAGGGAATCCACCTCTTTTATAGTAAGCAGTAAATAAGACTGCTCTGGACACCCAGGGTGCCCCCCAGGGTGTCCCCCCTCCCCAACCCTGCCCCCACTGGTGGGACCCTTTGGAGGAAGCCTATGGCTCCCACGCCTCTCCCTCGCTCACTTTGTTCTTGAAGCTCACTTTTTTCAGTGAAAACACAAACTATTCCCCTTCATCAGCAATAATGAGCAAGCACAGAAGACGGGATACTTTACTGTTTCTGGAGGGGCTTCCTCCTCTTCCTCCCCGCGTACGTGCACTCGCTGGGCGGGATCATGGTCCTGGGCCCTGGAAAACCAGGGGGCATCAGGGGCAACCCTCAGCAGACCCCAGTGAGCCCCTGGCCCCCCGGCGCCCCCCCACGTGCCCCCAGCATCCCCCAACGTGCCCCCCACGTGCCCCCAGCGCCCCCCAACGTGCCCCCAGCACCCCCCAACGTGTACCCCCACATGTCTCCTGACACCTCTCCCACATTCCCCTGGCCCCCCGGACTCCTCCATGTGCCCCTGGACCCCCAGCGCCCCCCAATGTGTCCCCGGGCCCCCCTATATGCCTCCTGCAGCCCCCATGTGCCCCCAGGCCCCCAGCACCCCCCACGTGGTCCATAGCACTCCCCCAGAACTCCCCCATATCCCCAGTGCCCTGTGGACAAGGCCCACCTGCCCAGGCTCAACGCCATGGGGTGAGGGTCCAGTCCCCTCAGGCCCTCACAGGGACCCAGCACAGGGGGCATTGCCAGCCTGCGGCAGAGGCCCCTCTCTGCACCCATGGCCGCTCTGTGGCATTGCTGAAGGGTCTGCTTCCTCTTCTCATCCCTCTTCTCCCTGAAGCCCTTGATGGCTCACTTCTCCAGTGCTGGACTTCCCCTCTCTCACTCACCCACGCCCCGAGCCCAGCTGACTGTGCCCCACAGTGCTGGACACAGGCCGTGCATCCCAGCAGAGGCCCTGAGGAGCAGGCCTGGGTCTGGGCCCCAAGGGCTGTCAGCTGGCCTATCCCCCACCCAGGAGGGCATCACCCTTCTTGTCACAGAATCCTGATTTTTCCATGCAGTGAGGTCCTCTGAGCCCTTACAAACATCCTGCAGACCTGTGTGCCACAACCACCCCATGCTAGGCTCTGGGGAGAAGGCTGGCAGAACTTCTACCCTGTGTGGAAAGTGCCACAAGAATATTGGAAATGTATCATGGATCCACTTTAAATATAAGAAGTCCGCTCTGAATAGAAAGACATGAGTAGGTAAAGTAAACATACAGAAGAAGATACACCATACAAGCTTTAATCCAATGAAGTTGGATGTGAGTATGAGACAAAGCAGATTTCAGAACAAGGAATGTCACCAGGAAAAAGAGGTATATTATACAATAATAAAGGGGTCAGTTTTCCAAAAGGACATGGCAATCCTCAATATGTAGCTACTTAGTGACAGAGCTTCAAAATATATGAAGCAAAAACTAATAAAACTGAACAGATAATTCATCAGAGATATTAACATTCACATCTCAGTAATCAATAGAACAAGTAAACAAAATCACAAAGGATACAGAATATCCAAACAACAACAGATTGAATTAATGGAAATTTATAGAACACTCCATTCAACAACAGCAGAGTATGCATTTTTTGCACATGGAACATTCACCAAAATAAACCATATTCTAGGACTTAAAACAATCCTTAACAAATTTTTAAAAAAATAGAAATATACAAAGTATGTTCTCTGACACAATGGAATTAAACTAGGAAGATATCTGGAAAATTCCCATGTATTTGGAAAGAAACCCACTTCTAAATAACCACAGGTCAAAGAGGAAGTCTCAAAGAAATTTTTAAAATATTCTGAACTGAATGAAAATGAAAATACAAATATATCAAACTTTGTGGGATGCACCTAACCAGTACTTTGATGGAAACTGGCAGTATTAAATGCTTACGTTAGAACAAATTAAAGATCTAAAATAAGTAATCTAAGCTTCCAACTTAAGTAACTAAAAGAAGAGAAAATAAACCCACATCAACCACAAGGATGAAAATAATAAAGAGGAATCAATAAAACTTAAAACAATGAAGAAATATCAATGAAACCGAAAGTTGGTTCTTTGAAAATATCAACAAAATTAATAAACATCTAGCCATACTGATCAAAAAACAGAAAAGACACAAAGTGCCAATATCAGGAATGAAAGAGAGGACATCACTACAGACCCCACAGACATTAAAAGAAAAATAAGAGAATACTGTTATGAACTGAATTGTGTACCCCCAAAATTCATATGTTGCAGCCTTGACTTTGCATGTGACTGTATTGGAGATAGAGCCTTTACCCCTGTAGGCAATTAAGGTTATAGGAGGTCATAAGGATGGAGCCCTGATCCCACAGAACTGCTGCTCTAATAAGAAGAGGAAGGAAACCAGAGCTCACACTCACTCTCCATCATGTGAGGACACAGTGAGAAGGCTGCCACCTGCAAGCCAGGAAGAGAGTGCTCACCAGAAACCAAATCAGCCTATACCTTGTTCTTGGACTTCCCAGCCTCCAGAACTGTAAGAAATAAATATCTGTTGTTTAACCTACCCAGTCTGTGGTATTTTGTTATGGCAGCCCAAGCAGATTAAGACAGATACTATCCCCATAAATTCAACAATATAGACGAAATGGAGGAATTCCTTGAAAGACACAAACTACCAAAACTCACTCAAGAAAAAAATAGATAGTTTTATATCTATTCCAACAAAGAAAATTCCAGGCCCAGGTGGTTTCACTGATATATTCTACCAATTCAAAGAAGAAATAATACCAATTCTCTGCAATCTTTGGCAGAAAATCAAATAAAAAGTTTTAAATTGGCAACTTCTTTATGAGTTCACCTTTACCCTAATATCAAAGAGAAAAGAAAACTACAGACCAACACCCCTAATGAACATAGACACAAAAGTCCTCAATAAAATTCAGGTATTAGTAAATGGAATCCAGTAATATGTAAAGTGGGATTTATCCAAGTGGGAATTCAGGGCTGCTTCAACATCCAAAAATCAATCACTGCAATTCACTATAGTAAACTAAAAAGAAAATATATATGATCCTCTCCATACATGCAATAAAACATTTGACAAAATCCAAATCCTTTCATGATAATTAAAAAAAAAAACACCTCTCATCAAACTAGGAATAGAAAGGAACTAAAGTAAGTTGCTAAAGGGCATCTGCAAAAAGCCTACAGCTAAAATCACTTCTAACAGTGGAGACTGAATGCTTCCACCAAAGATCATAAACCAGGCAAAGAGGTGCTGTATCACTACTCCCATTAAACATCATATTTGTGTACTAGACAGGGCAATAAAGTGAGACAAATAAATGAAAGTCATAAAACTGGGAAAGGAAGAAATAAAGCTCTATCTGTTCATAGACAACATGATTGTTACATGTAGAAAATTTCAAAAGTTTTATAAAAACAAATCTCCCCTAACCAATTATTGAGTTCAGCGAGTCACAGGGTAAAAGGATAATATACAAAAGTCAATTGCATTTCTATACATTAGCAATGAACAATTGGAATTCAGATTTTTAAAAAACTAATACCATCTACAATAGTACTCAAATAAAAATGAAACACTTGTGTGTAACTCAGCCCTAAATAACAGGAAGGGAAAGGGGGTGACAGAAAATTTAAGAAATAATAGCAGATACTTTTTCCAAATGTAATGAAAATTGTAAACCTACAGATCCAAGAAGCTCAATGACCCCAAGCACAAGAAACATAAGGAAAGTTACACCAATACACATCATAATCAAATTGCTCATAACCAGTAATAAGTAGAATAACTTTAAAAGCCAGAGAAAACAGGCACTGGGTACAGAGAAACAGAAATAAGGATAACAGCAGATGCCTCATCAAAAACAACGCAAGCAAGAAGACAGTGGAGCAGCATCCTTAAAGCACTGAAAGGAAAAACAAACCGAAACCTAGAATTCTATGACCTGTGAAAATATGTTTCAAAAATGAAGGTGAAATAAAGAGTTTTCAGGCATACAAAAGCTGATAGAATTCATTGCCAGTTGACCCATACTATAAGAAATATGAAAGGAAGTCTTCACTCCAAAAGAAAATGATACCAGATTGTAACATGGATCGACAAAATGGAACAAAAAGCACAGGAAATGGTAACTGTGGGTAAATATACACAATTTTAAAAATTATTGAAAGTTATATCTTTAAAAGATAATTGTTTAAACAATAATAACAACTGTACTGTGGGATTTATAACCTATACAGGCAGCAAGTGTACGGCATTTCCAGCACAGAACGAGTCAGGGGGGAAATGCTCCTCGTGAAGCGGTATGACAGCACTTGGAAGTTGTGCCAGTCACCATTCGTCTCCTCTGGATTCCAGATCCACCCCTCCTTGCCTGGTGTGCATGAGTGCGTCGGGCCCTCCAAGCGTTTCTGCTCATAGTGAGCCGCTACCCCGCCTGCAGAGGGCACGGGGCAGATCTCGCAGGAGGAAGGGGCACTGCGGACTCCAGAGCCCCTGCGTCTCCTCTGTTCCTGCCCAGCACTGCCAGAGACGGGGAAGCCCACGAACCCCCCACCCTCCAGGAGGCTGAACCCCGCTTCGGGGAGGGAACCCTCTTCCTAATGTGCTCTTCAGACCTAAAGCACCCTTCAGAGTTCTCTTTTCACCTCTATAGTTACTCCACTGTCGTCGTCAATACTTCTTAATAGTAACGTTTCTCAATTCAAACAAAAAATTAAGTTAAAAATATGAAAAGCTGATTTCTTAAAGTCTGCATGTGTTAGAGACATACACTAAAATACATACGAAAGAAATGGCATGTTAGGAATCTTGCTTCTACACAATCTGGGGAGGGTGGTGGAATCTAAATGGTCGGGGACAGCAGAGTGAGGTTTGAATGAAACTGGACCAGCCAGTATTGATAGCTGACCATCTATGCTGGCTGATGATAAATTGGGCTCATTATGCAAATCTCCTCCAGTTTTGTAAAAGATTTGAAAAATTCCATAATAAAAAGTTTGGTTTTTATAAAGCATTAAAAAGAAAGAAAATGTGGCGTAAGAACAGACATACTACGGTGAACTGATTTTCAACAAGGGCGCCACATGCCCATGAGCTTAGACCCCTCACACAATAGGAAAAAATTAACTTAAAATTGATTAAAGACCAAAATGGAAAAGCTAAAACTATAACACTCTTGAAGAAAACATTGGGATTAATCTTCATGGCCTTAGATTTGACAATGACCTTAAATTTGGCAATGAATTCTTAGATATGTCATCAAAAGCACAAGTAATAAAAGAAAAAAATGGATAAATTTGACTTCATCAAAATTAAAAACTTTTGCTTCAAAGGACACTATCAAGAAAGTGAAATGACAACCCACAGAATGGGAGAAAACATTTGCAAATCATATATCTGATAAGGGTCTAGTATGCAGATATAGGAAGAACTCTTACAACTCAACAACAAAAAGATAAACAACCCAATTTTAAAATGGGCAAAGGATTTGAATAGACATTTCTCCAAAGAATATATACAAATAGTCAACACATGAAAAGATGCTTAGCACCATAAATCACTAGGGAAATGATTTTTTTAGCAAAAAAAAAAATCCCTAATTAGGTACCACTTTACATGACCAGGATGGCTATCATTTTTTTAAAAATGGGACATAAGTGTTGGTGGGGATGTGGAGAAATTGGAAACCTTTTGCATTGCTGGTGGGAATGTAAAATGGTGCAGCTGCTATGAAAAACATTTTGGTATTTCCTCAAAAAGTTAAACATAGAATTACTATATGACCCAGTAATTCCACTCCTAGGTATACACCCAAGAGAACCGAAAGCATATGTTCAAACAAAAGTTTGCACACAAATGCTCATTGTTATTCACAATAGCCAAAAATGTAAACAACTCAGAGTCCATCAGCTGACAAACGGATAAACAAAATGTGGCGTATGCACACAATGGAATATTACTCAGCCATAAAAAGGAATGAAGCACTGACACCTGCTACAACAGGAAAACACTGTGCTACAGGAAAGAAGCCAGACACAAAAGGCCTCATAGTGATCCCACGTATACGACAGATCCAGAACAGGCAAATTCATACAGTTAGAAAGAAGGTTAGGGGTTGCCAGGGACTGGGGGAGGGGAGTGACTGCTCAATGGGTAAGCACCATTTGGGGTGATGAAAACGTTTTGGAACTAGGTGGTGACTGCATAGCTTTGCCAATATACTAAATGCCAATGAAATGTTCACCTTTAAATGGTTAATTTTATGTTATGTGAATTTTGCCTCAATAAAAACATATAGAACATAAATTTACATATAAACGTAAAATTTCTTGAGCGTTAAGAAAGCAAGCAAATGGCAGGACAGAAGGTGGCACAGGGAGAATGGAAAGGCCTACAGCAAATCTGGTGGATAAGGCAGCAGGGAATGGCAGTGGCTACAGGGACTTGTGGGGTCAAACAAAGGTCTTTAAGCTAAGGGGTGATCCCGCGGAGGAGGGCCCTGCACAGGTGGACTGGGTGGCTGGACAGTGATGGTGTCCAGGGGCTGCAGGCTGGAGCAGGGACAGATGCTGGTGGGCAGGTGGCGGGGAAGAGGTGAGAGCCCGCTTCAGAAGGGTCCGGCCTTCTCAGGGAGGCGGTGTGGGGCACCCGGCCTCACCCGTGGCCACACGCCAGGCTTGGTGCACTTCTCTGAGAAACCAGGTTGGGCGCTTGGTGGCGGAAGGCCAGCGTGCAAGGCCATCCCGTCTCAACTGCAAGGCTTTTCAACTCAAACAGGAAACTCCTGAGCCACACCCAGGCCTGGCCCAGCCAAGGGGGCACAACAGGCCAGGGACGTTTCCCAGCACCCCAAGACGCCCCCCACCACCCCTCGAGGTAAAAGAAGGTGAAGGGGAATGGGCAGACTTACACCAGCCCCAGCAGACCCTGGATCCGGCACCACCGGCCAGACCAACCCCCATCCCCAAATGAGCCCAGAGCAGCAAAGGTTCCAGGGTTGGGGGATGACCTGGAAGATGGCGGGGCAGGGGACACTATGGGGGCAGTGCTGCTCATCCTCACTCTCCTACATCCAAACTCCCATACGAGCAGCAGGGACTGAGACAGGAGCCCCATGGCGTGGCCCTCCCCAGCCTCACACACCACACACTCGCTGGTGGCTACCTGCTGCCTGCCATGTAGTGGCCAAGCCACGTCTTCCTGGGTGTCTCCAGCTCAGTGCCGGGGAACAGCCTTAAAAGCACAGGTTCTGGCAAAAAGCACCAAGAGCAGATAAATACTCTCAAGATACTGTCCTGTTGGGGGGCTGGGGCCACAGTGTCCCCTGAATAACCAGTCTCAGTTCCTGCTCTATGTACTCTAAATATGGGAGGTGGATGTTCTTGCAATTGGTTGTTCCGTTTTACTGAATACTTGTGCACTCTCCTCAAGCAGACAAAGCCTCCATCGGGTTGGACCAAACTGACCACAGAAATGACCCTCTGAGGCAAGATGTGAGTGTCCCTGGCCTGCTGACAGCAGCTTCCTTCACCGCCTCAGTTGTGGATGGAAGGCACCCTCCCCAGTGGGCTCTTTGTGCCTGGGCCAGGGTCCCTCCTGCAGCCAGGGGCTGAGCTGGGGGCCACGGGCCCAGCCTTGCCAAACATACTGCTCACAGATACTCACAGGTAAGCCCCGTGCTGCACCAAGCTGTGAGCTGACCGCATTTCTCTGAGAAATCTGAATTTTTCTAAGAACGTTTCTCCTACAGTAAAAGTCATATCTGTTCATTTTAGAAAACACGGACAAGAGAAAAATAAAAATAAAAACCACCCCAGGCAGTGGTATCTACCCACTGTCAGGTCTGGGGATGCCCTCCCAGTCTTCCTTCTACTCATGCATTCTCGGCAACTCTGGGACCACACTGGCACTGCTTTGTGCAGGATGGAAATGACTCAATCCGTCTTGAGTCCAAGTGCCGCTGGTCACTCGCTCTGACCTCACCTGTAAAGTGAGTGATAATGCCAACGTTGCACAGGCTGCTACAAGGACTGACTGAGGTGGCCTGGGCCCCGCACTCTGGAGTGCACACACGCTTCTGCAAGCCCCTCCAGGACCACAGCCTGTGGCTGGTCACACAGAGGTCCTGAGGACGCAAGCCCCTCCCTCCTGTGATGGCCCTTGGTGTGGCCGCAGCTGGATAGGCCCACTGGATGCTTCCAGAGTGCAGATTCCTCCAGAAGCAGCCCCTCAAGCCAACCAGGGAACAGAGACCTTTGGGAGGGACCCCTTGATAGGCACTGCCCAAGGCCTCCGACTGCTGACAGAGCAGAGCCAATCACCTGCCCATGGGTGACTCCCATGGCCTCCCCAGTACAGGTCACAGCAGCCACCCCAGGGCAGGCACCCCTGGGGGTCTGTGCCACTCAGACTTCCAGCAACACCAGGGTTGCACACCCCTCTCACAGTATCCACAGTCTGGGATTTTCAGCCACTCAAAATAAGACTTCAGTGAAAAAAAATTGGAGGTGCTACTAACTGAAACCAAGCCTGGAACACCTGCCCTTCACAAGGGTGAGAACCCACAGGGCCTGCTGCTCTCTGCCCCCCACCCAGCTCAGCCCCACCCGAGCCAGGGCCCCCGCCGCAAGGCCCTGGGGGCCCGTTGGAAGCCCCTTGCCAGCATCTGCCCAAAACACTTCTGAAAGAAATCGCGCCCAGAGCAAAGGACAGTTAGCGCAGCTGCCCCAACGTGGCACAGGAGGGTCAACACACACGTGGGGGCGTGAGAGAGGTGGGAACATTACCGAACGGGAAACTGAGGACCAGGAGCAGCGGAACTGCAACCACTTCGCTCAAAGGTCTGGTTTTCAAGTGAGAAGCGGCCAGCAGGACCCCAGAGTGCCCGCCCCGTCCAGCGGCCCCAGGGCCCGGCGACGCGAGGAGGGGCTGGGAGGGGGTCTTGGGTGACGCGGCGCCCACCGCGGGGCCGCGAGGCGGGGTCCGCTGAGCGCACTTACCCGGCGCCGGCGGGGCGCAGAGGCTCGGGCGCGCCCGCGGGACAGCCCGCCCGGGCCAGCAGCTGTGGCGGCTCCGGCGCCCGCATCCCGGGACCAGGCGCGGGGCGGGCACAGAAGGGCGGCCCCACCCCGGCACGCGCGCCCGCCCCGCCCCGGAGCTGCTCGGCCGGGAGGCGGCAGGAGGCGCCCGCGGGCATCGCGCTCGCCCCGCCCCGGCGCCCTCGCGCCCCGGCGGTCCCCCGGGGTCTGTCCCCCGGGGTCAGTGCCCTGAGCCCCGCGAGGCCCCGTGCTTCCGGCCCCTGGACCGCCTGCCCCCGACTCCCAGGGTCACTGTGCCCCTCCGACCTGCGGAGGCCACGGCGCACCCGCCGGCTGTGCCTAGGTGCGGGGCCGGGGCTCCCTCGGCCCGGGGCGGGGGTGGAGGGGACTGTTCGATCCAAATCGATCAAGCAGCGATAGCCGCTCGCCTGCCCTCTGGGGTCGTCTGGAGAATCGAAAGGACTAAAGGTTGTTACAAGCTACACAAAATATTAATATGATACTTTTTGACCCTTAACTTCCCAGGGACAGGATGTGAGCCAGGCACACAGGGTCGTTCGTGCGACGTCCCTCGTCCGGGACATTTCAGGGTCCCACACAGCGGTGCGCGCGGCCCCGGACGTGCCTGCTTGGCCGACCCGCGCCGTGGGCACCCGGGCCCCGCGCGGACCAGCGCGGCGTCCTCCCTGCGGGGCCTCCCGGCCCGCGGCCGCACGAGGCGGGGCCCGCGGGGCGCACTGACCCGCGTCTGTGCGCGTCCTGTCCCCTCCCCCCGAATGCTCCTCGCGGGCCTGGGCGCGCCCGACAGGCCTCTTCTGGCTCTCGGGCTGCACCTTCCCCTCTGCCCCGCCCCATGGTCGTCGGCCCCCTCCCCAGCTCTGTCCTGCGGGGCTGGTCCTGACTGTGAACCCCCCTTACTCTCAGAGCCCCTCCCCCCACACACCCTGAGCCTGGCCTGCCATCCTGACGTCTCCACCCAACGCCTAGAGGGGGCACAGGCCCTCGCCCGCGCCAACCACCCGCACTGGGGCTGGCCGTCGGCCGTCTGCTCCCCGCGTCCCGCGTCTTCATCGAAGCCCCGCCACTGCTCCAGCCCCCGCAGTAGGTTCTGAACACCGCAGCCAAGGGTGTCACTCCTGCCCCCCACGGGGCTCTGAGTAAAATCCTGTCTCCCCGAGGCCCCCAAAGTTCCTTAGCTGATGTTCCTTGAATAAACAAGCCTGTGTGCCTCAGGGACTTTGCACTTGCTGTCTGCTCTGGGGAACTGCTCTTTCCCAGGGTCAGGGCCAGCTCCCCCTCCTGCCTCCTCAGAGAGGAAGCCTGCCTGCCGCTGTGCACCTCCCCTCCCTGCCTCGCCTCAAGGTGCTCCCCCGAAATTGCAGCATGTTTCCTTACCGCTTATATGTCCAACAAGTAGTCACTGGGTCTCTCTGTTCACCTCTCTATCCAAGGAACAGCCAGTTGGTTCCTGATGAATAGCAGAGGCTCAAAAATGTCAGCTGAATAAATGGTTTATATTATTTTTACACATGGAGCATTGTGCAGCTACATTGCTGTATTTTTAAAAATCATTAGTTTTATATTGATCCTTTTTTTTTTTTTGAGACAAGGTCTCACTTTGTTGTCCAGGCTGGAGTGCAGCTGCACTATAGCTCACTGCAACCTTGCATTCCTGGGCTCAAGTGATCCTCCTGCCTCAGCTTCCCCAGTAGCTGGGACTACAGACATGTCCCACCATTACCGGCTAATTTTTTTTTTTTTAAGTTTTTTGTAGAGACAGGGTCTTGCCATGTTGCCCAGGCTGGGCTCAAACTCCTGGGCTCAAGTGATCCCCTGCCTCAGCCTCCCAAAGTGCTAGGATTACAGATGTGAGCCACTGTGCCTCGCCTTTATTCAATTTTTGTAAAGTGAATTATGCACAGAAAAGTTTTGGTTGGATAACTCTGAGGTTGTGAGTGAACTTTCAATTTCTTTTTACTTCTTAAAGTGTCTATAATTCCTGTATAATTCCTGTACAGAAGCGTGTAGTACCCTTTGATCTGTTAAAGAAAATAAGTACCCAAAGTGGCAGAGGTGAGGTGTGTCTGCCATGCCAGTGCCCCGTCCTCAGAGGCAGCTGGGGGTGTGCTGACCTCCTGGGCTGGCCCAGGGCCCAGTGCAGGCACTGGCTGCTCTCTGGAGGGTGCTCAGTGCCCAGTGACAGCTGTGGCACTAGGTGTTGACACCTCTCAGCAGCCCTTGCACATGGCTGGGTTTTCTCTCCCACGTCACTTTCTCCTGGATGACAGAAGGATCTGGGGAATTCTGTCCAAAGCCACTAGGCAGCTCCCTGCCAGACATAGTCACCGTGGTGCCCATCCCTCTCCAGAAGTCGGGCCTCGACTGCATCTGGTAACTTTTTGCTTCCTGGATGTGCAATGTGGACTACCAGGTGGGGCGTCCTGCTCCCAGGACATGGCCACTGTGCTGGCATGGGCTCTGCCTGCAGGGCAGTGGGGAACAGGCCAGGTGGGGTGGCTGGTGTGCACCTGCACAGGTGACAGTGAGGGGCCCAGGTTTCACCCCTACAGACCAACAGGGGCCCCCGTGGGGCTCTACATGCCATCCCCAGACCCTCCCCTCCAGCAGGGTCCAGGAAGGGGCAGGCCCTCCAGCAGATGCCCGTCCAGGAGGCCCTGGTGTGGCCAGGGATGTCCACGATTGCATTACAGCCACGTGGAATCTGGGGAGGGGCAAAGCAGAAAGTGAGCTGTGGCTCTCTGGGCAGGGACACTTGAGTTGTGAAAGGCATCTTGGGGACGATCCCAAACATGGGGACTTGAGTGTGGCAGCCCCACACATGGCTGTAGGCAGAACAGGCCTGGGACTCCATGGATGCTGCAGGGGCCTGGGGTGGTGCCCTCAGCTCAGTCAGTGCCCTCCACACCAGTGGGCATCTTGTTACCTCCACTTCAAGATCGAGAAATCCGGGCTTTGTCCAACCCCAGGTACCCCAGTCCCAACAGGAAGAACAAACCACTGAAAGCTCAGGCTCGAGGAGGTAAAATGCAACAGGGACTGGCAGACGCCTCCCCTTGGCCTCCCAGGGGCTGTGCGAGTCAGTGGGGGGTGAGGTCAGAGGTCATGCTCTGTGATCCCTCTGCAGCTGCTAAGGGCCCAAGAAGCAGCCTGGTGCCAACAGCCCAGCTTCTGACAGCTCCTGACAAGGCAGCAGCCCCCTGCAGCTGTGCCAGCTGCTCCTGACACAGCCCCCCTCCAGGCTTCCCTCCCCATAAGCTGGGAGCCAGGCTGGGGGCTACAATGCCTGGTGAGACAGGCGACCCCACCTGCAGCACACCCTCAGGTCTCAGCCAACAGGGCAGGTGCCAGGGAAACCACCACCAGGTGAGCAGCTGCAGGGGGCAGGGACTACAGAGCTCACGACCTCTGACCTCACCTGATCCCCTATTCTGCCTATGACCTCTGACCTCACCCCCCACCTTGCCATGGCTTCTGCTCCTAGAACATCCACCTCCACCTGCCTGCCCGGGGCTTCTCAGGGGGCTGCTTCCTGTGCCTAGAGAGCTCGCTGCCCACCCCTCACCCCAGCTGTCGTCACCTCCTTCCTTGAAAGGACCCTTCTCCAAGGCCACCCCATGGTCCTTACCACTTGATGTTCGGGTGATTGCCCCCACCCCGGAGCAGGCACGGGCGTCCACCTTGTGCCCTACTGCAGCCCCAGAGCCCAGAACAGGACATTGTGGATACAAAAGGGGGTCAAGGGGAAGGAGGACCCCCAGAGGGGATGGAGACCCCACATCCGGGCCCCAGAGGGGCCTGAAGGCCCATGTTCTGCTGCCCGGGGATGAGTGTCCAGGGCCCCCCAACCAGGGGCTGACGACAGGCTAAGTGTCACTGGCAGGCGGCCTTGGCTGCTGGACTGACCCTGCCGCCTCGATTTAGCCTCACTCAGGCTGGGCCTGCGTCTCCCCATGCCGGTCAGCTCTGCACTCACCCACCCCCAGAACCAGCTCTGAATGGACCTGGCAAGGCTTGAGGGCTGAGGGACAGGATGGAGGAGGAGCTGCACAGAGCAGAAGCTTCCAGCACCGTTGCAGCGCCACCCTTGCTGCCCTGGTGCTATGGAAGCCGAAGTCTTCTCTTCTGCTCCTGTGAATCCTCCGGGTAGAGGCTCAGGGTGCTCTGTGGAGCAAGGGCACAGTCCCCGAGAGGCCAGCACATGTGGTCCGACTCAGCAGGGCTCCCAGCCTCGGGCTCTGCTCTGCAGGCTCTCCTCTGCGGTTCCCTCCTCGAGACCTCACCAGCACTTGGTGGCCCAGGGCAGGCCCCTAGGATGGAGTCTGCACTGGGCAGCGTGGGTGGGCGGGAGGCACCCCCCCCCCAGTGACGCGCCCCCCCCCAGAAGCCCAGCTGCCTGTCCAGGCCTTCCAGAGGGCATTGGCCGAAGTCCCCGCCCCACACCCGCCGTCACTCCTCACCCTGCCCCCACTGGCGGGACCCTTGGCTCCAGGCCGCTGCAATCCCCTGAGCACAACTTTCCCCTGAAAGTCAGCTTTGGGTGTGCATCTGTCCTCACACACCTTAGCCTTGCTGGGACACAGAGCTCCCCACCGCCCCACTCAACTTCTGCTAAAGTTGGCTCATGAATGCTCATGAGATTTTTCTCCTTGTGACTCTTGCCCAGTGTTCCTTCTCTGAGTTAGCTCCCGAAAGTCCTCGGGTCACAGAAGCCTGCGGAACTGGATCCCAAGTGTGGAGTACCTGTTTTTGTACCACACATCTGTGTCTGTACCACACACCTGCATGTGTAACACCCACCTGTACCACACACCTGTGTGTACTACACACCTGTCTCTCTGTAGGACACACCTATCTCTGTACCACACACCCATGTCTCTGTAGCACACGTCTGTACCACACACCTGTCTCTGTACCACACACCTGCATCTGTACCACACACCTGTGTCTGTACCACACACCTGTGTGTATCTATACTATACATCTGATAGTATCTGTACCACATGCCTGAGAGTAGCTGGCCCCCACACCTGTGAAGTACTGAGAACACATCTCCATCAGAGGAACAGCCCCTCCCTGTGAATAGGAAGGAATAAACCTCAATCCATCCACAATCTGAGCTTTTCTCTGAAAGTGTCCATCTTACCTGGTCTTCACCTGCTTTCTTTCAGGGAATATAGAGCCAATCACACGTTTACAAGATTCCTACACAAGTAGCTGATACACGAGAGAATTGGCCTCTTGGCATCAGCTCTTTCAGGCCCCACTCGATCCACGAAGGATAAACCTTGACTCTGTACCTGGGGGCAGGTGCCTCTCCAAGAATGTCCGTGGTGGGGTGACACCGTGAGAGTCGCCCTCCAGAACTGCTCCCAGGGGTCCTGGTCCAGGGACGAGTCAATGGGCCAGGGGGCTACAGGGTGAGTTGGGCTGAGGCAGACCACAGGGCAGCGCTAGGGAAGCCCAGCAGGTGGGGCCTGGGCTGCCCACTACACAGGGAGACAGCATGAGGGCCCGAGGGGTGGCCAGGGCAGCTGCCCTCACCCTGAGCATGGAGTCTGGCAGGCTGGAGGTATGGAGAAACGGGTATCTCCCAAGGGCCCCCAGGCAGGTCAGGGGTGTCAACTGGAAGATGCTTAGTAAACGTGCCTATGAGATGGGGGAGGGAGGCTGCACACCTGGATGTGTGGGCCTGGGAGTTAGGGTCAGTGACTGAGGTCATAAGGTCAGTCTCAGCCCCACAGACCCCTTTGTCAAGTGACCCTGGGACCCAGCTCTGCTGCAGCCCCTCGATGAGGAGCCCCCCCACCCCACGGCCAGGTACGTTCTCATCCCTATAACCATGGGCACCACAGATAGGAAACCCACCACGCCAGGCCCCATCCCCGGCCACCAAAGGCTCCCAGCAGAACCCCACGGACACCCAATTTCTGACGAGAGACCCCCCACAAAAACCCAGACATCCTCATGGCCCCCCAACCCCTTCACACAAGGGCTGGATTCAGCAGTCCTGGGGGGGCATATGTGAGGAGGGTGAGCACTGCATCTAGCAAAAGGCTGATGGTGTGGGGGCCACAGGCCCTGCCAGATCCCTGGGACACACCCGTTAGCTGGGACACGCAGACACCATGTGGCCACAAACAGCAAGGACCATGGTGGGCAAGGAGCCCATGCCCTAGCAAGTGGTTGTACCCAGCCAAGTGGCCGCCATGGAGGGACAGATGATGATAGGCCAGGGCAAACCCCCACCCAGGTGGGGGGCAGAGCAGGGCCCTGGAACTGGAGAAGAGGCCCAGCACAGCTGACCCTGGGATCGCAGGAGCACTCAGACCACCAAGCCAACATCCTCTTCCTTCAACTCCAGAGAGCCTTCAGTTCATGTTCCGGAGGGATCCCCAGCCAGAGGAAACCAAGTGAAGTGGACAGGGTGGTGGGTCCCATCGCAAGGTAAATACAGCCAGTCCCAGACCCCTGAATGTCCAAGGATGAGGGGTCTCAGCCCAGACCCCAAGTGTCCCAGGACGAAGGGCCTCAGCCCAGACCTCCAGGTGTGTCCCCAGGACAAGGGGCTCCAGGCCTAGACTGGGTGTCCAGCGCTATAGCGCTGGGGCTGAGGCCTCTGCAGCAGCTCACTCCCTCACCAGGAAGGATGAGGTAGACAAACCAACCTGGATGCAGGCATTTCAGCCATAGTCACAGCATGCAACTTTATTCTTGTAAGGTTATTTCAGGCTGTAACAGGAGATATGAGGGAGGCAGGGCCGTGGGTGACGGTGAGCTGGTGACAAATGGCTGGCTATCCCGCATGCTCTAGTTTTGTTTGAATACTGTAATTAAGATACTGGCAGTGTAGTGTGGTTAGATCATTTATAAATCACAGAAATCCACAACCTACTAAACCGATTTCAGTTTGTTCAAGCAGACAAAACAGTTTTACAAAACCTAACTCCCATATCAGAGGACGGGGCAGTCTTGCTGGATTTTCATAAGCAAAACCTTGCAGGCTGAGCTGGAGAACATTCTAGAAAGTGTCCCCAGGACCCTGGGAGCACCCAAGGAGCCAGCGCATCTGACATGGTGAACATTGGGGTAAGGCCTGGGACGATGCTGCACGGTGCTTGCTTCTTTGACCTATTTGATTTGAAAAGCTGAAAGTAGACCCCAAGTTTGAACCATTCACTTTATTGCTTAAGTTGCATATTCCAATGATACAGTAAACTCCTTTTTAAAAAAGTAAGGCACATGAAAAGCCTTCTGTGCAAGTTCCGTATTATTTTAAAATTTCTATTGGCTATTAAAAGCATTTCCATTATAGAATTGGAGATACCTAGAAAAGTAGATGATGCATTGTTCCGCAAGCAGAATACCTGAAACATTATTACATTTACCTCATGGCACAATGAAACAGTCACCAAACTCAATGTTTGTATTATAATGATACAGCTACTATCACAATTACAAAAACGTTAATCAGCTTATCCACATATGTACAGCCAGGTCCCCACAGGGTAAAATTTAAAGGAAGAACAGCATCTAACTGCGACCGTGTTCCGTTCTGTTAAAGGGAAGAGATTTGGCCTTTTGGGTCTTTTTTCTGTAAGTCGTGTTGCTATTCACGAAAGGCCAGTGTCATACGATACTGAAGACCATGGACAGATACTGTTCATAAGACACCTGAATCCAGCCATCCTGATCCGTGTCGTAGCGTCTGAATATGTCCGTCAACCTCTGGGGGAAGAAACAGGCATTCAGATCTTGACATTAAACAGAAGGACAAAGATGTGTTGGGCAAAAGACATTTAGGAACCCAATTTCAGAAGCATACATGTTTCCTCATCTCCGGACACCAGCACAGAGGTCCCTGACCACCTGCACCAGTCGGGGCTATCCACCAGAGGACAGAGCCTGCAGGCACGGGATGGTGAGAACGTAGGCCAGCAGGCCCAGCTCAACCCAGGAGGAAACCTTTGGCCCAGGCCCTGGTTTCCTGAGTCAGTGGGGTGTTCTGAGCCCTTCCTTCCCACTCCACGACTGTCCCGTGGAAGGCCCCTCCCCAACGGCTCGCCTCTGCTGTGCTGGGCACCCAGGCCACATGGGGCTCAGGGCACAGGGAAAGCAGCCCCCCTTGGCTCCAACTGGAACCTGCCCACAGCAGAGGAGGGCCCAGCCCACTGTCTGCCCCTCCTACTAGCTGAGGATCCAGGTCAGGTCAGAAGCAGAGACAGGGTGGCCATCCGTACCCAGTAACAGGGACAGCTAAGTAAGTGCCACTGCCAGATGGACTCAGGGCTATAAAAGGCTCTGAATAATTTTAATGACAAGAATAAATAGGCACAGTGTAATTCTGTGTAACAACAGAAGAAAACAACAGCCCATGCACATCAAGACCTGCAGGAATGGCCACCTCCACCAGACTCCTTGACCTAGCACGGGCAGCACAGCCCCACCACCTACACACACCCACATGTGTGTGGAGAACACCAGCACAAGACAAACTACAAAAGACATCGGCAGTGGATAGTTCTGGCTAAAGAATAATGGATCATTTTTCTTTCTTTATACTTTGTGTTTTTCCAAGATTTCTACAAGTTTTCACATTATTTTGTAAAATATAATTTTCAAAAAGGCTTTTTTTTTTTCGAAAAAAGCAGATGAAGGAAAACACTTCTGAAGAAGTTTTTACTAGCGGTTATGGTCACTCTCCGAGGGTGGGGTGGACCCGGGGGTGGTGGTCAGGCCCACCCCACATGGTACGGAGCAGGGCCAAGAGGCAACGCTGCCCGAGAGGAGGTCTGTGCTGGGAGGCGCTGGAGAGCATCACCCCTAGCTGCTGAGAGCCCACACAAGGTCAGTTGTTAACTTATGGGACAATCTCACAAGAAACTCTTAACCCCACAGCAATCCAGACACAGCACCTAATTTCACACTGCATCTTTTTCTAAAGTGTTCAGAGAACACTGCAAAAATGTAATCCAACCTTACAAGAACCCTGAGAAACAGTGACCGGATACAGCTCACCCCATTTTAGAGGTCTGAAGCTTTAATGTTAACAGACCTGGTTCTCCACAAAATCACTGAACGGGGACTGATGCATCCAAGCCAAATCAGAGAAAACTCACTTTTACTATCATTTTAAATAGAAAAAAAAAAAATCTGAAAACATTTTCCAAAATTCCATATTACATCCAAAAACCTCATGCTGTTCACATCTCTCAGTGGATCCCAAAGCCGGTAAGATATAACCTCAATTTGGAGCCAAACTATAAGCACTTACCTGTTAGAAGCAGGCTCTACTGGCGTGTTTATGGAACAAACATTTGCTTTCTACAAAACGGAATTTGCTTCAGAATAAGAGTGGCGGAGGGTGTGAAGGTGCATGGAGATACCACACCTTACTGGACATGAGCTAGTAACGCTGACTCTGAGTTCACCATTACTGTCCCGGCTATTGTTTTTGTTTGAAATTTGTCATAATAAAAATTTCAAAGATACAAAGGTTTATAAAACATTTCTAAAGCTTAAATCTATGGAACCTAGTTCTCCACCTAGAAGCAGCAGGGGTCTACGTGGGAACAGCCAGGTGGCCCATTAACCCCCATCTCCACCGTAAGTGGGTCTCTGCTAAGTCCCACAAGCTCTCTGTACCTTCGTGTTCCCATTGGCAAAGCAGAGAGACCGGCAGTGTGGACACTCATGGAACTGCCGTCAGGAAACAAGACAATCCGGGCACAGAGCCCCCCTCCGGGGTCAGCGTGAATTGCGAGCTCTGCCAGACGCTGGTGTGCACGGACTGGCTCTGACTCCAAGAGGGAGGCCTGAGGGCCCCAGCCCGTAGCTCACCTCACACACAAAGGCAGGACACGGTGACGACCACAATAGAAAACCTGCCCATTTTCTCAGAATAAAAGTTTTTTTGTAAAAATACAATATACTGTAGTATACATGTAAATAACCCATTAGATAATGAACAAAAACTTCCTCTCCTTGAATGGAATGCTCTATAATATTAATATTTCCAAGCAGAGAAGAACACTACTGTTTACATTTCCATTAACTGGTTACTTCTCCAAAG
The DNA here is from genome assembly GCA_023783475.1 of Daubentonia madagascariensis. Lineage (NCBI taxonomy): Eukaryota > Metazoa > Chordata > Mammalia > Primates > Daubentoniidae > Daubentonia > Daubentonia madagascariensis. The sequence goes on from JAKFHU010002382.1 coordinate 201,720, forward strand.
ATGAGACTAACTTTTATTAACTCCAGAAACTAATTAATTCTACACATGGCTGATTCCTTAAGCTGAAGGCCAAGGGCACCACCCCTGCCCACCGCCACCCCGTCACCTGCAGCACGATGCAGCCCTGAATGAAGTCGTCAAAGGCGATCTGCCCCCGTCCTTGTCTGTCAAACTTTCGAATGAGGATGTCGTGGAACTGGTCAGAGAGCCGGTAGCCTTGAAGAGGGAAAGCCAGGATAAGGAGAGGGCCAGAAGGGGCGGGCATTTGCATCAACGCTACGTTCTCCCTCACAAGACTCTACAGCCTCCTAACAACAAACAAAGCAGGACTGGGTGGGAATAGAAGTGCAAATTCATTCGAAGGCACTTTGAGAACAGAGAAGTGCTTCCTAAATAAATGAGTCTGCAATAAATTTAAATCTGCAGTGCCATGAAGCAACTGACTTAAAAACCAGTATCTCCCTGGATGGAGCAGTAACTTGTAAGCGGTCCCTGCCCTGAAAGCTGCCCCCGTCTTAGGTGCACTCTCTCACTCAGTTAACTGCACTCACCCCACTGATGTACCACAAAAACCACTCCACAGGGCAGCCCAGCTCAGTTCTTTGAACCCAGTGGAGCAATCATTTTAAAAAGTCCTTTATTGACTTCATTAAGTTTATTCATCTAGATGTGAAAGTTGCGAATGATTCACTGCCCTAGGCTACTCATTACCAGAGGATGCTCTGAAAGCTAAAATATCACAGAAGGCTTCCAGTTAAACGAGACGTCAACACAGGGAACAGGAATGGCTGGTGGATACTCCCACATAAACAGGTGCACCTGACCTCAGGGAGTGAGGTGCACAAGGGGGGAGTCCGGCTTACAAAGACCAACGTCACCGAAGGGTCATCAGGCGTTTGGATTCCATTTCCAATTTACTGAGAATGTTCGAAAAGATCTCCAGCAGGGAGATGGCTCTGAAGATGTGTGGACATACCCTATGTCCGCGGACCAGCCCTGGAGGCCACTCTGGACGAGGACACACCTGCCTGCTTCTGTCCCCACCCTTCCCCCCAACCCACTACCTGTGTCACTGATTCAGGAGACAAGATCCAGGTGCCAAAATATTTTTACAGGTTTGCAGTCTTGTTGGAATCTTTGCAAGGATATGTACACCTACTGTCTGAGTGAATTTCACAGTTAATTACCTGTATGAACACTTAATCATTTTATTGATAAGAATCAAACATGCAAACATGTACATACTACCTTCCAGAGTGGTCAGGGTATTCAGTGACTTAAGTTCAGGGGCCCTAAACACGTGATGATGGAGTCACTTCAGGCTCCCCTTCCCTGCAAGCTGAGCAGAAGGCAGGACCCGCCCCCACCCCACTGGAGTTGGAAGGAGACCGCAGGGTGCACACTGCCCCTCCTCCCAGCCTGTCCGTTCCACCTCCTGATGCCCACACCAGGTGAGGCAGCAGCCCAGGCTGAGCCCTGACCTGTGTAGAACAGAGCCCGGGACACAGACACTAGGCATGTGATGTGCAGAGTGCACGGGACGGCAGCCATCACTGGCCTCCTGCCAAGATTGGAGAAGGACAGAGGAGAGTAACAGAAGCACAGGATTTCCAGAGTCTGCACAGACAGTGGGAGCAAGTCCAATGCTCCTGGAATTAACTTCTGATTTCCCTGGTCATCAGTACCATCGTAGGAAAAACAAAAACAGAATCAGACTAGCGAAATGAATGATGAACAAACTAAATATAAAAAGAAGAACGTTTACCTGAGAGGTCAAACCTTGGCAGAAAACCGTTCTCTAAGAATTTCCTTTAATGAAAGTCAGTCTGTGTAAGAATAACGTGGCCACAGGAATTGAGAGGCTGCCCGTTAGACTGGCACGCTGACCACAAGGCCACACCTGACACACCCGTTTCTATAGCAATTCTCCTCTTCTGGACAAAAGCCCCTGACTGTGAAATACCGTGAATGAGCCTAACAGAGCCTAGACCTCCACATAAGTCACTTATTCCACCTCCCAGGGAAAACAAGCTGCACCCCTCCCCCAACAGGATGAGGCCCCTGGGGGCCCTCTCTGACCCGCAGGGGCCTGGTACATTAGTGGGACCACAACTCCGAACCAGGTGGGCTCCACTGTCTGCCCGGGAAGTCTGGATAGGGATCGTCCCTCGGCCGGTGCAGGGTCAGTGTGGGGCAGCACGGAGATGCTCCCCAGACCCCCAGCCCTTCCCTGCATCTTCTGGCAACGAGCCTAGGCAACGGTGACATTGGCCTAGGCTTGTTCACGTCACCCAGAGGTGACGATGGCATTATTCAACAGGGACAGGAACACCCGCCCCTGTGTCTGTACTTCAGGAACCTGTACTTTGCTGTGGGGACAGCAAAGTCCCCTCTCAACCTGCAAATCACCTGCAGACATGTCTGGGTCAGGCCACGTAGCCGGTGGGCAGGATGGCCAGCAACAAGCTGTGCACCCAGACCCACCGTCACTCCCAGCAGCACAGCTCAGCCTGGGTGTCCCCATGTGACCACCTGGGCAAAGCTGGACGGTAACTAACCACCAGCACACAGACAACAGGGGAGCAAGTTAAATGATTCTACAGGGACCCACACGCTGCACAGGGTGCCGACTCTGGCGTCTCCAACCAGCCAAGGGCATGGAAGAGGGGCAGAGTTGTTTGTGGGCCTTGGACCTTAACGCAGGCAGAACAATCATAAAAGCCCACCGTGTCAGCGTTGTCGGCATACATCCACCTGCTCTGAGATGCCCAGTGAATGTGTGGGGAAAACACAGAAGAGGCCTTGGACTTGCTTGGAATGCCTCAGTCATAAAAGGAGGACATGCAAAAGCAGCAAAAAGATGGAAAACGACTGAAAACTGGCTGGGGTTGCCTGAGGCTGGTGGAGGGAGGGAGATGCCTGGGGTGGGGAATCTGGGTGATGAAACTGTCCTCTGCCCCACTGCCTCTGTCAGACGTGCACTGCCCAACAGAAGGGGGGAGTTTCCTGCGTGTGAACCAAACTTCAAGTAAACCAACAACCTAAACTGCACCTGCTGAGGTGGTCAGCCCCAGGGTGGTGAGCGCCCCCGAGTGTGAGGACTTACTTTACCCATCTTTTACCCAGACCTCTGTACCTGGCACACAATGTCAATAATAAAGGTTTAAAGATATGAATGGATGGATGATAAAACCCACTGTGTGGTCCTATCAGAGCCACATCGTGCCAGGGTTGGCCCGAGACCATCGGGGCGAAATACCACAGCTCTCCTTCCCCACCCCGAGATCCCTCCATGCCGGCTACTGAGCTGACATGCAGCCTCCTGTTTACCTGAGAGCAAACCATCTGCTCTGAGGAGTCAAGACAGAGCAGGAATTCTCGCTTCTGAGGCCAACTTCCCAACAGTTACTTCTGAAAATCTTTCCAACAACTAACCTGAAAAAAGGATGACAATGCTCCTGTCCATAGAAGACACAGGGAGAGGACCCCGGGAAACCAAGAACCAGACACAAGGAAACTGTTTAGTAGAACCAAAGAAATATGGCTACAGAACATTTCTTTCCCAGGAAAAGCTCAAGAGCCAAGAAGGGTTTGTCATCACCCAGCTGAAGCCGGCTCCAAACCACAAGGAAGGGTCATGTCTCCTGCCATGGCCACAGATGAGTTTTCTGGAGCATTCTTGGTCTGACCAAGAGGCAGAAGCCTGAGATGCCTGCCAATGTCGTCTACACCAGTGTTTCCACCATGAGCGCCAAGGACCTGATGGTCACTAGTACTAAGCAAAAGGAGAGCCCCAGGGCCTGACAAAATAGGACAAGATGACCACCCTAAATTTGCCACCTGTCTGAGTCCACTGACTGGGCCCTACATCCACATGGCCCTTGCCCCCCTGGCAGCGCTGCGCTCCAGGAGAGCTACATCCTTCCCGCCCAGCCTTCCGCACCTGCCCCCAGGAAGAGGAGCCAGCCAGGGCTCTCCAGTCCCCCCATCTAAGGCACAGCAAGGTCAGCTGCGTTACAAGTTCCAATTCAGAGCTGTCCTACCCAAATCTTGGCCCACAGCTGGTTAGCTCAGAACAGAACTTCCTGCAGAAACCCAGTGCCTTTAACTGGCCCTATGGACGTGTCCACAGGCGAGACAGGAAAGAGAAGATAATCATGAAGCACATGCTATAATGAAAATCGGGAGAAGGGCAGAAGGCACATTAACAGCCACAAGAAATGACATACTTTGGATTAATATAGTAGAGTATTATCTAACTTCTCTTATTTTTCCTAGAAGGCATTTATAATCAGCGTTCTACATAAAACACAGGAGGCCAGATGAACAGAGTGCTGACTGAAATCATCCCAAATTAGAATCCTGGTGTAACCACTACAAGCCTTGGGCTAGTCCCAAACATTTTAGTTTTTCCTTTTTAAATAAAAATCCCAGCTTCCTCTCAGACGCAAGACTAGTACTGGGAAGCCACTGGATGTGCTCTGGACAGGTACTATGAACACGCCTGAGAAGCATGGCACGCCATCACACACCCAAACCTGACGTATGTGTCCATGTGTGTGCACATGCTGAGCACACACACATGGAGCGCACTTGAGAATGGGCACACACTCCTATGCTCTAACTCTCCACCCGAGAGTTAAACCCGATAACTTACAGAATTGCTTCTTAGGGTTATTTTATCATCTTTTCCACATATTCTGATGTATCATGAGATATAAGCTGCCCCACACCACCTTTCACTGCACCCACTTCAAACTGTTTCAAAAGCCACATTCTCAACTTTGTTCATGACTTCATTCCATTCCACACAAGAGAGACGACTTGCGTAGCCCGTATCTCATTTTGGATGAAAAAGTGCATGAAAGTATCCATGTCAAATATGGCCTTCATGGTGTAAATAATGTCAAAACATGAACCTGTGTGACATAAACAAAACTTTTACACAGACTGCGTTTAAAAATCAGTAAGTTCAACAAAGGAAAAAAAAAACTTTCAATGGCTCCTAGGTTCCAAAATGAAATATGCTACACAACCGAGAGACGTGCGTTACCAAAACCTGAGAGAGCTTGCTTGAGCTCATTCTTGTCGATCATGCCAGAGTTGTCTCTGTCGTAGGTGCGGAAGACGTTCTGCCAGTCTGTGATGTACTTCCACACGCCTGTGAACTCACTGAAGTTCACGCCGGCCTTGTTCTCCCGGTCAAACATAGCTGAGAAAAGAAGACACTTTAATCACAGCAAACTCCCCCCAAGGATCCTGCCAGCCATAGTCCTTCAGGACCCTGCCAGCCATAGTCCTTCAGGACCCCACGTGGTGCTGGCTAATCGCTAACTGCATGTGGCTAATAAACGCTTGTTTGTCGAAGAGGGGCTAAGTCCTAAAAGTCTCGTCACCTCTGCCCTGGGGGGTGTGGGAGACTGTCACCCAGCCCTGTCCCCTAAATCCCACTGACAGAACACACACTCACAGCTGTGAGGCGGACTGTGCAAAAGGAGGTATAAGCAAAACACACAGGAAGAGCCATAATGGAAATAAAAACAATACTTTTCACTGAAGTAGGTCCTGAGAAGCACGCTTTCAGGTGGGTTCGCTTGCTTTACCAGGAAGAAACTGAGGGACAGTGACACTAAGTGGCCCAGAACACAAATCTAATTCCCAGAGCCGACCCTCCCCCTTCTCCAGGGCCCATAGCACTGGTGGAGGCTCAGAGCAGCCCCATGTCATGGGAACCTGCTTTAATTAGGAAAAAGACCCTCACCTATCAGCTTTCAGTCTAACTCCAGATCCAGATACAAAAGAATATACAACTACATTTATATATAATTGCAAAATGGCTAAAAAATATAGAAAAACTCAGTCTGAATTTCTGCTACAGAGAAAGTGATAAATCATTTGGTCTCTTTTCAGGCACAGACATTAATATAAAACTGTAGGCTGGACACAATGGCTCACACCTGTAACTCCTAGCGTTTGGGAGGCTGAGGCAGGAGGATCGCTTGAGCCCTGGAGTTCAAGATTAGCCTGGGCAACACAGTGAGATGCCCATCTCTACTAAAAATAGAAAAATTAGCCAGGTGTGGTGGTGCACCTGTAGTCCCAGCTACTTGGGAGGCTGAGGCAGGAGGATCCCTTGAGCCCAGGAGTTCAAGGTTGCAGTGAGCTGTGATGACACCACTGCACTTCAGCCTGGGCGACAGAGCAAGACCCTGTTTCTTTTATTAAAAAAAAAAAAAAAAAAAGGTAAGTCTTGAAACTAACTACATAATTTAGAAATTTTAAATATATATATATAATCTTTAGAATTAGAAACTGAAAGGATGGACTAAACAGTAAATTAAAAATAAAGAATTAGTGAAAGCAAACACAGAGAGGTGAGAAGAGGTGCAGAAACAGGGAGGGTAGGATGAAAGGGTCTGACAATCATCTAACTGGAGTTCCAGAAGGGTAGGAGAAGGTATGACCCACAAAGGAAGCACGAACAGCACCCCAGCAGGACAGATGACGAGCAGTCAACCATGTGTGTCTGCAGATACTTACATATGATTGACCTGACAGTCACTGGGTTAAATGGAGTCCATGTACCTGAAAACAAACAACACACATTAAACTAGAAGAAAGTCACTGTTGTAGGAAACTGTAAGCTCCTGGTCGGCCACTAGAGGCACAATGGAAGTCAGTCCTTTGCTCTAGAGCAGTGGTTCTCACAGGGGCACAGCTCCCAGGGGACACGGATGTTCTGGTTGCCATGACTACTAAGAAGTGCCAAAGCTTCTCAGGCTCTGGAGTCCTTCCTGTCCTGCCCAACATCCAAAGGTGTTATAGTTATCTGAGGCTGGAAACTCACTCTTGTTTAATATTATAAGGAAGAAATGGTTTTATTTACTTTAATTTACCGAATTTTCCAGACACGCAGCCACCAGGTAAGTTGAGAAAGTCCCACTAAGCTTTGTTCACTAATTACCATTTCAGAAAATCCCACCATCAAGTGCACCACTGCCTGCAGTGCTGGAGTCGCAAAGATACCGAGCGCGCAGCTCAGTCACTGCTGCAGTCAGTGATTCTACACGTAGGTGTGTGCACCAATTATTTCCTTATGTTTTCCCTCAGTAACCGTGTCAAAGCATACTGTAAACATACGATAAAATCATACTTTAAAAACTTCTCCTAAAATTATATTCTGGGTGTTATACTATTTTCCTTGAAATTGTGAACAGGTAAGCTACACTATGCTCTGATTCATTGTTGAATCCGATACGCCTCAGAACTTAGAACCACCTATCAACTGTGATAATGGGATGTTCTGCCCAAGAACCTGTTAGCACAGTGATTTGTACCATCAAACAATTTTACACTCACTAAAAACAGACTAAAAAATTTTTTTAGGTGGGTCAGTGAGTGGGTGATTGAGTGAGTCAGTGAGTGGGTGAGTCAGTAAAAAAAAAAAAAAAATTTTTTTTAATATGGGGGAAGATCAGTGGCTGTCCCCATTCCCCATTTGTACAAAACACCACCTTTTCTTCTATGTGCAGAACTGCTGCAGTTCTGGGTGGCACACAGAGGCAGCTGAGATCTCACCGAGTGACACTGTTGTGCTCCCATTCACGAAGACGGATGTTCCTACTTGGAAAGTGGGCAGTGGGTGGTGGTGTCCGCAGGCATCGTCCCTGATGGCCCCACTTCCCTCTAGTCACTCTGGGCTCACAAGGCTCCTCCCATGTGCCGTGCCCACTCGACTCTGGACTTCTTCTCAACCTGAAGTGTCCTCCCTCCCAAAGCAATCAACATCGCCCCAACTCCTACCTTCCCTTCCTCAAGGATCTTTCCCCAGGACCCCTCATTCCCCTAGCCCAGAAGTTAAATCCATTTGCTCTGCCTGGGCACCTCCCAACTCCCCCTGGGCACACCCTGCCCACCTGCCCAGCGCTCTTCCCAAGAAGGCGGGGCACACATCAGTGCTCAGTGAGCATTTGTTAAACCGAATAGATTTACAGTTGGCAGGAATATCTTTGTGCAGGCTTTACAGGTATTTCGGGGGAAAGTGGACAGGAGATGGTATATAAAAATGTTAGCAAAAGTCACTATTACTGAAAACTAATATAAAAGGAAAGATATGTGACAGAGAACCCAAAAGGCAAAGAAGAAAATTCTAAACCGAGGAGTGCCACTTCCCTATCCAATTCTATTTGCTCTTCTTTCATTCTTAGCTGCCACATGCACTGAACTAGGTTTACACCCAAAGATAACCTGCACCACCCACTGCTGACAAGAAGCCCCAGGAGCCAAGCCCACCCACTGGACGTCTCCCTGGCTCTACTCTCTGGTTTTGGGAGACATCCGTCTTTTCCTCTGTCTTCTGCAGAGAAGAGCCCACACGCACTCATGGCCCCACACTGACCGTGCAGAGCTTGAGCAAGTGACTGGGACCTCACGGAGACGTGAACTCTCAAAGTGGATGCTGCACCGTGAGGATGTCCTGACACCTGTAAGCAGAAGCAACTCCTGGCCTTCTCCCCAGATAACATGGCCAAGCAACGCCACACAGGTGAAGCACAAGTAAAGGGTTAAATAACGCTGCAATGCAGGCACAGGAGGAGGGTCAGGTGCCACCTGGATGGGTACACATGGAGCAAACAGATGGCATATTCCTGAGAGCTGGGGCCTGGAGGGAACCAGATGGCCATACAGGAGACTTCTGAAATATTCTGAGGATTGCAGGAGGGTCTGAGGCTCAGGAGAGAAGAGGTTGCCCTAGGCTGAGTCAAGGATCAGGGAGAAGCTGCACCTCTGCCACAAGAGCCAAGGAACAGAGGCAGAAGCATGCTCCTGGCATCTCCACCCGCTCTTCCTGCTCCCCATATGGGGCCTGACACCGTCATAGAAACCACGTGATAGTGACAGCCAACATTTAACGGACCCTTCACTGTGTGCCACGTACTAAGGCCTGGTTCCCAGACTAACCATCAAAGCTTAATGACCCAAGATGAGCCGGACATTTGATATTTCAGTTATGTTAGGCATTAAATACACCTGAGTGCCTGCCTGAAAATCTAAGTACAGTCATACGCTGCATAATGACATTTTAGTCAACCACAGACCACATTTATGACAGGGGTCCCACACGATTATAATACTGTGTTCCGGGCCAGATGCAGTGGCTCATGCCTGTAAACCCAGAACTTTGGGAGGCCAAGGTGAGGGGACTGCTTGAGGCCAGGAGTTCAAAACTAGCCTGGGCAACACAGTAAGACCCCATCTTTACAAAAAAATAGAAAAATTAGCCGGTGTAGTGGTGCTGCCTGTAGTCCCAGCTACTCAGGCAGCTGAGGCAGGACGATCACTTGAGCCCAGGAGCTTGAGGTTACGCTCAGCTATGATCACAACACTGCACTCCAGTCTGAGCGACAGAGCAAGACACCCTGTCTCTTAAAAAATTTTTTTTAAATTAAATAAATAAAACAGTTTTCTGTAAAAAAACATACTGTGATATGAATAAGCAGCTTTTCATAGCGCTTACTGAAAGCAGAGGACTCAGAACACAGGAAGACCATTTTCCACAAGCCCTTCACCTCCAGGGACCCACTATCTCAGATTTTCTGGGCCAGCCCCAATTTCCAACATTCTAGTCTGCTTTCCCCAGTAACCAACAGGTCCAGGTAATGCCAGAACCACTCAGCTTGCAAAAGATTTCTGTCAGACTTTAAATCACAAATATATGGCCACCGTACCTATAAGTCTTGCCTCAAATTCATCTCAAAGAACCAAAGAAAACAGAAACATACACATTATTCTCTATGTAAATCGAGTAGACGTAATTTTTTTCACCCATAATTTGGGGACAGTGCTAAAGCTGTAAGAAGCAACACTCCACAGTTCTATACAGGTAGAATTAATTACCAACAGCTGTTTTATTGTTTTTCCCACATAAACCTCAAGCACAGAAAGGACGTTAGGAACTTATATCTGCCTCCCTTCTCAAAAGGGGGAAAACCCCACCTCATTCCCTGCTCTTCGAATATATGTTGTCATTTTACTCACTAAAGAGCTTTCTTTCTTGAAATTATGTCCTGTTAATCGAAAACTTAAATTCTTGTTGATAAAGACCTTAGTGAGTGGTAAAAGGTCACCTCTTCACTCACATGTGCACAGCTGAAACACCCAACTACCTGGACTCCCATGGGGGAAAAGAAATCATACTTTTCCTACATCATCACTTGCAGTCGCTTCCACTTTCCTGCACTCCTAGCCTTTCTGGACCTTTCCACCGGAGCAGAGCTCAGGGCACAGCACTGGCATCTAGTGCACAGACTGTAACAGGTCTTTGGTGCCTCTTCGGGTTCAGCAAAATGCCGTATCTTTCATGAAATTATCTTCATTACGGCTACAAACAGCCACAACCAGAAATATGGCCTTTCTGAAAAGCAATCTGAATACTGATCAACAGCATTAACAATGCTGTATCCTCTGATCTGATAAATTCCACGTCTAGAAACTTGTTCTATGAAATTATGTAACAAACTCCTACAGTATTTATGTTAATGAAAATTCGAAACCATCTAAATGTGTCTAACAGTGAAACACTGTAAACTAAATTTTGCTACGACTCTGTCTTTGCAGTTCTGTGCCAGGCCCGAGTCCAGGGGAAGGGGTCCCAGGATCCGGTGGAGACAAGCTTGGCAAAGGTAGAAAGAGACCAAACTTCAGTTGTCCTACTTTTACATCCAAAGAAACTGGGGCCACAATGCTGTGATTGGCCCAAGGTCGTGGAGCAACTTGTCACCAAAGCCAGGTCCACCAGATGCCAACCCCTCCTCTGCTTCTCTCTGAAGCTCTGGCAGGGCGAGTTTCTGGGGGAAGCAGACATGACAGCTGTATGGGGGTCCCCAAGACCCTCTCAGGCTGGGTGACTCACTGGGACTCACAGACTCATGGTTATGGTTTATGACAGAGGAAGGATACAGAGTAAAACCAGCAAAGGGAAAGGGCTGGTGGGGAAACCAGGCAGGAGATTCCAGAGTCCACTCCCAGCCAAGTCTTAAAGGATGTGCTTAATCTGTCCAGCAAAAAGCTGTGACCACAGAGTGGCATGATGGCAAAATTCAGGATTTGTTAAGACACAGTGAGAAGTGGAGCCAACCAAGGAGGCTCTCCTGAGCCTGGGAGTCCAGGGTTTTCTTGGGGGTCAGCAACCGCAGCTCTGGCTATCCAGAAAAAGTGGGGCAACACGGTACGAGGCTCAAGGCTCAGAACATCCCAGGAGCCAGCCAAGGGCCAGTCACCAAACAGGCCCCTCCCGGGAAGGTGCAAAGTCTGAGCAACCCTTTCCCACACAGGGAGATCAAAGCTGAGGTAAATGTCAAACTCCCTCTGCCTCGGCACCAGGGGCAACCAGTACCAGCAGCCACCCATCGGCCCCGTGTGAGGTAAGGACAGTGATAAGACTGGATAAGTATTCTACAGAGAAGTGTCCTGCTTGTATGGTCTGGTTTTCTCATTTCTTTCTAATAAGGGATTCCCAAGAGAGCCACAACTCTATTTGATAAAAACACCTTCAAAAGAATTTAAGAATTACTATTATTTTCTAAAGTACAGCTAAAAGATGCCCCCTCGAAGTACATCAAGATGTTATGTTAAAGGCAAACCTACTTCAGAAGCAAAAGAAGAGGCTTGCGAAGAATTAATTTTTCATAATTCCAAGAAATAGGTGAAAGTAAAAAAAAAACCCAAAAGGCACTAAACTCCAGATAGTTTGTGACATGCTATTTCAAAAAGGCTGGAGAACAGCCCTCTGCCTTCCTTCCACCTGCTAACCACACTCCTGCCCAACAGCAGTCGTTTTCAGGAGCTGCCCTGCGAGGACAAGTCTTGTGAAGAACCCGTGTAAGGGGCCCACAAACCATCCTCAGCATGGCTTCTACCAGGTTTTAACAGAGAACATTCAACAGCACAAATCTAAACGAAGTGAGAAATCATGCTATTTTGTAACTTTAGCTCTTATACCAGTAATAAGTGAATTAAATTAATTTCCCGAAATAGCCTAATAACCTAGTTCTACTATCAAAACAGAAGCCCAATTCTGGGAGAACAATTCGAAGTCTAAATAATTTCACTCCCATTCATACTGGAATTCAAAGAGAAGGAGAGAACCGACGTGGGTCTCCCCAAGGACGAATGTTGTGTGCCTGTGCACACAACTGTGAACCTTCCTTCACGAAGTCCACACTGCAGCAGCAAGAGGGGGCTGCAGAAATGGTAAAGCCACACAACGAGGAGAAAGGCGAGCTTCAGAGAAAAAGAAAAGTGCTGCGCTGTCCGATGGGGGCAGCGCACATTCATCTTAGAGGCGCTTAAAAAGCATCTGGAAGGATGGGTTGGGCTTCAACCTACAAGGACGAAGGCAGAAGGAGTGCAGAACCCAAGGCAAGTGGGTGGGACACAGGGAACCCTGCGGAACAGAATGGTTCAGCGGAGGCATTCAGTAGACACCAAAAGGCAGACACATGTGGAAAACCACAGGGCTTCAGCATGAATGCTCAAATGTGAGGAATAAAACTGACACAGAGCGTGAGAGGCATCCTGGTGTTCCAAAAACATACACCTGGATTCAAATCTGGCTCTGAAACTTGATAGCAACCACAGGTAACTTGGCAGGCAAAGTATCATTAATACTATCATCTACCCTGTGAAGTTGTGAAAAGGACTAGAAATTTCTACTTATTAATAATCTGCCTTGTTCCAGAAAGAATTGAAGAAATTTATAAAGATATTCACAGTATAGTGAAATAAAGTGAATTTTAATTATGTTGGCTGAGAGGAGAAAGTAAGGAGTCCAAGATTAGGTCAGACAGTGCACCCCTTAAAATTCTAAACTCTTGTTACTGGCAAGCCACAAATTTTACTTTAAACTTTTTAGCAGCTAATTTGAAAAGGAAAATGCAATCACTTAAAAGATTCAGGGTTTCTAAGATACAAACAGAACAGAACAGCCACCATAGTTACTTAGAACATAAGCAGCACCATCTCCTGAGAGAAGCGGGGTGGCCTTTCTCAGAGTCAACAGTGACCACAGGCTTCACGGGGCCAGTCCTCACACGCCCCCAGCATAAGCTGAAGGAATCTCCCAAGGCAATTCAAGAAAAGTGACTCCACTGGGAACACGGTGAGATGCCCCCACCCTTACTTGTTAGCTTGGGGTAAGCCAGGCACTGATCTCAAGGTGTCTTAGGAATGGTGGACTCAGCATCCTTTAGGCCAGTGGCCCCCAACCTTTTTGGCACCAGGGACCAGTTTCATGGAAGACAATTTTTCCATGGATGGGGCAGGGCGAGGGGGGAATGGTTTTGGGATGATTCGAGCACATTCCATTTATTGTGCAGTCAAACCTCTCTGCTAATGATAAGATAATCTCTATTTGCAGGCGCTCCCCAGCGCTAGCATCACCACCTCAGCTCCACCTCAGACCATCAGGCATGAGATTCTCATAAGAAGCCGCAACCTCGATCCCTCGCATGCGCAGTTTACGGTAGGGTTCACGCTGCTGTGAGAATCTAATGCCACTGCTGATCTGACAGGAGGCGGAACTTATGCCGTGATGCCAGTGATGCGGAGAGCCTGTAAATACAGATGAAGCTTCACTCCCTCACCTGCCGCCTACCTCCTGCTGCAGCTTTAGGCAATTCTGTTAAAGTTCTCCCTCTCCAGCAGGCTCCTGGTAGATATTTAGTAGCAGATGAGATCAAGATTATGCTCTGACAGATACTTGCTGATGGTTAAGGAAAGAGCTAACTGCTTTAACAACCAGCTGAAACTGGACAGGACTAGCACCCTCTGGTGAAAATCCAGGGGCCCAAACACACTTGTCAGAACAGGAGGTGTCTCTCCCCATCCCCAAATGATAATGCTGACCTTGGATAGGGTTATGAAGCGTCTCACAGAGAGTATGTGCTCAGTAAGTGGAAACCACCATCATCACTATCATCAACTAATGGAAAACCACCCAAGATCTGAGCTAACTCGTTACCCAATAATAGCGTTAGTAGTATTAGCTACTACTACTAATCGCAGCTAACAATTACTGAGCACGTGCTATGTGCCAGGCATCATATGAAGCATTTTGCACGCATTTCCTCAAGTTACCCTCCCAGTAACTGTGAGGACACTGAAAAGGTCAAGTGCTTGCCCAAGGTCACATTACAAAGCTGGCAGAACTAGGACTGGAATCCAGGCAGGCTGGCCCAAAGCACCCACTGAAGCCCTCCAGAGTGGACAGGCTGTCATGCTAATGAGGTCGAGTGTTTTGAGACCCTTCTCCCAGTTGAGAAAGTTTCACACAAAACCTAAACCTGGTCAGTACTCTGAAAAACGTAAAGCAAATGGACAAAAAGGAGACTGTTTAAATGGATCATAAATCTTGCACTACTCACTGAAAAACCACCCAAAATGAATGTCTCTGAGGTACGACCTCAGAAGAAGGCACACCTTAGAGCACCTATCACCATGGTGCTCATGACCACTTGAACCTGGTGGTCATCTGACCATATTTAACATGCAGTGTGAAGAAATCATCCACTTTGCTTAACATTTAGAAAGTTTTAAGCTAAGATTTGCCAAATTGTAGCCCACTGGATTCCAGTTTCTCTTGACATCTTTCTAGTAACCCTCTCTTATACTTCTCCTGAATATAACTCAAGCATTGGAAATGCAAATAAAAAATAAAAAGGATTTAATAATGATCAGAAAAGAGAAAAATCAAGGAGGCACAATCGTCAGGGCAGAGATCATGGAATTTCTTAAATTCCTGGAAACAATCTACATAAATGCATGTGAAATAACATACCAGTATCTGTGGCCCACATATGTCAACTACCAGGAAATGATGTCAGCGGTATCTACCTCTATAATGCAAACATGTTGCTCTGAAAATACAAATCCTCAGCTTAACACAACAATGCTGAGTGCCTAGCATGTGCCAAAGGTGAGGGGTTCTCCGTCAGCCTTCGCCCCAACACTGTGAGGCAGAGTCCAGCAGCCAGTGTTTCCCACTCCCCAGTCCGGGTCTCCTGAAACAGATTGCTCCCCACTAATAAAGGTGAGCCTTTCAACATTTTCATATCTTGAAATAGACCCCTTTTCTAGCTTAAATGGCATGCCTCTGGAAAGGCAAACCATAAACATAACAATCAGAAAAGATGCCTGCATCTGAGGGATTACGGAAAAAAAAAAAAAGCAGCCATCAGCAGCCATCATGTTTCTATCAGTACTACCATGGATTAATCACATTGAAACCAGCAAGAACATAGTTCCATGGAGAGCCCCCAACCACCACACAAGGACCATCACCCTCCCACTCCTTACCGGAACGCCCAGTGTTTCCCACTCTGGTAAGAACACCTACCCAAGATTCTGCTGCCAGCGCCTCCAATATTCTCCATCATCTCCCCAGGAATTTGGCCTGAGAGTCTCAGCAGTTCCTATAGCAACCACACTCCCACACAAGTGCTGCATGGACCTTCCCCAAACCTTCAACAATCATCCCCCAGCATCACTGACAACCCCTTTTGTGTCACTAAGATTCAGTTACCTAAGGAATTCAAGGACCTTCAAGATACACAAAAGATTTTTTGCTGTACAAAGCTAAACTTCCTATTCCTCTCCTAAAACCTACACCCCAGCTTCTATTTCTCAAGAAACATTTCCTCTGCTCATGCCTGCAGCAATTCAGCTAGCCTGGCAAGGCACTCCAAGCAGCAATGACAGTAATAGCCAGGAAAGCTATGGGGTAAATCAGAAACATCTCCACCACAGGACAAAATAATGGTTTGTCTTAACGATTCCTTTGTACTCGGAAAATACATTCCAGAAAGGAAGCTGTTTACTGCAAGTAGATCAGGCTTGCAATTTACTAGTCCTAAGGGCCATGTCCCACTGGCCCACTCACCGTTGGACAGTGCTTGCTGGAGCTCGTTGTCCGATATCACTCCACTCCTGTCTTTATCAACCCTACAAAATCAAGAAGACCAGTTAAGCTGGCGATTAAAAGTGCAGGAAAAGCAAAACATATGTGTACCTCTTCCGTCAACCGTACACTAGTCCTGGAATGCTCCCTCTAGTAGACCTTCCACTTTTGCTCTGCTAGAATATCACACTCCTCTGGCCGCTGGGGGATAAAGCAAATACCCCATGTGCCAAAGCCCCTAGGAGGCTGATCATCTTTTCTCTCTCGCGTTCCCATCTCAAGCCTTCCCTTGCTTCCTCCCCTGGCCTGTCTGCATTCACACCTGCATCAGATTCTCTTTTTCACAAACAGGAAAAAATTCTCTCAGACATTTAAGTCATTCCCTGGCCATGAGTCACTCAAGTTTCGGTCATTCGTTCAGTGGAAGGACGACGAGGGAAGAAGGCGCTGCTGTAAAGATCACCTGCCCCAAGCAAACGCCAGGTCCCCCTGCTGCTTCTCCGGCTGCTGCCATTTGAACAGCGCTGGGAAGCATGTTTCTGCTCGCCTAACACAAGCATGCCGGGAGACCCTCCACTCGCTGGTTCCCGGGGCGGGGAGAAAGGCCGAGCCCCAGGACCCTGCGGCCGCGACTTCGGGGCTGCATCTCGGGAGGGACCCGGAGTGCGGGTGGGGGACAGGGCAGGGGCCCGAGGGGGAGGCTGAAGGGGACGGGGCAGGGGACCGGGGTAGGAGCCCGGGGAGGCCGAGGGGCACAGGCAGGAGGCCGGCAGGGAGCCCGAGGGAGACGGGGCAGGAGCCCGGAAGGCCGAGGGGGCGGGTTAGGGGACGAGGAGGCGGCCGAGGGACGCTGCAGGAGGCCGCGGAGGCGCCCGGGCGGCGCCAGGCCTCACCTCTGGAACACGTTCCACAGGAAGCTCTGATCCGGCAGCGCCGCGCCCGCAGTAGGGCCGGGGCCGGCCCCGGGGCCGGGGCGGTAGGAGTAGGAGGCCATGGGCCGAGGCGCGCAGCTGGGCCGAGGCGCCGGCGACAACACGACTCGGCTACGGCGACTCGGCTACTGCAACTCCGCTTCCGACTCTGCTGGGGGCAGAGCCTGGCGCCACGCCACTTCCGGGGGCACAGGAAGTGCGTGTCTCCCGGGAGGTCACGGGGCCCCGTACAGCCAATCCCCTCGCGGCGCAGTTGCCAGGCAACGCGAAGCGCTCGGGAGGCCGCACTGCCAGAGGCTCGGGGGCTGGGAGGACGGCGCCGGGCGGGAAACGCGCTTCCAGAGGACGCGGGCCGGGGACTCGCGCTGGTGACTGTCGGTTCTTGCAGAAGAGAAGGTTCCGGGCGCGGACGATTCCCGGCGGTACACGTCCTGGGAGGGAAAGGAAGGTGTGGTGGCCGCACCGCTGCGCGTTTCCAGCGTGGCCGGCGCCGCCCAGGCCCGCGACCTGGCCGGGTGGCTCCGCAGGCAGCGGGGACGGCGGTCGCGCCCGCGGGCGAGGAAGCCCAAGGCACGCGCCCTGCTGGGAGACGGCGCTGCAGCGCGGCCCGGGACGTGTCCTAGCGCGAGCCCCCAGTCGGGAGGGCCGGGCTTGGGTCTTCCTGCCGTTTCCCCGTCCGGCCGCCTCCCTCCCAGCCCTGCCTCGTGCCCGGCTCAGGATGCTGGAGTCATTCCTGCCGTTTCATAGGGTATTCCAGCTTTTCAGGTTTTTCAGTTACTCATTCAGTGAATGCTGATTTTTTTTTCATCCTCAGAGCAGTGGAGGTTTTCTCACGGGTTTCTGCCTCAGTTGCCTACCAGAATGTTGAGCAGACCGAGAGCCAAGGACGTGGCCTTTTGTCAGCGACACCTGAGCCTGTCTTCCCTGTGGACGCGGATCCATTATTCAGCACTGTGGGCACAGCTATAGACTGATCAGCTATCAGTTCTCCCAACTGTATTGTCCTCCGGCCCAGTTTTCTTTTTCTCTCTTGTCCGAAAGGCTTATACTTGAGAGTTCTTTCAAATTCTTCAGAGAAATTAAGATACTCTGTGGCTTCGGCATTCACCTAAACGTACGAATCTACAGACCTCTTTAACAATGTTAATTTTTTTTCATGACCTAGTGAATTCAAATGGTTTCTAGTTCTCTCCTCATGAAGTATTCACATCACTTGTTAAATATTCCTTTCTAGAATCTTCCACAGCTCTTTGAGCTGTAATTTCTGAAATCCATCTTTACTCCCCATGCCATCTCTGGCTCTTTTTTGTTCTCCGGAACTCTGCAAATATTAACAACTGTGATT
This sequence comes from Daubentonia madagascariensis, assembly GCA_023783475.1. NCBI lineage: Eukaryota > Metazoa > Chordata > Mammalia > Primates > Daubentoniidae > Daubentonia > Daubentonia madagascariensis. Next base: position 219,952 of record JAKFHU010002382.1, read on the forward strand.
CTGCAGCCCAGTTTGGCAGTTTCCCATCACCTGGGCAAGCAACGCCTCAGTGACCGCAGCAGGCCTCAGCCTCCACCTCCCGGTCGCCGGGCTCCACCAGCCGGAGGCCAAGTCTCCAGCCTCGAATGCCACGGTCGACCTCACCCAGGGCACCGAGAAGCGCCCTGTTCTGCCTTCAGTTTCGCTATCTGGGGGTGAGAAATGCTTTCATTCAGGAGAGAAAGCACGTACTGAATGCAACCAGCTACAATCCACCCTAAGGTTCAAATGCTAACTTTGCTTACTCCCCACCACACCAAGGCACCACATCCACATTTTACTGGTGAGAAAACCATAGCTCACAGAAGGTAAATAACTTGCCTAAGATCAAACAGGCAATAAGAGGAGATTCAAGCCCCCAGATCTTTCTGTGATTTTTCTGTATCATCTCAGAAACTTAAAAGGGAGATTAATTACTATGAAATTAAGGTTTAAAGAAAAAGCACCAGTATGAATACCCATATGAGTGTACAGATGGATGAGTCTAGAAGAACAAGAGGTACTGGCCTGACACATTCACAAACTATGCAGCTTCAGTCCCCTCCTTTACTGCACCCCGATCTCTAAGGAATCCCTAGCTCTGAGTCTGCATCCTGTCAGCTATGGGGTTGTGCTGCTAGGGGATGACCTTGCCTTTCATGAGTCCCTTCCATAGTCGTATGCCTGGGTCACTCAAAGATGGGGGTGTTGCCATGGATGGGGGGTGCCGCCTGAGTCCTGTCACCACCTACAAAGGTACAGAAAGGTATGGTGGAGACCACCATCTGCCAACAGAAAGGCAGGTCATCTGCTGACTCAATGACTTGAAGCATCGAGGTGCCACTATCTCCTTGCCTATCTCAGATTCCATTTCCTCCAAACCTGGTCTGTTCTAAACTTTCCAGGAGTTGAGGAATTAATTAAAAGATAACACTCTTTCCTCCCTACATTAACATTAATCACATCATGTATCCAAATATTGGGCCAGCCTTTCCTTTGGTCTAATTTCTCTAATTTGAAAATGTTTTTCTAAGCATTGGCTATTTCTGAGTGCTTGTGTTCCTAATGCTTTCCACAGTGCACATGCTTGTTCCTATGTCCTCAGCACATAATATGCCCTCAATAAATGCTTGTTAAATGGATGTATGACCATCCCGTCCTCTGTACACATGTACTGGCATTCACACCTAACTTGGCATCCCTCTGAAGCCACCCTAGTTCATTACTTATTCTCACAGGGTCACTGATGGCTGCATGGTGACATGTGCACACTGAGGAGCCTGCCTTTTGCACACTCACTTTCCCTTTTTCAGCCTCCTGGTGTAGAACTGCAGGGACAGAGCAGACCATGCCCTGTACAGCCCCCTCCTGTCTCGGGATGACAAGGATACTTTCTCCTGTGGCTCATGTCTTTCTTTCAGTCAATATTCTTCTGTCAGAATTTGGTATAAAAGAGAACGACCTACCGCTTTTTATTTAACTCAGGCTTCTCACCGAGTAGTGGACGATTTGTCAAACATATGCTGCTTAGTATAAGAGGGCATCAGCAAATACCTGCATCAGTGCTGGCTGATGCGCTTTCCACGGTGATGGGTTGGTCCATGTTGACTCTGTCCAGTAAAGCAGCTACTTACCACATGGAGCCCCTGAGCACCTGAAATGTATCAAGGTGATGGGAACCAAATTTTAAATTGTGTGTCATTTTAATTAATTTAAATATAAGTAGCCACATGTGGCTATGGCATTGGACAGGGCAGGTCTGAAACACTTTACTATATATCTCACCTTTTTGCTTCATTTGATCCATATTAGAAATTATCTACATTTATCCTCTGGGCAGTATTCTACTTTCTTCTCATATTGACCCAATTTTTTTATTTCTCTGGCTTGTCAATTCTCTGAACATGTGTGGGTTCATTTTTAAACACTGAAACCCACACCTACAAAACATTTTCAATATGAAATATTCTGTCCTGTGGCTCATTGATTAGTGGAGTACCATAAAAATTTACATTTCCATACTACCCACTCCCCAGTGGTCTTCTTGGTCTCAATATTCATAAAAATAGTTTGAAGGTTTGTTTTTGGCTCAGAAGTAGTAGACACAGACATAAGGAAACGACCCCATTAGTTATTTCTTTGAAACCAAATTGGCCCTTCTATTGCCATCCTATTATGCTTCACAGGTACCTGTGCTAGTTTTTAATTCATTGTCCTAACAATTAAATGTTGCTCAGACATTCACATTAATACTTCCAGTAACGATGGCACTGCTAGTAAACCATCCATCAGGAGAAAAGACACTGCACACAACTGTCCCTTTGTTTCCTTAACTACCTGTGGCTTAACTTGTTTTTTTAAGAGCTTGTTTTACAGAACTGGAACACTACTGAGCAGACAGAAAAGGATGTGTAGCCCACCTCCACATCTGCCAGACCACATTCTGAACAGTCTGATAAAGCCAGTTTAGCAGAGAAGGAAAAAAAAACCCAAAAACCTCCTGTTATCATTTTGCAACAATAACTATTCTTTATCCCAATAAAAGCCCAACCCACTCATCCTCAGGGCCGGCCTTTCTTCTTCCTTTCACACCTTGCCCTTTCCTCCCTTGGAAAGTAAGATAGACTTCTTGCTTTAAAACCCATTCTAATCTCTGAGTCGAGAATTCCTTCTCAGCTTGCCGTACAGGCCCCCTCCCTAACATTTTGGTGGCCCATACGGGGACTCACTTTTCTACCTCTGTCTCAAGACTGTTCCCTCCTCTGCTGCACAACTCCCAGGACATCCTTCTTTGTGCCCTCAACACCATTCAGAACTTGGTGAGTCTCTTGGACTCTGGAAGTGGTCATCTGCTAGAGGCTAAGAGTGGTAGCTTTGGTTTGCTTTTGGTCTAAGGATGGAAAACCTGGTACCAGGTCTACCACTCTTGGGAGGTGCCTTGGAAGGACACTTCCTGACCACCTCTCGGCCTTCACCCAGACTCAGGGACTCCTGGCTGTGGGGAAGATCTCTGGGGTTTGACCTGGGACAGAACTCGGGGACTCCTGCTTTGTGGTGAGACGTCTAGGTTTCTAGGTCTCGATCTGACTCAGGTCTTGGGGATGCCTGATGTCTGATCCAATCTCAAGGTCCTCTTGCATTCTTTTCATTCACCATATGGCCATCCCTGAAAAGTCCTTTTTTCCCTCCTGGTTATCATCATAGGCAATGCTCAGCTGGCCCCACCTAAAGACTCCCCATTGGGATGTCTCCTTAAGAATTTGAAAACTTTGGGGCTTACCGACCTCTGGCCCAAACATTTAATCTATTGCAACACAGCCTGGCCACAATATAAATTAGATGACCAGGAGATTTGGCCCAAGAATGGACCTCTTAATCACAGTACCATTCTTCAACCGGACCTTCATTGCCGCTGGCTCGGCAAGTGATCTCAAGTTCCCTACGTTCGGGCTTTCTTTGAACTCGCTCAACTTCTTGATCTTTGCTCCACCTGCTGCATGTTACTCCTCTACATCTCTCCCACCATCCTCCTCCGACCTTGATGATGTTTCCACTTCGGCTCCCCTGTTCCCCTCCATATCGCCTCCCTCCGTCGGCACCATCATCAAACCCTTCAACCCCATCTTCTCCACTTTCCCCCGCTTCTCCCCTCCTTCTCCCCAACTCTTGCCTGGCCAGACTCGATCTGGCCAGCCATTCTAGAATCCCTCCCCGCCTGCACACCAGCTCCCTCTTCGGGAAGTTGCTGGGCCAGAAGGCATCATAAATTACTCAGAGCTGGATAAAAATCCAGCACTTTACCTCTCACAACTATCTGAGGCCATTCGCCTCTTTACTTAGTTCCTGACGCCAGAGAGGGACGATCCATCTCAGCAATGCACTTCATCTCCCAGCCGGCCCCTGATATTCGGTGTAAACTCCAAAAACTTAAAAAGGGGCCTCAGAGGTCTTTAATAGCCGAGATGAGAAGGGGAGAGAGGAAAAGGGAACAGGACGGGCAACAGCCTGAGAGCAGCTTCCCAAGTGGAGGCTACCACCACAGGAGGAGCTTGTCAGGGACAGTTACCTGGAGGACCACGCCCTCTCCAGGAGCTAAGCCCAGCTTCAGCGGCAACCAGCGGGGTCACGGGAATAAGGACCGCCCCAGGATCGTGCCTTCTCTGCAAAAGGGAGGGGCACTGGCAGCGGGAGTGCCCTCTCCGTGAGACGGGGGCCACACTGGCCTTCCAGAACCGGCGGGTCCCCCAGGGCCGGCATCCTCCACACCCACAGATCTTCGGGGACTGCTTCAGTCTGACTGACGCTTCACCTCGCAACACCAAAATGGCCAAGCCTCGGGCAACTGTCTCAGATAAGCAGGTTGATTTTCTGTTTAACACTGAAGCCACTTATTCTGCGCTTCCTGAACTTTCGGGACCCCCGTTTCCCCTCGCCTATCTCCACCATTGGAGTTGAAGGTAAAACACAAAACCCCCGGCTCGCTGGGAGATCAGGTCTTTGCTCATTCTTTTCTAGTACTTCCCGGTTGCCCTGCCCCTTACTGGGAAGAGCTCTTGTGGTTAAGTTAGGCACCAGACTCCTTTTCACAACCCAGGCAGGCTTCCTTTCTCAGACTCTTGGGAAAGGCTTAACTGGGACTTCAGATACAACCTTTTTTCCCTCGGTTTGAGCAAATGATGGTACGATATTTAGGCCTAAACTCCTAGCTCTGTGCTTTTGAAATATAAATTTTCTACCTTGTTTCACCTAGATCTGCTTCTGTATGTCTGTGTGTCTATGTATGTCATGTGTATGTGATATTTCACTACCAAAATATGTAAAAGAGCTCTAATTAATTGGCTTTAAAAAGTAAGCACTTAAATATTTCATCAGGAAAATAGAAAGAACTCAAATGCCTTTTAGTTCACATGACTGTGATAACCTTTGGTAAATAAAACCAGTTTTAAAATTGTTATTAAAGTTTAGATGTTTTAAGGCCACAAAACTGTTGCTTCTGCAATATTTTTAAATTTTACTGGATTTGACTGTGAACTTATATTTTTGGTTTTGAGCCTCTGGATTCTGGGTTCTGCATAGGTGGCCATGGTGAGGCCTGGGGACATGTTCTCAGTGCCTAGACCAACAGCCATGAGGCACGATCTAGCCCAACATGGTCCCTTCTTCCCTGCCCCAATTTTGGCTCCTGGCTATTCTGGGAGGAAATGGATCCTCCAGCCGTCCTGTCTTCTGTCTTGAACTCTACACCTGGTCTGTATGCAGACTCCGCATCTCCCCTAGAGCACCTGTATTTCTTAGCCCTTTTGAACTTACGTATGTTCGTTCAGTTCTCCTGTTGTCTTCACCTCAATTTATCCACCTCCACTTGGCCCTTACTTGCCAGCAGTCAAGCTCACTCGACACAACTCCTTCGGGAATACACATACGTCCACCTTCCTCAACCCCTTAATTTAAAGGAACTTCAACATTTACAGCCAGGAGACTGGGTTTTACTTAAGGATCTCCCCAGAGAAACTGGGCCCTTCCAACCTTCGTGGAAAGGTCCTTTTCAAATAATTCTCACTACTCCCACTGCAGCTAAGCTGCTGGGAATTCCATCCCGGATTCATCTTTCCCAACTCAAACCCACTGATCCTCCAGAGAAACCTACTTCCACCCACGACGAACTCCTTGCAAATCCACTGGCCTATACCTGCCAGTCCATCACTGGTACCAGGCTTTGATTCACTTGAAAGAAGTCCTAAAACCATGAGCTCCAACAATATGCTGTGGTATATATTGTTACCGAAAGTTTGGCACTTGTCCCCGAGGACAGGTGGTTTGAGGAGGAGGAGAGAGGAGTTTACTAATTTGCCAGCAGATGAGGAGGGTGGCAGACTCCTGTCTCAAAGTACCAACGTCCTGTTGCTTTTTTTTTTTTGGAGACAGAGTCTAGGTCTGTCACCCTGGCTAAAGGGCAGCGGTGTCATCATAGCTCACTGCAACCTCAAATTCCTGGGCTCAAGCGATCCTCCTGCCTCAGCCTCCCAGATAGCTGGGACTACAGGCGTGCATCACTGCGCCCGACTAATTTTTCTATTTTTTGTAGTGACGGGGTCTTGCTCTTGCTCAGGCTGGTCTCAAACTCCTGAGCTCAAGTGATCCTCCCAGGTTGGCCTCCCAGAGTACTGGGATTACAGATGTGAGCCACTGCACCCAGCCCCAGCATCCTGTTTCTGAGCAGAAGTACAGGGCTTTTAAAGGCTCTAATTAATCCCATCTTCGCCTAAGACAATCTCGTGACCTCCCTGGACAATTACCTTGAGCCATCTCCTGTGGCACAAAGAACAAAGGACACTCTCCCGCCCCTCCTAACCACTGGCCTGAGGCAGGGATGTAGGTTTTAGTTCTCAAAAAGGGTAAAGGGGTTTCGAAGAGACAGAAAACATTTTTACTCTTTTTCAGGCCATTCTCTCTGTTACATATTCCCCACTGTCCATATCTATAGGAGGAGGGACGACGTCGTCATCTGGCTACTTCCTGCTGAATTGGGGTGATGTTTTAGATGGAAGATGCAGAGTATCAGGAGAAAAAGGGCAGGAGCAACAACTACAGACAGAACAAATCAGCAAATAAAGATCAGTGACAGTATCAACATTTTCATTTTTTTCTTTTTCTCAGACACTTCAGATCGCCTAAGGCTGGGCCCTCCACCGGGGGCTGCACCTCTTTACTTTGGTATGATGGACCCAGGGTTTCACTTCTGACAATTTTAACGAGGTGCGAATTGTTAGGGCACTTCATAGGGTTCCTTCCAGTTCTCTGCTTCCAACTGGGGCAGGGCCCTGAAAGAGGCAAACTCCCGTATAGTGGTCAGCACCCGACCGACTCATTTGACATGGACTTTCACTCTATTCTCTTTTACTCATGGTTATATTACCACACTTACCTCAGGGTGCTAGGCAGGGTCTCTCATAAACTATGTTTTTAGGGGCTTAACTTAAGCCTGCTTCTAAAGGGCTACCCTTATCCAGAGAAGGGCAAGTGGCAACACCCTACCTCACTTTAGAGGGGTTTCCTGTATCAATTCCAGGATGCATGCAATTTCTATTTTAGGTGTAGGGCTTTGTTTACTTGCCAGGTTACCTCTGCTAAAAAGGAGGGTCCATTATCATGCTTGAGAAATGTCCAGGGCTCCATAGAGTGTGCTCCTGGGTCCTACTGGCAATGGAATGTCTGTTGATGTCCTCACTGTAGGAGGAGCTGCTGAGCGGTCTCTGTAGCTATCTGTCCATGGCCTCCATCACCAGCATGTTATTCTCCATTTGCTTGGCCTCTTTCCCTGGATTTTTGGTGTCTATCATCCCATCGTCCTCCGAGGCCTGTTCCCGTACACGTGTAGGAACGCAGCAAAGGCGCTGTCAGCTCCTGGTAGGAGCACATCTCGGAGTGAGTTCCTCCAGAAGGATTCCAGTAACCTTAGATGCTCCTTTCTTTCCTCTGGGTGGGACAAGCCTCTACCCAGCCTGACAAGGTATCTGCCCACACAAGCCTGGGCATCTGAGTGAAACTGCCAGTCATTGAAAGGGGGGACCCCTAGGTGTTGGGCTCCCTGTGTAGCCAGTTGTCTTTCTATCCTGGGACCACCCCAAGCATATGAACAGTTAGTTGTAAACGGGGTCCTCTCAAATGAGGTCCCACCAAATCCATTCAGGCATCACACTCCCAATGTGTGTATTCATGCAGGTGTCTCATAAGAGGCCGAACCCAAGCTTTGGGCAGGAGACAAGTCTATGAGAATTCTGTCTCCATTTAGCTGTGTCTTCCCAAATGTCAGAGCTCCAGTCTTTAGTTTTTAAGGGGATCTAAATCTAGCCAGGGTATCAAGGCCCTGAGGAACAGATCACCTCCAGTGGCCTCCTTAGCAGCTCTGCCAGTGGCTTGACTTCTTTTTGCAGTACTGGCCACCTGCTTGTATCAAGGCCATTATTTCAGTGGCATACTTAATATTATTTCCCTGCCATCAGAAGACCCCTTTTCTTTCAAATAGCACTATGAGGATGCACAATCATGAAAGTGTATTTAGAGTTTGTATAAATGTTTACCTTTTTCCTCTCGATAACTGCAACTCAGCTTCCTGGGCTGAAGTCCCAGGTGGCAGTGCCACTGCCGTGATCACCGCACATCCAGCCCGACTGTCCATAAAGCTGCTCCCGTCAGTGAAAAAGATCCCAATCTTGCTCTGGCATTGGCTGACCTGACAGATCCATGCTGCTAGAACACACAGCCTCCAGAACCTCTAAACAGTCATGTTGGAAAGGCTCATTCTCTTTGGCTGGCAAAAGGGTGGCAGGATTGAGAACAGACACAACTCTCAAGTAGCGTTACTGCCGGAGGCAAAGAGGCCATGCTCTCACAGTATTGTGCAGTGGCTTTGACGTGCCACTGGCCGTGGGATGCCTCTCAGCGCCTATACTAAGACTCTAAGGCTCACTCTTTGTTTTTCTCCGTACAAGGGCTTTACCATCAATCCAAAGTCCAGGATCCAGATGCCATTCCTAGGAACCCCAGATAACCTAATACAAGTTTACAAATCTGGCCGATTGCAGGTTCTGCAAGTCCCTGCTAAGCTTCTATCAAACAGGGCAGGAGAGCCCTTGTAAACCTGTGAGGCAGCACAGTCCCAGGATCCTGCCATTTAAATGTAACTGAGCACCATTCAAGTTCCTCAGCTACTTGCCTATGCTGCTTTGCCCCTCCCTGACGGCTCCCTGTCTGGTCGTGCGCAGCTGGTGCTGGGGTTGTGGCTGCAGCCAGGGGAAGGGGCTCCCCACCGGACTGCTTCTGTCCACACAGGTTGGCACCAATTGAATCCCCACTGTCAATTTTGCCCAGGGCTCCTGGGGAGATATTTGGAGACAGGGGGCTCTGGGCCCCCTCCTTCACCGTCTGAGTCCTGGACTTAAAAAAAACTATTTTCTCTCCTGGAGGCTTCCTGCCACGCAGTGTCCTTTGCAATTTTGGGCAATGTTTCTTTCAAGGTCCTGCTTCTTTACAAAAAGTCAGTCTGGGGTGGCTTTTTTGCCCTTTCCTTGTGACTGTCTCAAAGGACCCTGCTGGCTGTTCTTGCACATTCAAGCCCCTTATCTGATGTTGCCGTAAATTAAGTCTGCTGCCGAGAGAGACCATTCCGAACCCTGAGTCATAACTTACTAGGTGTGGGACTGAAGAGTTAGTTCAGGCGGTGCCCCCCCCCGGCCCCTCCCATGGTGCCAAGATGGCAGCAGTGGTGAGCGTTCCTTCCCCCTTGTGGCACGCCACTTGGCAGTGGGCCACGTGTCCCAGTCCTCCCTCCTGCCAGGTCTGCCCCTGGGCTGTGGCCCTGCCTGGCGTCTCACCCTGGCCAGCTGCAGGGGTTCCCGTGGAGGTGGGAGGACCTCACTTATCAAAAATCCTACAAATACAGATCATTTTGTATACCATAAACAATGAGTTTATCTCAAGCAGAGAGCTTGAGACTCAACATTTTAACTCTATAGTCGCAGGTTGACCCTTTGAGCTCTGAATTTTAAAATAACCAACAGCTCAGAATAAACCATGGACCATCAACCACCACTTTTCCTCATGCTCCAGCATGTACACTGGCCATTCTGTTTACTATAAGTTAATCATTCAGCCAAAGTTTTATCCCAAGGGACTTTGAGGTGGACCTTACGTTGCCAAAAACTCACAAATAACAGACAGACAATACTGGGGATCCTCAATACAAAAATGCCAGGGCCTATCTAACAAATGGGAATCCAAAGGGGACAAACTCCACCCCTGAGCCATCTCCTGTAGCACAAAGAACAAAGGACATGCTACTGCCCCTCCCGAACACTGGCCTGATGCAGGGATGTAGATTTTAGTTCTCAAAAAGGGTGAGGGGCTTATGAAGAGACAGAAAACATTTTTACCCCTTTTCAGGCCATTTTCTCTGTTACAATATGGCTTCTTGTCATCCTTGTCCTCCTCCTTATCCTTCCACGAATGTCACCACAGGCCAGCTTACATACCAGGCCTGTCCTCTCTTGTCCACGCTGGGAACCCTAATAACCCTACTATGGGCGTCCATATTCCCACTACAGGCGTTCTACAACATCCCTATTTATCTACTGTCCAAGAAGCCCTCCAGCTTCTCAGAACTGCGGACTCTTCTGAATCCTACACAAATTGCTGGATAAGCACCAATATTTCTCCACAAACGGGGCCTGTTGCTATTCCTGTCTCACCTCGAGTTGAGTCGGTTAGAATCTTATGTAATCCCCTCGTATTTTGATCACACAGAATGGGCCTAAACCTAGCAGTTTGACCCAAAGTAGTCCACCTCTTCTTAATCTCTCCGTATAACAAAGCTAACGTTAATCTCCAGGGAGCCATATTCACTTCAGTTTAAGTTGCACAAGCTTCCCTTTGCCTCATCAGTCCATCTCGCCCAGGTCCTTTTGTGGGAAAGCTTTTTGACTACTCCCTAGCTTGCAACCACACTTTCCATCTATCTACTAACTGCATTTGCGTCAAGCTACTCGCCCAATCCCCATTCTACAACATACACTTCCCTAAACCGCACGATGTCACTACTCAAACAAGCTATACAGGAACCAGCATTTGTCCCCCACCCCTTCAATCGTGCCCCTACAAGAGACATAACTCTTGCTTCCAACCTAATAATATCAACAACCAGAAATGTCAAAAACTGAACACCCCTCAGGCCCACAAGACAGGATTGAACCCTATTATCCCTTCCTTCAATTGGGCATATAACCTCTCCACTACTCCTAAATATACCTCATGCTTACCTCCATTAGCCGGAATGACTTGAGCTCCTACTTATGAAGGCACAGAACATGAGGGTACCAACCTTAGAAAACCTTATTTCAATGTATCTATAGATATCTGTCTAAATCACAAAAACCGAACTCACTTTCTCTGCGGATTAAATGCTTATTTATGCCTCCCAGCAAAGTGGATGGGAACTTGTACTCTGGCATATATAATCCCTAACCTTATTTTTTTTTTTTGTTTTTCTTTTTTTAGACAGAGTCTCACTCTGTTGCCTGGGCTAGAGTGCCACGGTGTCAGCCTAGCTCACAGCAACCTTAAACTCCTGGGCTCAAGCCATCCTCCCGCCTCGGCCTCCCAGGGTGCTGGGATGACAGGTGTGAGCCACCGTGCCGGGGCCCCAACCTTACTCTTATCAATGATACTATACCTCTTCCCATCTATTCCTCACAGCCTTGATCCAAGCAAAGAGCCCTTATCATTCTTGCAATAATTGGAGTAATATCTGGACTTGTTATTGGCATAGCTGGCTTACTTAATTCAATCTTTTCAGTGCAAAGACTGTCTTTAGAAATAAGTCAATTAGCTATGAAATCAGCCCAACAAATTACTATTCTACAACAACAAATTAGTTCCTGGCAGGGGTTGTCCTACAGAATAGACAAGCTCCTAACTGCCAGTCAAGGAGGCATATGTGCCATGCTAAAAGAATTATTAATCAGTCAGAAAAAATACAAACTAACCTTCAAGACATTTTAAAAAGGGCTAATACACTTTAAGAACAGGGAACTTCTGCTGCATTTGATTGGTAAGATTTCAAACTCCATGTGTGGTCATGGTTCTCTTGGTTAACACCTCTCTTAGGACCCCTGGTGGCTCTGCTTTTAGCACTCATTTTCAGACCCTGCATTTTTCACTATTTGATAACATTCATACAAAACCGAATTGGAGCCCTTGCTGTATCCCTCCAACAAAATCCTATTCCGCCTCTACTCTGGCTTTTAAGACCATACGATTTCAGCCTCTCCATCTTAACGACCCTCGATTGGACTCTCAGGCAGGGACAACTCTACAACCCTAAGTCGGCAGGAAGCTGTTACGGAAGAACTGACCATTGTTCCAAACACTCCAGTCCCCGAGTCCACTGTTACGATAACAATTCCAACCAAAGGAAGGGGGAACTGAAAGGACGGCACTGCTAGTAAGCCATCCAACAGGAGAAAAGTCACTGCACACAACTGCCCCTTTGTTTGTTTAACGACTTGTGGTTTAACTTGTCTTTTTAAGAGGTTCTTTTACAGAACTGGAACACTACTGAGCAGACAGAAAAGGATGTGTAGCCCACCTCCACATCTGCCAGACCACATTCCCAGAAGTCTGATAAAGCCAGTCTAACAGAGAAGAAAAAACCAAAACCAAAACCAAAACCAAAAAAACCACCTCCTGTTATCATTTCACAACAATAACTATTCTTTATCCCAATAAAAGCCAAACCCACTCATCCTTGGGGTCGGCATGTCTTCTTCCTCTGATGCCATGCTCTTTCCTCCCTTGGAAAGTAAGATAAACTTGCTTTAAACCCCATCCTAACCTGAGTCAAGAATTCTTTCTCAGCCTGCAGTACAAGCCTCCTCCCTAACACTTTCACTTAGGTTCAGGGGTTGCAAAATGGTGATTTTTAAACTCTGTCATTCCTTACTCATTTATTTGCAGGAATTCTTCTGTAAAGAACTTCTCCTAATCAACTAGGTTACCCTGAATAGCAATTTGTAGAGAAAAGGCAGGATACTAGCTTATTTTAGTTGTCCATTTTCAGTGTTAGGTGTTAGTGCCCTAGTTACCTCTGAGAGTGACTGATTATAATGTGTTTTTGTTTGGTTGGCTTTGCCTTTTTAAAAATTATCATTATAAATGCATGGTTTTTAATATATTCATCGTTTCAGTCAGATGCGGTCATTATTGTTCGATGCCTAAGCGGCCCCATCTCTAGCCAACAGGAGCCCTTCCTACTGGCTCCCGTGTGCCTTGACGTGGTCCCAGCACTGGCAGGCAAGTCTCCTTGCTTTCTGGCTCTGAAAACCACTTAGGTTCATCTTGCACATTTCCCGCCCCTGCCCAGGTACCAGCCACTTCTTCAAAGAGCGTGGTTTCTTTCTGTGGAGAATGGCACGCGCAGACCACAAGCTAGGGGGCAGCACTGGGAAATGTGTATTTTTGAAAAGAACAAAGGATGGGTTTACACATATTTCTAATTCAAATTTAGTACTATAGGGTTTTTATACCTCTGATTTTATTCTTGTCTTTTTCTCACAAGAATCTTCGTTTTAACATTAACATAATTAGTTATTAGCTTTAACTCAACCCGTACTACATGTAATTCCAAAGGATTAATACCAACATGGCTAGTAATGATGAGATTATTGATTGAAACACAGGATTTCTTAGTGGCTCTACTTGTCTGTAGACTATGGCTCACTGAATTTGTATTAAGTACTATGTTCTACCACCACTTGAAATATCTTCCTGTGATTGTCACCAGCTCGATATGCAGTTGAGTTGTGGAGACACATGATGCTGCATGGCCCAGGCAGACCCTGGGCACTTCCCAGACACGTACTGGCTTCCGATGCAAGAACCATCTGAGACTCTGCCTAGGGCAGCAGTGAACGCTGGAACAGGCTGAGTGCCTGCAGTCAACAGCCCTGAGCCCGTGGAGAAACATACCAGCTCCCTTGCCCTGTGAGTGTGGTAGATACCATCTCCCACAGGTGAGCGTGAGCCTGACCTGGCTCCCCGACCACACCCATGGTTCCTGCCCTTGCCTGTCTTCCCTTAACTGCCTTTCAGCTGCCTTCAGGATCACCTTCCAAATTACCGTCTCAGGGCCAGTGTCTGTAGAATTCAATCCACGGCAATTAGGTTCATTCATTTCAGATTATGTTTTTCAATTTTAGGGACTGTCTTAAAAGTTTTAGTTTGGTAATGTATAAACATTTACATGGGGTTGGGCATGGTGGCTCACACCTGTAATCCCAGCACTTTGGGAGGCCGAAGTGGGAGGATCGCTTGAGCTCAGTAGTTCGAGACCAGCTCGGGCAATATAGCATGACCCCATCTATATAAAAAATTTTAAAAATTAGCCAAGTGTGGTGGTGCGTGCCTGTAGTCCCCAATACTCAGGAAGCTGGAGCAGGAGGATCACTTGAGCCCAGGAGTGTGAGGCTGCCGTGAGCTGTGATCGGACCACTGCACTCCAGCCCGGGGCAGAGTGAGATCCTGTGGTTCCAGAGAACACAAACATGATTTCACAGTCCAGAGCATTACCTCAGAGTGTATTCACAGGCTCACTGCCACCACTGTCCCGTCCTCCATGGCAACCACTTCAGTCTTTTTTCTTCCTAGTGTTTAAAGACAAAAGGAAGCACTTCTGACTCTACTTTCAATCACACCTCCTGTCTGCAGCTGGCCACGACAGGTCCTCCTCTCTCTCCCCCACCGCGTGAACGAAGGGGCCTCATCCCCAACTGATGGATTTGTATTTCCAATATTGCAAATGCCACAACGAATAATTTGTAGATTCCTAGAACTGCTGGGCCAAAGGGTAAATGCACATGTAGTTTTGTTAGATGTTGCCAAATCCTCTTCCATGAGGGTGTAAGGTTCTGTGTTCCCACCAGCAACACATGGGAGTCTGTATGCAACAGCTCCCCAAAGAACATCCAATGGGAAACTTTTGGATGTTTACCGATCACATAGATGAGAAACTTTATCTTAGAATCCACCCTCTTTTGGTTAGCATTTTAAACCAAAGGTATAATTAGCAGAAGATAATAAACATATTCCACCTACAAGTTTCCCTCTGCCCCTTTGAAATCTCTCCACCTGCCAAGTCTGCAGGGAACTGCTGACCTGCTTTCTGTCAGTACACATTAGTTTGCATTCTCTCGAGTTTATATAAATGGAGTCACACAGGCATGTACTCTTTTTTTTTTATTTAGCTTCTCTTACTCAGCAGAATGATTTTGAGATTCATTTGCGCTGCTCTGTGTACCAACAGTTCATTCCTTGTTATTGCAGAGGAATGTTCCATTATATGGACATAACACAGTCACTGTTTCCTGTATGTGATGTGTTATTTTCTCCAGCCACTTATTGCCAACGAAGACATTAGATTATTTAAAAAAAAACCAAAAAACACAAAAAAACACCAAAAACCAAAAAACAGTAAGCTAAATGTAATATGTAACTGAATCAAAACTCCTAGGTCATTTTTAGTGGCTAGGTGGATTTTCCATTAACCTGTCCATTTTGACACCCTGGTCAAGAACCTTAACAGACACTGACTCTGTATTTATCACATCCAGACTTTTCTACCCGATTCTCAAGGACCCCACCCATTACTCACTCTTAATTTCCATCACATCCTAACATTCTCCAAAGTCTAGCCCAGCGCCTGGCACAAAGAATGAATGAGGAATTTGCCACTTGAAGAACACTGTACTTGAGAAGAATGCAGTCTGCCTGTCCCTAAAGCCTGGCCACTGTGTGGCCCCTCCCAGGTCAAAGCCCTGCAATGGCTGTGGTTTTCAGATGCAAAGTTAATGCAAGGCTGCCTTATGAAAAATTTTTCTTACCAAAAAGACACTTTAAGGAACAAATTTATAGCATTTTTTTATAATGACAAATTTTGGAAAGAATAAATTCATTGTCTATAATGAACAGCCTAAACATAAAGAGACCCATTTATTCCCACATCACCTCATTTAGTATTTGGTTATTTAAATAACTGAGGACACGTGCTCACCTAGTAAACCATCTGCCAAGAACAAGGAGGAAATGTTAGTTTTCTTCATTTGCCGTCACAAACCAAAATTCATTTTTACTTAGAAATAAACTACAATAAAATATCTGGTTGTTGATGTAACAAATACAAAGATAATTACATTTGATATTTCAGGTCAACAAATATGCCTAAAGTCAAGCCAAACAGTATAATATTTTAAATGGATTTGGAAATAAAAGAAAGTTTGTTCATTTATGCTTCATTTAAGAATTGTGCCCAGTCTTATCATTTCACAAGAATAAAGCATGGGGCCAGGCACGGTGGCTCATGCCTGTCATCCCAGCACTCTTGGAGGCGGAGGCAGGAGGATCACTTAACTTAAGCTCAGGAGTTCGAGACTAGCCAGAGCAAAAGTGAGACCCCATCTCTACCAAAAAGACAGAAAAAATTAGCCGGATGTGGTGGCACACGCCTGTAGTCCCAGCTACTCGGAAGGCCGAGACAGAAGGATCACCTGAGCCCAGGAGTTGGAGTTTGCAGTGAGCTGTGATGATGCCACCGCACTCCAGCCCTGGTGACAGAGTGAGACTCTGTCTCAAGAAGAAAAAAAAAAAAAAAAAAGGAACCAAGGGACAAAGCTAAGCGCAGCGCTCCCTGGCCAGCCGCTGGCCGCTGGGTTGACAGTCACCACTCAAACATACTCCTTATTCCCTTAAGTGAAGCACTGTACAAAGGCAGCTATGACAGGAACACGTGCATAAGCTATTGCACATAGTTACAAAAGCTGATTCTGTCATCACCGCATTTCCTCGCATCAGTAGGAGCGAATGGCTGGGGGAACCGTGGCACAGTCAACTTCATTCAAAGTTTTGTCGATTACGGGTCTATATTCCAGAGTGACCTTAAAAAGAAGAGTTGGTGGTAAATAATGTACAAACTGCCATCTCTTATGTTACTTGCTTTTGAAAAAATTTAGGTTTACAGCTATGGGAACTTAAAGACAAAGGTATTCACTGGAGTATTTTTCAGTAACAAAGTCTAAAATGATGTACATGCACGGTAAGGAACTGACTACATAAATAATGGTACCTCTGTAGAGTGGAATAGAGCAATTAAAATAACACTGTAAAACATTCTTAATGCTTTACAAAAATGCTTACATCATGAAAAGGAGGTGAAACCTCATATATACCATCATACTTTACATTAAACTATGTACTTATACTTCCACTTTTTCTACTTGAAAGTATTCACACAGGTTAAACACCCCAATCCAAAAATCCCAAATGCTCCCAAATCTGAAATTTTTTGAGCGAGGACATGACACTCGAGGAAAGGCTCACTGGAGCACTTCAGGTTTCAGATTTTCAGATCAGGGATGTTCCACTGATGAGTATAATGCAAATATCCCCAAATCCCAAAATACCCCAAACCCGAAACGCTTCTGGTCCCAAGCATTTCAGATAAGGGATACTCAACCTATATACATAAATTTGTACACATACATGAAAAAGTACATACACACACATGAAAAATGCATAAATATTTCAAAATGGTGATAGGTTATCCCTGATCAATGGGCTTTTCATTCTTTTTTACTTTCTAAAATGAGTACATATTTCTTTTATAACCACAAAACTCCCAAACATTATTAAAAATAGGCTGTGCTAAAAGAGGGAAGTCTGACTTCTATACACTGTTAGAAAATGGCCTTCATGATAAATTATGAAAATGACCAACTGCCTGGATTAAAGACACACTAGGTACACTATGTAAGTGATGACAGAGTCCCCCCAAATTCTGTAGACATAGGTAATGTAAATGATTACAAGACTACCTTTTACCAGCTACAAAAAGCTTAAGGGTAGAAACTTTATATCTTCATTATTTCTCACTCTTAATGCCCAGGAGAAATGCCAAGTGGTGAATTATGCTTCAGTGGAACAAGACCGCAACCCTCTACTGCAACCTTACCTGCCTCATTCCCAGCACACTGCCTACCCCAGCCCCTCCTCAATGTCTGTGCTTCTCTGCTTGCTGTGCCCACATGCACCTTATCCCCTTGGCTCCCCTGCAGCTGCCTCCAGGTGGTCCAGCCAATGGGAAGAGAGGGGAGGGGTCTCTTCCGGGTTCCCCTGGCTCTAGACAGATTTCTGGTAGTGCCTGTGTCCCCCACCCAAAGACCTTGGCTTCCCTCCTCCCTTGCCACCAGGCCTTGGACACTTGGTCCCTGCCCAACAACCTCCCTCCAGCCCACGCCACAGAGCCGACCCTTCCTCAGGCTCCTCAGAACCACCTGCAAGCACTGGATTGCTTCCAGCCCAATTAACAGTGTCTTTTTCAGTGGTGCCTCAGATCTGTCAACAGCTGATTTAAATCTGGGCTTTCCTCCCGGTTCACACTGGGGCAGCAGGGGCATTAGCACATGGTGACAAGCTCCCCCCAATCCCCATACCTTCCCGGTGCTGACATCGACATAAGAAAGGGTGTGCTTCCTCCAGTGCTCCCCAAAAGGCTTCTGCTGCTGCCCCTGGATAGGCTTGGAGTAATCATACTCATCAATCCGCACCTGAGGCCAGAAATGCCAGCACATCTCTTATTACTCTAACAGCAACATAAGCAGAAAATACAGCCAGCATTAAAATGATACACGCAAGACCAGCCTCCCATGCCCCAGCCCATTCCATTTCCACTAAGCCCACGAGCGTCACTGGCAAGTTCAGCACCCGCCAGGGCCACAGAGCTGGTCAGGAGTTTGAAGCCAGCAGTGTGGTTCCAGAGCAATCCATTTCTGTATTTTCTGTTAGATAATATCCTTCATGTAGCTAAAAGTTCATCAAGTACTTTGTCTTTTTGTTCCACAGTCTGGGAGATTGCTTCAACCTTTTCTTTCAGCTTGTTTTAATTTTAGCAATTATATTAGAATTTTCAAAAACTCTTAAAGAGAAGCTGAATGCTATTAAGGAAAATCTTGCACATGGTAATGGGTAAGACATGTAAGAGCCTCTTCAAAAAACCCCAAAAGATCCAAACACTTGGCTGTTTCTGCTGAGTGAGGTGGGTGGATGAGGGAATGGGCAGAGGGAAGGCCCTTACGTGGGGACCAGTGGGGCTGCAACAGTCCCTAATTTCTAAATATCTCATTGCAGAACAAGCTCTCCGAGGTTCCACCTGTGTATCTGCTGTAACTGAATGAAATGAAGACTCGTTCATCTCAGCCCCGTGAATGGCCAACCCTGAGGAAGCTTCCTGTCCTTCCGTACACACCACAGACATGCTCACCAATCTCTTCCTTCACACTGAGTACAAGGCAAATCCAAGCCCAGTACAAAGCCCCAATTAGTGGAGGATAGATCAATATAACTTCACAGTAAATAAAAATCTGATTTCTCCTGCATACCCAAGCTTCCCATTCACCCACGTTCACATGACTGGAAAGGCTGTCGGCAGCCCACACACTGTCCCGAGTCAAAGCCTATGTGTCTGCCGGGTGGAACGTCTTTACCCTTTTGCTGATGTAGTTTATCCTGAACTTGCACTTACACCCCAACCTTCCCTTTCCATGTTTTTTGCTATCACATGCTAAATACATACTCTTTTCTGGCACAATCTGACACATGTACTCTGCACAAAAATCACTTCATCTGAAAAATAACTGACCAAAGCTCAGATCTATAATACCTTTTTGACACCAAAGGTCACGTCTGAAATAATGACTTTCCCATCATTTTAATTCAGTAAATTAGCATTTCCTAACCATGGTATTCTGGCTGCACTCTAACCCTGGCCCCTGTGAGAACAAGGCACGTTTTGCTGAGATGCTGCTGTTGGCAGCAGTGGGTGCTGATCCAAGCAAGAACAAGGCCACAATGATACTGAAGATGGTGAGAACAAAGGAATGAAAATTATCAGGGAAAAAAACAGAAAAAAAGCATTTTTCTCAACTCCTTTTGGGAAAATGAAATGAAACGCAGAGAAAACACAGGGGTGGGGTGAGCAACACCAGGTGGGAGAAACAGCAGGTGCACATGGGGTGGGCATGGCGAGGGGCGTACCTTGTAATCTTCCCTGGCATGAGCGCCCCGAGACTCCTTCCGTGCCTCTGCTCCATAGATGGTCTGCAGTGCACACAGCATCAGGTTCTGCAGCTCCAGGGTCTCCACCAGGTCTGTGTTCCAGACCATTCCTGGGGGCAACACAAGGGCCCAAGGGGCCCATGGGATCCAGTCACATGGGCTCTCCGGGCTGTCGCCATGGGCTCGCTAGGACACACAGCTGCTAGCTGTGATTGTACAGCCATAGGCAAGGGCCCACCCAGACAACAAGCCTAGAGATAATGCTAAGCAGGACAGCCAGCCCACCCTGCAGAAGGCAGCACCTCAGCCATGCACGAGGAGCCACTGACTACTCACCCCTGTCAAACGTCTTCAGGTGCTGCAAGTCTCCATAGAGCTGGCTGATTTTCTCACAGCCCTCCTGCAGCACGCTTCCCACACGGAACACTGCAGCATGATTTTGCATTGACTGTGACACAAAATATCACTTGTAAACTTTTAATACACAGAAGCTGCCATATCAAGAACTGTTTAACCTTTGGACCTAATTGTTTCCCTGCATTTGATTTTATGTAAAATATTTATGTAAATTAAACAGAAAAACTAGGAAATTCAGACTATGACAATTTATTACTCTGAATTTTATGTATTTTGTTGTAGATACGGGGTCTTGCTATGTTGCCCAGGCTGGTCTTGAACTCCTGGCCTCAAGCGATCCTCTCACCTCGGCCTCCCAAAGTGCTGGGATTATAGGCATGAGCCACTGTGCTCGGCCTATTACTCTGAATTTTAAAATGAAGTTTTGATTAAAGCTTTCAAAAAAAATGTTTCTGTGTTTTCATTACATGTATGTCTTAAAAGAGGTCCACATATATCATTTACAGTGCAACACTGCATTTCTGGCAGCAGAGTTTGTGGAACACAGCCAGGGTCGATGATTCCAAGCAGCTTTCTTGTGAGGCACAATGCTCTGAACCAGGAAGCGCCACCTCCCCATGCCGTTGACGAATGAGCAGCCCAGTGCAGGCCATGGGACTCTGGTGGTAACGTGACATGAACCAGCACAGCCCTGCTGGTGACATACACCAGCAGGTGCTGAGATGATGCATGGGCGAGCAGTAGCGCAGAGGCAGTAGGTCAAGGAGTGGGAAAAGTCAGAGGCCTGGGAATGCTCTGCCCATCTTCTAATGGACTACTGGTCTTCTGGTTGTTTTGTGGAAGCTCCTTACATATCATGTACCTTTACAGTTTTATCATGTATACTCATAAGAAATGTGCTATGAAACAAACCTGAAGTTTATTTTAGATATGCTGAGAATGAGGAATCTACCTTTGTTTCCTACCAAATGGACAGGCAGCATTTACGGAATGGTCCTCCCTTTCCTCACTGTTGAGAAACCTCGTCACCACATGCTGCGACACAGCACACGGCAGGCCTACCTCTGGCCTCTGCTGTGTTCCGTGGATCTGAATCTCTCTTCCTCTACCAACATCAGACAAATGTCACGTTTTTAGCTTTATGATTTTATTTGGAGACATTTCATCTACTTCTCTTTAGACTAATACGTAATTGTAAAACTACAATGCACATCATCAACTTAATGGTTTTTTAGGAAGAATACATGGAAAAAAATTGTACCTTAGAATCTAGAAAATATTCAACTTTCCTGTCCTTTAGCAGTCATGCATTTTTTCATATCCTTTTTATATATTTCTGGTTAAGTTTGTTCAAGGCATTTTACACGTTTTGGCTGTAACACTTCTGAGTGGATCACTGCTGGCATACTGAAAAGCTCCTCATTTTTACAGGCAAATCTTTTATGGAGGCACTTTACTACATTCTTCCATTATTTCTATTAGTTTTTCAGTTTATTCTCTTGGAATTTTTAGGAAAGCATATTTATAAATAATAATAATTTTATCTGTTCCTTGTCAATATGTGCCTCATTTCTCTTTTGATTATTACTATTATGTATTAGCTGGAATCAGCAGAAAAATTACTACCCCCATTGAAATGCTTATTCCACAAGTGCAAGGGCTTTTGTCTCTTTGTTCAGTGCTGACTCTAGCATCTCAAGGTGCCTGACACACAGGAGTACCAAGATAAAACCCTTATTGGCCACGAATGCCTCTAGCATTACAATTTCAAAATCTCATGATGTGCCATTTCCACATCCTAACACAGGTGCAATGATTCTATCTGTCCTAGCTGGCCTCCGACCCTACAAAAGTCCTGCAGATTATCACTTGACCTTCCGCACCTTCACTCGTGCTATTCCTGCCATTGCACAAAGCCTCCCCCTCAAGCCCAGACTCACTTGAAGAGAGAAACACACAGAACTCTGGGAATGGCAGCAGGTAACCTTTTCTCTTTTGGTGGTGTCTATGTGTATGCCACCGGACTTCTTTCAGAAAATGACTAAAGCAATGGACTTTTTAGAAAATACTCACACGAAGAAATTCTTGCAAACAATCTTAAGTAGACAGAGATGTCATTCATGGACAAGAATCCCTGTATTAGGCCAGGTGTAGTGGCTCACGCCTGTAATCCTAGCACTTTGAGAGGCCAAGGCGGGAGGATCACTTGAGACCAGGAGTTTGAGACCAGCCTGAGCAACATAGTGAGACCCTGTCTCTACAAAAAATTAAAATATTAGCTGGGTGGGTGGTGGCGCATGCCTGCAGTCCCAGCTACTCAGGAGGCTGAGGCAGGAGGATCGCTCGAGCCCAGGAGTTTGAGGCTGCAGTGAGCTATGACGACGCCACTGCACTCCAGCCTGTGCAACAGAGCGAGACTGCCTCAAAAATAAAAATTAAAAAAAAAAGAATCCCTGTATTAGAAGAATTTGATTGTTTCCTGTTTTACACATTTTTATTGCTCTAAACCTGTGTTTTTTCCAATGCAGTGACTCTAACCACATATGGCTATTTATATTAAAAAATGGAAATGAAATAAAATGAAAATTCAGTTTGTTTGATCATATTTCAAGTGATCTGTAGCCACTTGTGGCAAGTGGCCATCATACTGGACAGCAAAGATTCAGAACATTTCCATCATCACAGAAGGTCCCACTGGACCGACCTGGACTAGAAGGCCAACTCTTGGACAGTACATGCCGCACGATCAGCTTCCACCCAATACCCACTCTCCTCCCTTCTGAGTATATTTAGGAGCAGCAACAGACCCAGTGTAAAGACATTTCCAGAGTCGCCGGAAGCTAGACATGACCACGTGACTGATTTCTGTGCAAGAGATGTAAGCACGGGTATTGTGCTGGATGTCCAGGAAACACGCTAAGAGGAAGCTGCCCAGCGGTGGGGATTGTGCTTCTCCTCCTCCAGGCTGCAACAGCCTGAGGACGAAAGCCACACTCTAGCAGCGGGTGAACCAGAGAAGGCTGTCCCTGATGTTACGCAGTTGCTAATTCTGCCCTGCACTGCTGACCTCCAGCCTTCACTGTGGAAAAGGAGTGCAGTACTTTAATTTAGGCCTCCTGACCTCTTTTATATTCTCACTTGATACAGTGAGGACTACGTCCTACTACTGTTTACCTCCACATGCCAGTGCAGGGCCAGGCAGCCAGGCAGCCAGTGTCTGTTCGCTCCAGAGCAGCACAGGCTCTTACCTTCTGCATGTTGAGTCGTAATTCCGATGTCCTGATGCTTCCATCAGCAAACCTCAATTTGTCAAGATTCATGACAGATTCTTCCCCAGCATTTGGTTTAATTGGGGGAACTTTATCTCCTTTAAAAAAAAAAAAAAAGCTAGACTTTAACTTTTAAAAAACACTCAGAAGAACCAAATGTATTTAGAATGACACACACAAATGTGTACCACAGCCATTCAAGGAATCTGGAAAATGCAGCAGTAACCTGAGCCAACACACTGCCTGGCTTCTCCTTACCCAAGGAACCATCTACTGATTTGGGACCAATTTTAAAGATGATATATAAAGAAAAAATTGCTGGCACACAGTAGGTGGTGTTCATTAAGTCATCTTGGAATGAACAAACCAGAAAGCATCTTGCAAACTAAACACTTAAATATGTATACAAATAGACCCTGTACTGTTAATCTTCTAAGGGGAAAAATGGCACCCTCCAGAGAGCGGCTCCGAGGGGTCAGGCACTCCGTGCTTCTCAGGTGTGCGGAGATGAGGGAGGTGACAGTGTACGTTGGACATTGTCTGCTGACTCTGACTCACATGCTCTTACCTTAAGATCTGCAGCCCTCACCTTTCTTTCTTTCTTTTTTTCAGAGGCAGGGTCTCTCTCTGTCACCCAGGCTGGAGTGCAGTGGTGCAACCATAGCCCACTGCAGCCTCAAACTCCTGGGCTCAAGCGACCCTCTTGCCTCAGCCTCCCAAGTAGCTGGGACTGCAGGCATGTGCCACCACGTCCAGCTAATTTTTCTGGTTTTTGTAAAGACGGGATATCACTATGTTGCTCAGGCTGGTCTTGAACTCCTGACCTCAAGCGATCCTCCTGCCTCGGCCTCCTGAAGTGCTGGGATCACAGGCATGAGCCACTGTGCCCAGCTAGCTCTTGTCTTTCCAAAAAGATGTCTTGAGGATTTTCTCAAAGTTTTTTTTGTGATGACATTTTAAAAAAAAATTCTTTTTCAACAGGTAATACACGCAGTAGGTAGAAGGTATGGAATACAAGAGACACACAGGTCACTCGCTCCCAGCCCACCCCATTCAAGGCACCAGGGCACTGGCCACTTGCATGTCCTGCCCAAGTACTTCTAGGGAGGCTGTTTCTTTTCCTTTTGTTTATAATGTTCTAAAAATTAATCATTCAGTAAAACTAACTTTTTTTCTTTTAGTACATTTCTACAAATTTTAACACATGAGATGTATATAACCACTACTACAATCAGAATATACAATAGAATTTAAATTTTTTTTTTTTTTTTACACCTAACCACTAGGTGATATAGGACTGAACTTTTATTTTTTTTACTTTTTTTTATTTTGGATAAAAAAAAACCTTTTGCGGGCCGCGCCGGGACCAGGCCGCACTCGCCTGCCCGGCGCACCGAGGACTGAACTTTTTAAATGTTTAAAAATTCACATTTTGGGGAAAGTAGTTGTACAAACAACTTCTCCTTTCTTTTCATTTTTAAAAATTAAAGCATAATTACGATACAATAAAATAAATTCACAATTTTTAGTATAGGGTTTTTCAAGTTTTGACAAGCACAGAGCTGTGTTAAGTGCCAACACAATCAGGACACAGCCTTGGCAACCACCAATCCATTTTCTTCCCTGCAGTGTTTTGCCTTTTCCAGAATGTCATATAAATAGAATTGCATGTGTGTGGCCTTTTGACTCTGGCTCCACAGCACACTGCACGAGATATGTGTGTGAGTAGTTTGCTCCTCCTTGTTTGAGGTTAAAAAGTTTAAAAAAAGTGTTTGTAGATCCCTCAGATATAAAAGTATATGGTATTCTTATAAAACTTTTTATTTTCAAAGAAAGGGAGCCACAAAATTTCTACTTTGCTCTGAGAAAAGCAGCATCAGTCCTCACTGCTGTAAAGTGCAGGGCTACCAAGTGGGACAAGCACTGCCTGCAGTGCCAGAAAGACGGATGTGAGCCCTGCCTTGCAGCTGACTGGCAAAGACTCGGGGCGGGGCGCCACCTCTGCAGGTGCCAGCCTCCCCTCCTGTGGTCGTGCCCAAGGACAGTATCTGAAACGCGAGCTGCCCTTTTTATTCTCTGCATCTTCCTAATCACAAATGCTTAACTAGCAGGTTAAGACTACTGTACTAGTTTCTCTATCACTTCAATCTGTACAAAAAGCATTTGTTCTATAAAAATAGCAGCAGCGATGCTAAATAGTTAACACCGGTGAGATACAATGGGAAGAACGTGGGCCTGGGGTCCCACCTGTGCCTCATGATCCTTCTGAGCAATCGAGACAGGATAACTGCTGTGAAGACCTTCTAGGGGTCAGAGCAGTGGTAACTACCCTGTGTTCTTAGTGTATATAAGTGGGCTCACACTTCCAGCACATGGTGTTTTTTCTTCTGCGCATTATTTTAGGCTACCATAAGAAGAAAACCACCAACTGAAATCCATTCTGTCACTGAAGGTGGGAGCCACAATCCAATCTTTTACTTTGTTTAAGTCATTCCTTTTCCTTTAGTAAAGATTAGTTATACTTTGTTTTTAGAATGTCCTAAATTATTTTTCTAAGTACAAAGAAGTTATATATTCATTTATGCCTACTATTTAAAGTATTTCATTGCACATAAGTAATTTATTTCAGGCAATATGTAATAAATTTCCTTTCAAAATAACAATTTCCTAATAGTGCCCTTTCTAAGCAGAACATAATGACTAGAAAAAACAAAATGTGACCCAAAAAATTTACCTTCTTAACTGTTAAGACCCCCATCCGGCCTGTAATCCAGTCTCAGCATCATCACACTATCTTGGATTTCTCAGTTTCCTCACTTCTAAGGGAAAAACCCAAACCACCTCTATACAATCACTAAGCACATTCCAAGAACAAATCAAGACTTTGTAACCTCTTGCCTTCTGAAACAGCCTGGCTATTTGAAGAAAACACATACCAGGCCTGCAAGACTCTTCGATGCTCAGGGCACATGCCCGACCAAAGACGACCAGGTCCAAGAGCGAGTTTGCCCCGAGCCTGTTGGCGCCATGCACTGAGGCGCAGGCAGCCTCCCCACAGGCATACAGGCCAGGCACAATCTGATCCTGGCCATTCACATGCTTCAGAACCTTTGGAAAATAAAATTTTAGATGAAACGTCAAAGTGCCTATGTCTCCACAGGTCTGCTTCTCCAAACAGGGTGTCTGCGCCATAGGTCAGAGAAGGGGAGGAAGTAAAGGCCTTATCTTCTCTGCCTTACAGGGAACGCTTAGAAGGTATCCCCCGCATCCCCCCCGCCCCTGAACACTTACCATGTTGAGTAGGTCAAAGGACCCCCAACACCAGCATCTGTGACTTCCCCCACCACCTCTGACTCACCCACTCCTCTGTGCCTGACTCTGTGACCCAGGCTCAGACCAGGGAGCACCATGAAGTGGGTGTGTGTGTGAGAGACTGAAAGGGCCACTTCAGACTCTTCCATGCACTGCTCATCTATGCAGGGGGAGTAACAATTCCTACCCACCTCACCTAACGAGGAGACCAAAATAGACAGACTGACTGACAGGTTACTAATTGTAAAGGTCACAGGATTTACAAGATCATTAAAAAACAACACAAGATCATATAGGAAAGTAACCATAAAAAGGAAAAAACCGCAAATGATATTATATCTATGACTATTTACTAAGGAGAAATTATTAATAACAAACTGCTATTAAGGAGTAAATGTAAAAACTGGACTATAACCAGCCTCCCTCCCCCTCCAGTAATAGTATTAATAATGTAAAGTAAGTGCAATCTATCAAATAACAGTACTTTCGTGAAGAAAACATTTGTCTTTTCCTCTAAGATCTAAAGAGACAACTGCGAGGTGGGCCCGGTACCGTCACCTGCCCCTTGTAGTTGGTGGGAATGCCGCCCATGTTATAGTGCACAGTAGGCAGCACAGGGATCGGCTCCTTGGTGACGTCCACACCAGCGAAGATCATGGCTGTCTCTGAAATGCCAGGCAGGCGTGTGGCCAGCTGCTCAGGGGGTAGGTGGTGCAACTGCAGGTAGACGTGATCTTTCTCAGGGCCACAGCCTCTGGGAGAATAGAACATTATAACATAAGGCAAAGAATGGTAACTGTGGAAACCCTGAGAATACAAAATCATTAAAGCACATAAGCTTCAACAATTTTTGATACTGAAAAAAATCTCCCCTTCATTTATGGTCACTCTTACATCAAATCTCTTCTAGGCATCTACTGTACGGCAGGGATGATCCTAGGTGCTGGGACATGGTCAAGAACTGGAACAAGAACCCTGCCTCACTGAACTCACACTCCAGTCTTGGGGATCATAGTTTGTTATGTTTTCCTTGGTAAATACATTAGAAAGTTCTCTATGCCAAATAGTTATACCTCTGTGTCCATGATGAATTGGTTCTAGGACTTGTGGATTCCAAAATCCACAGATGCTCAAGTCCCTGATATAAAACAGAACAGTATTTGCATATAACCTACGCACATCCTCCCGTATGCTCTAAATCCTCTCTAGATTACTCACGATACCTCATACAATGTACATGCTACATAAATAGTTGTTAGATTGTGTTGTCTAGGGGGTAGTGACAAAAAAAAGTCTGTACATGTTCAGTAAGGATGAAATTTTATTTCCATCCGTGGTTGGTTGAATCCATAGATGTGGAACTCATGGATACAGAGGGACGACTGTACTCTAAAAAATCATTTGACTTCTCTTTTTTTATATAAAAATGTAAAACCTCTAAAGGCTATACCACAGATATTTAACAAGTGTCATTACATTAAAGAACAGAGTCTTGCAATAGAAAAGCCTCAAGTCACTTTACTGAAAGACAACTAATCCACACACCTTAAAGGTTGCTGAAACATCTGTGGGTATTAAACACAGCACAATATACCTAAGGCTCACACGTTGACTTCGGGTTGGGTGTGTGCCTCTCTCCCTCCCATACTGTGTCTACCATACACTCATACAAAAAAAAATTATATTCCAGATTTGAGAAAGATTTACATTAAACCAGCTAAAATTCTCAAAATGTGGGTCTTGAGAAAAGTATCACTAACAGATGACAGCCAGCAAGTAACAGAGCTAACTGGGCAGGTGGCTGTAAAAGTGGGGGTGAGAGGTGTTGAAAGTCGCACATAAGTAACACCAGCCTGGGTGTTAAAATGTAAATGTGAAGTCACCAAAGAGAGAGTGATGCAAAAGCAGGTACGTGTGCCCATGCGTACCCACTCAGACATCTCTGCAAGTAAATCACACAGACCTTCCTTCACGGATTTCCAGAGTCATCGACCGAGACACGACGTCTCTAGACGCCAAGTCCTTCGCGACAGGGGCGTATCGCTCCATAAACCTCTCGCCCTGACTGTTAATAAGAATGCCTCCCTCTCCACGGCATCCTTCTGTAATGAGACAACCAGCACCATATATGCCTGCCAAAAAAAAAAACCAAAACAAAACCAATTAAATACTTATAACCTAATGATTGCTAGGTCCATATTTCAAATGCATATTTCTTCAAGACATTTTTAGGGGGAGACAGGAAAAGGGTATGCAAAGGGCATTATAAGCAAAACTGAATAAGAAAGATAAAAAGTTAATAGCAGGAAGTGTGGATAACAAAAAGCACTGACAAAACTAACAGGTCTGGGCAGAGTGGCATCCCCCAGGGAAGAGGAAGGACTGCCATGGGCAGCAGACAAAGCTTTGTTCAATACTTTGATTGCAGCCCAGTATATATTAAATGTATCAAATTTTGTTTTAATTTTTGAACATTCTTTTGCACCATCATATTGTGGTAACTACTTTAGGTAAAAATAACCAGCTTAGAGAATTCATATCTAAAGTACCCAAATAGCAGCAAGGACAATAATTATTATCGTTATAGTTAGTTCTTATATTGTACTTGCTATGGACAGTTCAAGCTACTTTACGTATATTAACTCATTTAGGCTTTACAACAACCCAATCACAGAGATAAACAAATTAAAGCTTAATAACCCATCCATGGTCATGCAGATGAGGACAGAACCCAAACTCAAAGCTGAGCAATATGGTCTGTGCTTTTAACCACAACTCTGTGTCCCTCAATATAATGAAAAACAAGAAATGCCAAGGTCTTGAATTTTAACAAAGGAGACAAAATAAAATTAAATGTAATTCAAAAGCTAATATTTTTATTAGTGCACCAAAAGGGTTATCTTGCTTGTAAAACAAGAATGAAATTTTTGCATTTCATCTGCCTTCCAGTGTTCCTAGTTTTAATGTTATTTTTTTTTGGTGGTTTATTTCTCATACATTGGAAAGGAAACATAAGAAATGGAACTCTAAATAAATTACAGATGGAATTCAGAAGCTCAGTGGCATTTTATTGGATACAAATCCCAACAGGCTGGGCAAGGTGGCTAACACCTGAAATCCCAGCACTTTGGGAGGCCGAGGCAGGAAGATCACTTGAGGCCAGGAGTTTGAGACCAGCCTGGGCAACCTAGTGAGACCCTGTCTCCATAAAATATTTAAAAATTAGCTGGGCGTGGTGACGCACACCTGTAGTCCCAGCTACTCGGGAGGCTGAAGCAGGAGGATCGCTGGAACCCTGGAGTTTGAGGCTACATGAGCTATGACTGCGCCACTGCACTCTAGCCTGGGCCTCAGGGCAAGAACCCATCTAAAAAAAGACCCCCAAACCCCCCAAAAAAACCCCCAACAAATAAAAAATAAAAATATTTTTTATTTTTTATCCCTGCCAGAAATCAGGAAGAATATATTGACAGAGCAAAGAGGAAAAAAAGGTCTGGTTCTTTAGCATTACATGTGGAGTCTCTCCTCAGTCCATAGGTCAGAAAAGCAATCCAAAAAGAATCTAGGAGAGTCACCTCAAATGAGAGGCAGGTCTGTGTGTATGTGTATGTGTGTGTGTGTGTGTGTGTGTGTGTGTGTGTGTACACGCGCGTGTCTCTCTCTCTCTCTCTCTCTGATTCATTTCTGGAAAACATCCCCCAAATGGGACTTCAACTGTCACTTCTGAGTTAATGCTGCCGAATCCCACAATTGCAACAACTATCTGATGACCCCAAGAAAAGCTGGCCCTCAGTCATCAAACGGGCAGAGCCCAGTGCCCACTCGTGACATGGAGTCCTGTCACAGCTGTGTGCTACCTTCACACCCCATTCCTGCATAAGCCCGATCTTCTCCCTGCGAGACTGAAGTCTGCCTAAGGCACTACTTCACTCAGATATATCACCCAGCTCTCAGGACACTCAGCGAATACCAACAGGGGCCCTACTGTGTGCCAGGCACCACAACACAGTGGTAAATGAGACAGACCTGCCCCTGCCCTGAGGAGCTGACAACCTAGTCCAGAAGAGGAATGCTGAATAATCACTACTTTACCACTGGGATAAGTACTGCCAACGCAAGGGTTAGAGCTCTTAAGGAACACACAAAACAGGACCCAAACTACCTTAAGGGAATCAGGGGAAAATATCCTTGAGGAAATGACGTTTAGGTTAGGACCTGAGAGACAAGAGATCCGATGATAAGTGTGTTAGCATGTGAAACTGTAGAGGAGCATTGAGTAGGTACTGTGTGTTTACAAGACACAAACGAGCCCACTGTCAGGCAAGGACCCTGTCCTACCTGTGGGGTGGAACTGAACGAACTCTAGGTCCTGGCAGGGAAGGCCTGCCCTGGTGATCATGGCTGTGCCGTCACCGGTGCTGGTGTGGGCAGACGTGCAGCTGAAGTAGGTACGCCCGTAGCCTCTGGAAACAGACAGCAGTAACTACACAGTGGCCCACGTCAGGACCTCCCATCTGACACAACCACAGAATGGCCACAGCAGCCCCTGGGCACCCTCTCCTAGGCACTGTTTGTGCAACACACCCCCAACTCGCACACATGTGCACACACAATGCTGAGCGGCTGCTACTCTGGGCAAGTGGGACAGGCTTCGGGGACAGAAGGAACTCTCATTTGCATTTTAGCTTTGTGCTGTTTAATGGGTTTCCCTGATATGCATATATTACATTTATAGTAAAAATTTAAAAATTTGTATGGATTCACTTTTTTCTTGTTCTTGTTTTCCCAGCTTTACTGCGGTATGATTGACAAATAAAAATTGTATATATTTAAGGTGTACAATGTGATGATTTAAATATACAACGTGAACTGATCACCACAATCAATTAACATACCCACCACCTCACATAATTTCCCTTTTTCTGTGACGCAGACACTTAATATCTACTTTCGGCAACTTTCAAGTATGCAAATGTCATTATTAACTATAGCCACAATGCTGTATATAAGATCTTCAGAACTTCATCTCATAACCGAGATGTACCTTCAACCAACATTTCCCCAATCTACAGCCCCTGACCACCACTGTTCTGTTCTATTTCTACAAGTTTGACTTTTTTAGATTCCACATATAAGTGAAATCATGCAGTATTTCTTTCTGTGCCTGGTTTATTTCATTTAACAAACTGTGCTCCAGGTTCATCCATGCTATCACTAACATTCCATTGTGTATGCACACCACATTTTCTTTAGACACCGACAGACATTTAGGTTGTTTCCATATCTTTCCTGGCTATTATGAATAATGCTGCAATGAACGTGGAAGTGCAGATGTCTCTTTGAGCTACTGATTTCATACCCTTCAAATATATACCCAGAAATGGGATTGCTGGATGATATTGTAGTTTTATGTTTAATTTTTTGAGGAACCTCCATACTGTTTTCCATAATAGTTCTAATTTACATTTCTACCAATAGCGTATGAGGGTTCCCCTTTATCCACATCCTTACCAACATTTGTTACCTTTTGTCTTTTTGGTAGTAGCTACTCTAACTGGGGTGAGATGATGTCTCACTGCGGTTTTGACTTGCCTTTCCCTAATGCTTAGTGATGATGAGCATTTTTTCATACACCAGTTGGCCACTAGTGTGTCTTCTTTGGAAAAATGCCTTATTTGAGTCCTTTGCCCATTTTTAATTGGGTTGTTTTCTTGCTACTGAGTTGTATGAGTTCCTTACATATTTTGGGTATTAATCCCTTATCAGATACATGGTTTGCAAATATTTTCTCCCAATCTATAGTTTTGCTGATTATTTCTTTTGCTATACAGAAACTTCCTTAGTTTTTAAAAATGGCTAAAGCAACAAACTGACAGTGTGTAAATGAAATTTGCTTATTTTCATCATGTGAAGAAATAGGAATTATCTATTCCAGGAATCAGTATCCATTAAAGCAAGGGAAGTTACACCAGAAAACCCCACGTGACCCTTTAGGCCTCAGTTTCCTCATCTATAGCCAGGAAGGGTAAACCGTATGACCCTCAAGGATCCGCCTAGCCTCGACCTAATGGCAGTCACTGCTGTCTCCTGAGGGCTATACTGTGCTCCCATCCACCTCAGGGCAGGTGCCACTGTCATCCCCTTACAGATGAAGAGCCAAGGCCAGGAAGACCACCACCCTCACAAAGTTATGTCAAGGCCTATGTCTGAACCATTACTCTACAATGCCTCTACTTTCATCAGAATAAAGAAAAACTAAATGGAAGTTCTTCATTTTTATAAAGAAATAAAATAAAAATTAGATTCCTGGCCAGGCATAGTGGCTCACGCCTATAATCTACTATGGATTTGGGAGGCCAAGGAGGGAGGATCAAGTGAGGCCAGGAGTTTGAGACCAGCCTGGGAAATAGAGAGACCCCATCACTACAAGGGGGGAAAAAAATTAGATTCCTACCCAGTAGCAACAACAGTGTTCTTTGCTCTTATGCGATGTATGGACCCGTCTTCTATGCACAGTGCAATAACACCATGACATTCTCCATTTTCCATCAGGAGATCCAAGGCAAAATACTCTACAAAATAGCTGGTGTCATAACGCAGAGACTAAAAAAAAAAAAAGGGTAAGTGTTAAGCCAACATGTAAAGCAATACTGTTCACGTGACCAGGTTAAAGAACTTGATTCCACTCTATTAACCAACAGACCAGGTAAATCCACAACCAGCAACAGTGCTAATGGCCCTGCGCAAGGGTACGAGAGGGCTTTCATGTTGAGTGGCACAAACAAGACATAAAAAGTGCAAATGTGTCAATGCATGCTAGAGAAGAGAATGCAGCGGAGAATATTTTTTATTACTCATATTTTGGTAACACATCTCCTATTTCTGTACCCCAGACTGTCTTGTGGCTGCATGCAGCACTGAACTGCCCTCAGAATTTGGCACCAGAGTGAGGCCCACAGACTGTAGGGTCATGGCCCAGACGGGAGCTATTGGCCACACGTAACCACTTAATTAATCAAAACAAATCAAAACATCCAGCTCTTCAGTTACCCCGGCCACATCTGCAATGGCCCCACGTGGCTGCTGGCTGCCAAAGTGGACGGTGCAGATAAGCACCTTTCCACCACCACAGAAAGACCAGCACTAGACAGTGTCACCAGGCCTGGCTCTGATGGTTCCCTAGGCCAATGCAAGTGGCTCTCATGAGCCTGGCCAACTCCCCACATGACAGCTCCTCTGAGGGATGGCAGGTCCCAGCACACACTTGTCAAAGCACTCAGCCAGAGGGAGGCCACTGGTGTCCTAACACTTGCAAATTAATGGTCTGTCCCCATTTATCTGAAAACAAGAGTTCAGAATATTGATTATGCTGAATCAACACTGTTTAGAATATTATTTGGCCATGCCAAAGTTGGCCCTGATCATCCAGTGATTGCTATCCCTCAAGCCTTTGTCCAGTTTTAACAATTAAGAATTAAAACAAATCAATCAGTTCAGGAACTCAGAGGTGATGAAAGAGCCTTAAAATACTTGCTCTGTTTTTGTATCTTGAGTGTGACAGATCCCAAGTTCGAACCTGGCATATAATGAATATCAATTCAACTTTCCAAAACAGATACAGGAACGAACATATTGCCTTAGAGAAAGCTTTTCACAGCATCTCTTTACTACTTTTACATGCACCCGAGGTGGCCTTACCCTTCCATACAAGGTGTGCAACAGCGAGTGCCCAGTCCGATCAGCCACACAGCAGCACCGATGGGCCTGCCCGCCTTTTCCAAACTTGAGGCTCTGCCCACCAAATGCACGCTGATAAATCCTCCCATCTTCAGTTCTGCTGAAAGGCATGCCATAATTTTCTAGCTGTGAAACAAAAACAAACAAAAACATATTACCTTAAAAGAGCTAAGATATTCATGACTAATTTACACTACACAAGTTTAACCCAAATCTATGAAACCAAAAGTAGTATGTTCTATGAAAATGATGTTTCAGGAAAGTTTCCTTGTTAAATGTACTGGATAGTTAATGACGGATAAGGACTCCCCTTGTTAGCTTAGCTCATTACCCTTCTTTCAGCTGGCCATATCTGCCTCGATCTCTTAAATTGTTTCTAGGACTCCTTTTGTATTAGAAACAGACCACAAGAGGACCCATAAGCTTCCCACCCATCACCTCAACCACAGCGGCAGGGGCCTGCTCTGTCATGTAGTGGATGGCATCCTGGTCCCCCAGCCAGTCAGAGCCCTTCACGGTATCGTAGAAATGCCACCTCCAGTTGTCCTCTTCCATGTTTCCCAGAGCAGCATTGATTCCTCCCTGGAAACACCAAGCACTGCTTATGAGTTGTAAGTGGAAGCCCCAGCTGCATCTTCTGGGCCCGTCTCCTCCCCAGGACCTGACTCAGAAAAAGCCAACTACTTGTGCGGCAACTCTCGGGGAGAGCTGACCTCAGCAGAGGGGCAGCGAGGCATGCCGATTCCAAATCACAACTCCTCCCTGACTACCTGAGTGACAGAACCCCCTTAGCCTCAGTCTCCTGATCTGTGCAGTGGAGATGAGTGAACTCGTCGAATAGCTGTCTGGAGTCAAAAGACAAACATAACATGCTTATTACTTAACATATCTGCAGAAAAGGTCCTCAACCTCAAAGCTAGTCAGATCATTTTATTACAAAACATTCTCGATGGTATTTATGGGTATGTGTTAAAGACGAGGCATGCTTCCTGCCAAGTAATGGGCTCCGTACTCTGAGAGCCACACTCCCCTGCACCCCTACTTCCTTCTTCTCTGTGTGGCCACCACTCAGTCTTACACTTCAGAGGCACAGAACACAGCAGTACAGGGACAAATGAAACTCACTCTTTTCTTCTCCAACCTAAATTTCAATTCCTCCTCTTTAGAAAATCTCTTTCTCGTAAGGCATGGTGGGAGGGGCAATAGGCAAGATGGTCAGAGAAGACCCAAGTGTGACTAAAGCCCCAAC
Organism: Daubentonia madagascariensis; assembly: GCA_023783475.1. NCBI lineage: Eukaryota > Metazoa > Chordata > Mammalia > Primates > Daubentoniidae > Daubentonia > Daubentonia madagascariensis. Next base: position 255,550 of record JAKFHU010002382.1, read on the forward strand.
AAGAGTAAGACAAGGCTCCAGTCCTACATGGTCCCCAGGGAAGAGGCCCCAGGCAGAGGCCCCAGCGTGAGAGTGAGGTGAGTGTGCACAGTACAGGAAGGAGGCAGCAGGCTGCTCAGGCAGAGATGGACCACGCAGGGCCTCACACGCAGTGAGAGCATCAATAGGACCTTTCTCTTACCTGTGCTGCGACAGTGTGAGACCTGGTAGGAAAGAGCTTCGTAACACATGCTGTATTAAACCCTGCCTCAGAAAGGCCAAATGCAGCACGCAAGCCTGCCCCTCCGGCGCCTACCACCACTGCATCAAATTCATGATCCACTACTGGATACTGAGCAGAAATCTGGAAAGGAAAAATTCACCTGTCAATCACATGTTCAACTATGCCAAACATGAAGACAGTAGTTACAGTAAAATAGCTTGAAGAAGATGAAAGAGCAACTGCTATGCACACAGTGCCTCCATCCTGTCCTGGGGTTGAGCACTGGCACTGAAACAGCGCTGAGAGGGTGGTAGGCACATCCTCGTGTGGAAAAGGGACCAACAATCAGATTTTATAAACATTAGAGGGTCTATCCCATGGGACTAGTAAATCCAACATTAGCTGAAAATTTAAAGGTATACCCTCAAAAAATCCATTTCTGGGAAAGCTTGACCCCAATCTGTCAATTCTGTTTACCAAAGCAGAGAACTGTAGAAGCAAAGGAAAGCAACATGAATCAAAATACCAGTTCTAAATATGGTTTTTCTTTCCAACTATCATTTTTATTTATCTTCTCTTTTTATGTGTATACCCATATACATATGCTAAACAAATCTAAGCTTATAATGTAGTATAGATAATGTTTCTCCACCTATGATCTGCAAGTTTCTCATGAAAATGTTAGCGTGTTGTTTTCACTTAGAGAAGCATGTTCCAGTTCATCTGGTGACAACCTTAGAATTGAGGATCACAACTCTACTTCAGGCCCATGTCTTTTTTATGACTGAGAAGGTGTCAAGTAGTATTAACTATTGTGAGCTTATGAGAAAAGAACTTGTCAGCAAACTTCAGTTGTTTCAACAGAGCAGAACAGGCACACTAAATACAAAATAACCTATACCCAGTCCTATTTTGATTAGAGATTTTACCATCTGCCACAGCAAATACTGTCCATTTGTATTAATTTGTTGCTCTACTTGATTTAAATTTAAATCTAGTTTATAGATACATAAAAGCTATAAGCAAAAATGTTAATATCTATGTTTGTATTTGTACCACAATTAAGTATTACTACACGAAAAATAATCTGAGCTTGTACTGGATGCCCATGAGAATCTTTTCTCTTTAAATAGGTCCATTACTCAAACACATTAAAACAAACTGGTATAGATTGTTACCCTCTAAACAAACAAACAAACAAAAAGTATAATCGAACAAAAACCCACAAACTTACAGAATCTGAAACTTTAGCAGATGCCCTCTTGTTCCCATCAACAGTGAAGTGAAAACCTCGGTTTCCTGGCTGGAATGCTGCCGGCCACTGCTGAGACACAGACTGAGGTGGTTAGTGCTCTGAAGGAACAACAAACACTGTGGGAGGAATTGTAATTAAAACTTCTCCTTGTAAACTGTTAACCTTTTCATGTACCCAGGTGCTTCTGTTCATCTAGAACACCCACCCAGGACCCTCTACTCTACTTAACGCTGAAGGGCAGGCACAAGCAGCAAGAACTCAGCCTAGGAGCACCTCTCTACTCTGACGTGGATTCCAGGAAAAGCCCATCTGGACAAAGCTCCTTTCCAAACAGGATACTCACCGACTCAATGTGCAAAATGGAAAAGGCACTTTCTCTGTAAAGTCTTAATTTACACTATTTAGTGGACAATGGGAAAACCATCTACATTGTGTTACTGTATGTGGCAGTTTTGCAAATAATGAAGCATTTTAAGTGGCTTCATCATAGCCCTTTTGACACTGGAGCTCCAAATCTCCATGAGGCCTTGTGACATAAGCACTGAACAGTGTATCAGGAGATCTACATTCTGGAATAGCAAAAGCTGTCAGGCTCAGAGAGATGAATGGTGTTACCCTTCATTGCACACAGGAGGACTTCAGCCACTCTCTGCTCAGGCCCTGGTGCTGTTCCCTCTGCCTGGCTGCCCTGGCCAACCTCTACAACTTGTCACATCTTGGCTTAAACATCCCATCTGAGAAACATTTATCCAAGAAAACTACAGTTTTTTTTTTTTTTGAGACAGGGTCTTGCTCTGTCATCCAGGCTGGGGTGCAGTGGCACAATCATAGCTCACTGCAGCGTCGAATTCCCAGGCTCAAGCAATCCTGCCTCAGCCTCCCAAGTAGCTGGGACTGCAGGCACGTGCCACCATGCCCAGCTAATATTTTAAAAAATTTTTTGTAGAGACAGGGTCTCACTATGTTGCTCACTCTGGTCTCAAACTCCTAGCCTCAAGCGATCCTCCCCACCTTGGCCTCCCAAAGTGCTGGGATTACAGGTGTGAGCCATCACGCCTGGCAGAAAACTGCTTTTAGTGAAATCCTGGCCCAGTATGAGAGAAGTGACATTCTCCACACGCTAAGACTGTTCAGCCATCTAGGGGTATGTTTTCTATCCTGCTGGCTGCATTTTAGAAGACCACTGATAAAATGAGGAGTTCCTGAAATATCACAAACAACAGTTAAGGAAATAACACATTCAGCAATCAGAAAAGGGGATACGAGAGATGTCTTCAAGTGTTCTGCAGTTTGGAAGAGATAAAAAATTATGTGGGGTTAAAAAAAAATTATTTTGTAGGACAAACAAGTGGGGATTACAGGGAGGAGAATTTGGCAAAATGAACTCTGAGCTGTTTGAAAATGAGTGGCTTCCTCATAGGTGAAGGGACTCAGGCCAAGGCTGGATGACTTGATTTCCTTCAAGCAAAATCAGAGATGGGCTCCCACCTCTTAGGTTCCTTCTAACTCTGGGTCTGAATGACGGCTCAGACAAACATTTGAGTTTAATAACACCAACTACAAAGTAGTTTCTTGAATTTTTAAGTAGATCACAACTGATAAAAGTGATTTTCTTCAATTCTCCAATTTCAAGTCTATTTCTTTGTTTTTATTGACATGAGCCAATTTAGGGTTTTTTCTTTTTTCAGAAAATAAATTTAAAAAACTAAAAAGAAATATTCTCTGCCTTAGTATAATTTTTAAATGGTAAAATCATATTTTAAGAAAGAACTAAGTATTTGAAAGAATTTTAATACAAATACTCTTGAAAAAGTACCATATTAACGTAAGTAATAGCACCAATAAGAATAGTATATTTTGGCTTCTTGTTATGACAAGAGGCCCATTTGTCCTTTGTGGCGAATGTGTCTTGCTCTCGCTCCATAAACCTGTATCTTGCACTTGTCCTGTAAACCTATCTTGTCCTTCCTCAATGAACTTCGTTTCGTGCTTGCAAAAAAAAAAAAAAATACTATATTTTGTTATAACAAATTAAAATACCAACAGATCTCTAAGTATTTCTTTCTTTCTAAGATGTTCATGTTGGAGACCCCTCCCCTGCTAGCTTAAAAAGTGGCAGTTAGTATAATGAGATCTTTAACAAATCATCACACCATCTCCTGGTGGAAAACAATGACATTAAACATTTGCATCTAAATCTAATTATCTAACTTTGGGGGAGATTTTAGAATTTGGAGAGCCCCATTTTAACCCAATTTCTGTCTTGAGATAAAACTTATTTTGTGTCACATTAAATTTAGGTTTTTTTGAGGAGAACCTATCAAACATTTCCTAACAGGGCAACATGAAGAAGAATGAGGAAGTCTACCTCACTAAAAATAATACTTAGATCTTGTTTAAAACACACAAGTTCAGATGACTGAATTAGAAAGTAGAAGGGAGAAAAAAAGTGAGAAGGGTAGAGATACTAATATCCTCACTCCAGTAAAGTGGGGAGTCCTCATCTGATAAAACACACCTACAAATCATGAATGAGAAACTAATTTGTAGGTACAATCTATACAATTAGAAAAGCGGTTAATAAAGGACCTAAAAACGGTTGCATAACTATATTGGGAGGACAAAAGGGAAGTAGGGTGGTTTAAAGGAACTACAATAAATCCCCCTCTACCAGGCAAAAAGTTGATGTCCAAACATAATAAAAATGCACCTGCGTATCAGCTAAAGAAAAGGCAGTAAATACCAGGGACCAATAACAGAAACAACTCAGCACTGCTTCCACTGGGGAATGGGGATAGTCTATTCCTTTTCACTTACAAGGCCTTCTATCCTCGTCGATTTTTTTTTTTTTACAACTGTGTAATTTTTCTCATTAAAAATTTTAACGTTTATTATTTTTAAAATAGTGATGCTTAAAATACAGTTCACATGATTACTGAGCATAGGTTATGAGCCCTGGTTCAGAAGAGTGCCACCAAAGGTTTCAGACGCTACTTCACATCCCTGACTTCCCCACTATCTAAAGATCCTTGGGAAAAATCTATGAGACTCCAAACTAGGATTAATATCCGGGTTCTACACCAGAATCAAGTCAAGATTTTTCAAACAAACCAGGAAAAGCATCACACAGAATGCAGAACTGAATGCCGTTGTTATTATAATGATCCCAAGAAGCAAACAAAAGGTTACCACTACAATGGCCTACATAATATAATTGTAGATACACCATTAAAACATATTCAGAACAATCCATTCAAAGAAATTGATTTACCCTAGAACAATATTTTGGATATTCATGTTAAGGGGTTTGCAAAATCTCTCATCTGAAGTGAGCAGTTAACCAACAACTATTTAAGGTCTTTGGGTTTACTTTTTCTTTGGAGTAAACTGCTTTAGAACAGTTTGCAAACTGTGTCAGTGCACTGAAACCACAAAAAGGAAAAAAAAGGCAAAATAAGTCTGATAAGCTGGTAACTTGAAAGCAGCTGTAAATACAGAATGAGCTGAAAACACTACAGAATTGACCAAAATGATGCAAAGAAAAAATTCTCTGTGGACTTTACTGAAATTATCCTTACCATCTCTTTAACAAGGCTATTTCTCAGTTGGCTATCACAAATAGTCTTTCCTTTTTCTGCTAATTTGATTCACTTGTTCCTTTGTAAACTCCAAATCTTTGGGGAAAAAGAGCCTATCCAAAATGCTAATAAACATAGGGCTCGGAGCAGAATTAATTTCTGTAGGAGAAGCTAGCTTCATCAAGATAAAAAGACTTTTAAAAAACTCAAGACCATCTCTTGGTAGGCTTAACTCGTTCAATTTTGCTAACTCTCTCTTAAGATGCCGGCAGCTAACAGCTGATTCAATTAACCTCTGAAAATGACTGCTTCTAATGAAGCCATTAGGAAAGGAACAGCTTATGCACCCTTACCTGTCGTTGTGCTAAGAACTCTACTCTTGCTCAGAGCTGGAATTCTCCTGGTCTAGCATGGAGGAAAAGGACAACAATGTTTTCACTGATAAACCCACAAAGCATGTGGTTTTATCACAGTGGGCAGTGGATGAAGGGCATTTTGTAGGCTGGAGGGGTCTTTGTCTACAGAAGGAACACTGGGCACTACCTGGGTTGAGGACAGGCATACTAGCTCTTCTCCAGTCACAGTTTCTCAATCTAGCACTTCCACTAAAAAGCCCCACTGACCATGGACTTGACTTCCTGCTTGCGGACTCCCTCCTAGCGGCTCTTCAAAGCCTAAGCGGGGCGGGATCTCTGCTCAGCAAGCACCGACCACAGCAACATATTAGAGCACTTAAAATGCTTTCCGGTGTTGACAGGATGGCTGTATGACTACGCCTCACATTTTACTCAACATAACTTACATCTGTATTTCAAAAAGGAGAAAACTGCAGTCACAATTACAAGCATAATTCAAATAAGTATTGCTGGATGCCTTGGTTCCTACCGGGACTTTTACTCTGTAATTAAATTACTAAGTAGATGGGTGGGCGAGTTCCTTTAAAAGATTAAAGAAGTAAACCTTTCCAATTTAGTTTGATTAAATAAAACCCTAAAAGGTCGATTCTGCAGATGTCATTGCAGAGAGTACACTTAGACATGATCACACCGCAAAGCTCAGGGACGCACAAGCCACCACCACCCTCCGCTGCTCCGAGTCCGGCACCGGGAGGCACGTCCTCCGTCCCTCTCGGACCCTCGCGCCAGTGCGCAGCCAAGCCAAGGTCCCGGCGTCCCCGCCAGCTCAGGCGCCGAATTCGCAGTCTGATTTTTAAAAACTGCGCACAAAGGCCACCACACACGAAAATAAAGGGCCTTAACTGGCAAGGTCTCGGCGTGGACCCGCACAGATTTGCGCTTTCCCGCAAGCCCAGGTGCGGGCGCGCGGTCACGAGCCACACTCCGCCCCGCGGCCCTCGGCCGCTACCTGTCCGGTGACCTTGGGCAGACGCGGCTCCTCCCCGAGTCCACGCACCAGGGCTGAGGCGGCCTCCTGTCCCCAGACCTAGCCTCGGCGCCGGAGGGGTCGTGACCGCCACCCCGACGCAGCCGGCCGGCTCCAGACCGAGTCCCCCGGGCCCCCGCGACCGGCCCTCGGCCCTCCACAGCCCCGTCCCGATCCGGGGAGAGGTGCGGGGACCCGGCGTCCGCTCCGCCCGCACCCGCTAGGGACCGTCCCGCTGCCGCCGCCGCCGCCTCGGCCTCGCCGACTCACCGCCCGGGCCCGCGCCAGGCGCCGCGCGCGTAGCAGCCACGACAACCCCCGGATCCCGGACATGTCCGCCGCCGCGGCCCTGTCCCGCCAGCCCCCCCCGCGCCAGACTGCGCCTGCGCACCGCCGCGGGCGAGCGGGGGGATTTCGCGCCTGCGCACCACGCCGCGCCGGGGGCGGGGGTTGCGTGGGGGCGGCGCGCCTGCGCGGAGCGGACCCGCGGGCTGCAGCGCCGAGGGGACGTGGGGGCCGGCGCTTCGGTGCGAGGTAGGTTCGGGCGCTCGCTGGCCGCGCCGGGCAGGCCTTGCTCGGGGGCGTGGGGGGGTCGGGGGGTTCGGGCATCGGCATTTCTTAAAGAAAAGCCCCCCGGTGGTTCCCCGGGTGCCAGGACCGAGAGGGCCCGCACGTCCGGGCGGCCGCGGCCTGGTCGGAGCCCGCCCTCTGGGGCCCCCGCCGTGGGCCCGGGCCGGCGGCCGCGACCCGCAGCCGCTGCCCTGCAGCCCGGACGGCACCGCAGAACCAAGCGCCGGTTGCTGCGGGGCGTGGCGGACGGCAGGGCGGAGGCGGAGTGCGCGGAGACGGTGAGCGCCCGCCAGCGCGGTCCCTGCGCCGGGCGCGGGCGGGGCTGACGTCGATGTGCCCTGGGTTGCCCGTCTTCGCAAAGCAGAACCGTGCGGGCTTCCGGCTTGTTTTGCGTGACCGACACAGGTGCATACTGATGACGAAATAGCTAATCGAGGGATGCGTAAGAAACAAATCCAGTTAAGTGTTTGAATTTTTTTTTTTGTGACAGGGTCTTGCTCTGTCGCACCAGCTGGAGTGCAGTGGCGTCGTCACAGCTCACTGCAGCCTCAGACTGCGGGGTTCCAGGGGTCCTCCAGCCGCAGGTGCTGTTTGCATACGCCCTCCTTCCTCGCACTCTTCCTGGGGCTCCGAAAACCCTTTCCTTGTACCTCTGCCTGTTAAAATGCTGCTCATTCTTCAAAACCTAGCTCATGCAAGACACTGTGTCTAGTGTGAGCTGCATATATATGCACATAATCTATAACTTTATGTATGTATAGTTACGTATTTATATACAACTGTATTAGCAGAGTTCTCCCGAGAAACAGAACCAGTTGGGGGGTAGGAGAGAGATTATAAGGAATTGGTTTAAGAATTCAGGTGCTAATCTCATCCAGAAACACCCTCGTAGACACAACCAGAAATAATGTTTAACGAAATATCTGAGCACTCCATGGTGCAGTCAAGTTGACATATAAAATTAACCATCACAACAACCGTACATTTAAACATGTTTACGCTGGAGAACTTACCTCATTGTACCTGCTTTTCAGTTATTTAAGACAGGTATCTCCCTCACTTTCCCCCACAAGGCTGTGAGTTGCTCTCCTCTAAGGTCTTGTTTTTGCTTTCTTTGAATCCCATAGGGCTCAGTGCTGTGCAGCACGTAGCTAGAACTGAAAAAGTTTTCTTGAATAAAAATGTTGATTCCTGTGATCCATGTAGACAATGTAATTGTGACAGATGTATTTTATTCTTTTTATGGTTAATGTGTTTATCCTTTACTTCAAGGTATATCTCTATGAATAACTTAAATGATCCTCCAAATTGGAATATCCGACCTAATTCCAGGGCTGATGGTGGTGATGGAAGCAGGTGGAATTATGCCCTGTTGGTTCCAATGCTGGGATTGGCAGCTTTTCGTAAGTCATGGTTTTCCTAACATTTGTGTTTTCCGGGCTGAAAGTGTGGAGCCCTGCTGGGGGGTGGGGGCACAGGGTGTAGGAGCCTGAAGACCATGGCTTTGGGACCTGGCAGGTACAGCCTAGTTTTAAATGGTAACCCTTTAGGGCTGGATTTGGATCCAATAATCCTTCACCAAGAAGCAGACACTGTGCAGATCACCGAATTATAAATACCACCTACTCTGATCATGCTCCACTTCCTCTACAGTAAACTTATTGAAGTGAGAAACCAGGCACATAAAAAGCCACTATATAAAAAGTATCACTACAATTAGGTTGAGCCTCAGTTTACCTGTTCATGGGAGGTGGCTAATCATACCTAAGCACATTGTGAGGATTAAATAAAACAAAGTGTTTACAAGCATTTTGTGTGGAGTGGATGTTAGTAACTGTTAGCTCCCTGTCAAGGCTTTGCTGCTCTGAAGGGGAGGTCCCTTACTTCAGTTGTCCTCACAAGGACTGGTGGGGAAAAAACAGACATAAAGAAAACCAGTTTTGGGCCAGGTGTGGTATCTCATGCCTGTAATCCTAGCACTTTGGGAGGCCAAGGTGGGAGGATCGCTTGAGGCCAGGAGTCCAAGACCAGCCTGAGCAACATAGTGAGACCTTGTCTCCATAAAAAATAAAAAAATTAGCTGGGCGTGGTGGCACACTTGTGGTCCCAGCTGCTCGGGAGGCTGAGGTGGAAGGATGGCTTGAGCCCAGGAGTTTGAGTTTGCAGTGGGCAGTGATTACAGCACTGCACTCCAGCCAGACCAACAGAGTGAGACCCTGCCTCAAAAAAAAAAAAAGAGAGAAAGAAAGAAAATCAGTTTGGGATGTAAGTTTAATAATCAGGAAATCAGTCTCTGGGAGACTTCATCCATGAAACCTCTGCTGTTCTTGGCCGGAAATTCTCTCTAGTTTGAATTGACTTCGCACTGCTCTGGGGACCTGCCGGTCACATGATCAATTCACTGGTGCTGAGGAATTAGTTTTGCATTTCTTCACATACCATGGTTCTAGATTGACACTTAAGAATATGAGAACTTGAATGGAAGAAAAGGAAAAAACTGCCCTTTATTTGTAGTGAGACTTTGTCTAAATAAATAAATAAAAAGTTTCTGTTGCCCAGGCTGGAGTACAATGGCATGATAATGGCTCTCTGCAACCTCAAACTCCTGAACTCAGGCGATCCTCCCACTTCAGCCTCCCGAGCAGCCGGGACTACAGGTGCGTGCCACCACGCCAGGCTAATTTTTTAAGTTTTTGTAGAGACAAGGTCTTGCTCTGTTGCCCAGGCTGGTCTCGAACTCCTCAAGTGATCTTCCTGCCTCAGCCTCCCAAAGTGCTGGGATTACAGGTGTGAACCACTGTGCCCAGCCTAATTTTAGTGATACTTTCTATATAATGGCTTTTTATGTGCCTGGTTTCTCACTTCAGTAGGTTTCCTGTAGAGGAAGTGGAGCATGATCAGAGTAGGTGGTATTTATAATTTGGTGATCTGCACAGTGTCTGCTTCTTGGTGAAAGATCATTGGACCCAAATCCAGCCCTAAAGGGCTACCATTTAAAAGCTCACTAGCCTGCAGTCTTGCAGAACACTGCTTGACGCTTGGAAAGGCTGCTGTTGCCTGTGGCTAGGGTGATGAACTTCCACGTTAGTGAGTGGATTGGGAGGCTTAAAATTACTCTTACTGATGTAATAATTAATTGGCTTTGAGGCTAGGAGAGGCCCTGAAGTGTGACATTCATTTTCCCTTTGTTTTTCAGACTCATCTCTAGCTTTTGCAGCCTTTCATAATAACTTTCACTTTTGAAGTTCTTGCCTTCCCTTCTTGGGCTTTTGAAATGATGCTTTCTGTCCCCGAGAAAGGTCGAGGAATATATTATTTTTCTTCTTGGCTTTTTTTTGTTGAGGTAGTATGATCAGAGGACTTTTAACTTTGCGTTCTTACAAGGATCCTCCAAAAATGTTACTACATGTTTGAGAAGTTATATTGCAAGATATGAATGTTAATCAGCTGCTAGCATAGTCTAGAAATGCAGGCAGATAAATGAATATTTCGTAAATACTAGTGATTGATTTATTAATGAGAGGCTAGTTGTAGCCTGATCACTTCAATTGCTAGATTTTATAACTTGACACAACATAGAGTATTTCAACCCTTTGTCTTCTCTCTCCTCACACCTCTCCTGTCATCCTGTTTCTCCCAGTTTGCTCTCCGTCTTCTGGTTCTCCGCTCTCCGTCTGCCAGGCTCTCTCCCTCTTGCATTCCCTTAACACCTCTTTCCTCCCTGTCCTTGAAAACACATAGTCTTAGAGCCGAAAAGGTCTGGTGGAGTTAATTTAGTTCAACTCAATTTCTTTTAATTGAACTTTTTATTTTGAGGTCATTATGAATCACATGCAGTTGTAATAAATAATACAGAGAGGCCATATACCTTTTACCAGTTTCCCCCAGTGGTAACATCTTGCAGAACAGGGTCTTTTGGAGAAAAAAAGTTGTGATTTTGATGAAGTGCGATTTCTCATTATTTCCTTTTATGGATCGTGCTTTCTGTGCCAAGTCTAATAACTCTGCCTAGCCCTAGATCCTGAAGATTCTCTCCTAGGTTTTTTCCTACAGTTTTAGTTTAACATTTTGAACTTATGTCCACGATCCATTTTGAGTTCATTTTTATACAAGGTGTGAGACTTTGGTTTTATTTCTTCCTTCCAGTCTATTTGCCTTTGACTTACTTTTCTTGCCTTCCTGCACTGGCCAAAACTCCCTGGACTCTGTTGGACAGTCCCTGACCTTAGAGGGAACAGACTCAGTTTCCTACTGTTAAGTGCAGGGTGAGCTGCGAGTGTTGGTAGATGCTGTTGATCAAGTCAGGGGAGTTCCCCTCTGTTCCTGTTTTTCCATGAGTGGGTGTTGAATTTGGTCAAATGTTCTCTTGTATCAATTGATATGATCATGTGATTTTTTCTTCTTTACCCTAGTAATATGTTGGATTATGTTGATTTTCAAATAATTGAACCAGTTTTACATCTCTGGAATAATCCCCACTTTCATGCTATACAATTCTTTTTATATATTGCAGAATTATATTTGCTAAGGTTTTGTGAAGGACTTTTGTGTCTGTGTTCATAAGGGAAATGTTGAGTATCTTAGCCCTTTGACAGGGTGTTCTCTCTTCTCCATACCTATTCTGTCATTAGTTTTTTCTTTTTTTTCAGTTATTGTATTTTTCAGTTCTAAAATTTCTATTTGATTCTTTTTTTGTATTTTCTGTTTCTTTGCTTAGACTTTCTATTGTGGCTGCTGCTTTAAAATCTTTGTTGGGTAATACTAACATCTCCTTTTGGTGTTCGCGTCTGTTTCATTCAACTCGATGCGTCCTGGTCCTTGGTGTGACGAGTGATTTTTGATGGGAACCTCAGTATTTGGGGTCTTACGTGATGAGACTCCGGTTTGTATTTAACCCGCCTGTGTTAGCCGGCTTTCTTGAATAGTGCTCTGGCAGGGGAAGGGTGGTACAGCCTCCTCACTGCCAGTGGGGGTGGAAGTCCAGGCTCCCTTCTTGGCCTCTGGCACCTGCTGACCCCGAGGGGAAGGGTGGGGGTTCCAGCTTCCTGCTGGGAGAGGTAGGAGGGCTTTGTCACCACTTCCCAAGTGGCTTCCTCTGACACCACCCTGTGAAGAGGGGAGGGTGCCTTGGTGCCGCTAGGTGCCAGTGGGAGCCTCGGCTCCCCATTCAGCCTTTGCCCATGGGGGTGCGGCTGGGTTTGCAGGTTTTTCTGTGTTGTTTGGCTGAGTAGAGTTGTCCAAAAGTTTCCTGTCTTGCTAGGCCCCTATCCTGATCCTTTGGCCAGAGAGAAGAGACTTTTGTGGAGCTTCCTTTTTTTATCCACACCCATTGACATTTTTGGTTGCCCACATCTTCAGCTCCAAGTTTGGCATCTGTAAGACAAAATGAACACCCAGGGAACTCACCCCCATGTCGTTCCTTGGGTCCCAAGAACCCAGCCAGTCTGCCTTCTCTTCATCTGTCAGAGTCATCTTATTTTTATTTTATATATGATGTCCAGGGTTTTTAGTTGTACTTAGCAGGTAGAATAGGGAAGACCATTTTCCCAGAAGCAGGAATCCCAGCTGAAATCAAGGCTCTGAAAAGTTGTGTCTGCCCAAAGTCACAAGACAAGCTTCTATCGGATCAGTCCCAGAATTAAGGTTTTTCTGACTTCTGGTCTACTGTACTACACGTTCCTCTGCCAAGCTCCCTGTGATCCCACCCTCAAGGCTCCCCATCCTGTCCCACGTCTCTTGGGAGACCAGCCAAAAACTTCTGGTAATTACAGCCTGTATTGTATTATCCAGTGTTGAATTACACGTATCATCATCTTACCGATCTGTTTTATGTGTAAGTTACTGACTTCATTTATATTGTGCCTAGGTTATAACAGAGCCACCCCTCTTTCTAGTCTCCCTCCTTTTGTCCTCTGCCCCACTCCTCCTGGCCCCACCTCTAATCTGCCACACCTCCACCAGGATGATACCAAATCAAATTATTCTATTCCCTTTCTTAAAATTCCTTCGTGACTCCTTGTGGCTGCAGAGTCAATCCATGTTCCTTGGCAGAGTCTCTGAGGGCTTCTCTTACTTGGCCTGGTGACTTTTCCAGAGTTATCTCCACTCCTCCTTGATGTAAGCCCTGTGCTGCTGGCACATCTGACCCCTGGAAGCCCTCTGCTCTCTTCTGCCCTGTTCATTCTGCTTGCAGTGACTTTCTTGCCAACACCTACTCAGGCTCCAGGCTTATTTCCTTCACCTCTTTCGTGAAGCCTTCCTTGACCCCCCCAAAGCTGGACAAGCCCTTCCGTCTTCTCTTCTCCTTGCAGACCTTTTGCAGACCTCTCAGTGCTTATGAAATTGCATCCTAACTGCTGCTTTCCTGGTCAGCTTCTCTGCCTGTGAGCTCTTTGGCAAAGGAACAGGATAGAGATGACATTGCTTTTTGAGCGTGAGTTGTCAACTGAAGTAGGACTAGAAGCTATTTTTAGTTGGGGAAGGATGAGTTTGGTTTTATGCTTGTGGAATTGAGGTGGCAACAGCACATCCAAATAGAAATGGCTTTCAGGCATATGGGAATGCTGCAGTAGTAGGCTTGTCCCCACAAAGGTGATTACTGATGTCACAGACCTGGGAAAAAGAATTGACTCGCAGGGACACCACCTGGGGGGCCCGGGGGGGGGAAGCAAGAGAAGGAAGACAACCATTGAGGTCGATGGGAACCCCCCAGGTTTCAGAAAAGGGTATAGACAGGCAGGTAAAGAAAGTGGGTAGATGGCTTGCAGGACAAATGCATGAAAGAACCAACTGCTGCTCTCGGTGGCTTTGGGCCTTGGGCTTTGAAAATTTGCTGAACAGTTCTTCTGTTTTCCAGGGGACTCAAATCCATGCTGCTTTTAGGATGTACAGGCTGAACACATCACCATTTTGAAAAACTAGGACTCAGAATATAGTCACCCCAACATTTATTAAATTATTGAGCAGTAGCATCAGTTCAGAATGTGGATGAAAGTATTACCACACTATCTTGTTTTTATTGTTGAAGTACACCAGACTTTTATCATTAATGGGATTGGGAAAGAGTTGGTGATTCCATCCAGAGCCAGGGTGCCTGCTGGCCTTGTGGGACATCCTATTCTGGAGGCACTGGATTTCTCCGTGCAGCAGAGGCTGAGGCCTCGCCGCTCCTCAGCATGGCGGCAGAGCAGGGTAGTATCTGCCTTAGCCTCCCCACTCTCCCTGTCCCATGTTCGTGAGACACCAGTGTTCTCCAGTTTTGGAAAGGGGGCCACACCATGTCTTGAGGTTGAATTTCTTAATCCACCTTGTTTTTATGTACCCCTATCAGAATATAAGCAAATATCTTAGACTTAAACTATTTACTAGTCATGACCAGGCAAAGTAAAAGACAACTTCTCTAAGAACGTGGCCACCCAAATTTTTAAAATTTTGCCAGTCCCATGGGGGCACTGGGGCCAGAGTAGGCAAATGGTGGTGGGTTTCAGAGAAAAAAAAGCAGTGGTAGATTTTCTTAGCAATAGAATATTAGAAGAATGGAAGGGGAGCTCTCTGTCTACAGCCTTGCCTTGCTTGTCTTTTGGGTGCCCAGCCCTTACCCGATTTTAAAATAAACACTTTGCCTATTTTACATTTCTATACAAAATGTTATCTTCTTGGGACCTCAGAAGTCTTAGGCTTTATTAAAATGCTATCCTTAGCTGCTTTATATTTTATTTTTTTCTTTTTTAGAGACAGGGTCTCACTCTGTCACCCAGGCTAGAATGCATTTGTGTCATCATAGCTCACTGAAACCTCAAACTCCTGGGCTCAAGCCATCCTCCTGCCTCAGCCACCCAAGCAGCTGGGACTACAGGTGTGCACCACCACGCCCAGCTGATTTTTCTTATTTTTTTTGTAGAGTCAGAATCTCACTATGTTGCCAGGCTGGTCTCGAATTCCTGGCCTCAAGCAGTCCTCCTGCCTTGGCCTCCCAAACTGCTGGGATTACGGGCGTGAGCCACCGCACCTGACTTGCTTTTTGTTTTCTTTAAGTGAAGATTATAGAAGTTTAGCTCTAACTTTTCATTTTGTGTATTTTTCTCCCCCAATTTATTCATGTCAGGTTGGATTTGGTCTAGGGAATCTAAAAAAGAAATAGAAAAAGAGAGAGATGCATACCGCCAGAGAACTGCTGCTTTCCAACAGGATCTTGAAGCCAAGTACCATGCTATGATCTCAGAAAATCGGCGGGCTGTTGCTCAGTTGTCTTTGGAACTTGAAAAGGAACAAAACAGAACAACCAGTTATCGAGAAGCCCTTATCTCTCAGGGGCGCAAGTTGGTAGAAGAAAAGAAGCTTCTGGAACAGGAACGGGCCCAGGTGATGCAAGAGAAAAGACAGTTGCAGCCTTTGAGAACTACATATCTGAGCTGCCTGGAAAAGGAAGAAGACTGGCAGAGGAGAGCCAAGCTTTTGCTCAAAGAGTTTGAAGATGCTCTCACAGAAAGACAGAATATCTACTGCAGTCTGTTTATTCCTCGCAACAAGCGGCTGGAATTAGAGAAGAACTTACTGGTACGAGCATCCGTTGACCCGGTTGCTGCTGACCTAGAGATGGCAGCTGGTTTAACTGACATATTTAAGCACGATACATACTGTGGTGATGTCTGGAATACCAACAGACGCCAAAATGGGAAACTCATGTGGCTCTATCTCAAATATTGGGAACTAATTGTCGAACTGAAAAAGTTTAAGGAAGTAGAGAAAGCCATACTAGAAAAGTAAGACAAGAATGAGATAAAACTACTTTTCATGACTCAAGGCCAGCTGTCATTGTGCGTTCTGGGCATCCAACATTTTCTGTTCATTGCTGCCTATGTCGTGGCCTCGCTGTCACCTTTTAGCAGTGCCCTCCACTCCCGCTGCCCTCTGTGAGCAGAAACACAGCAAAGCCTCAGAGACAGGAGGTTTCCTCCTCGATCCTCTGCAGCTGTTACAGATACAGTTTCCCTGAAGTGTTTTTTAAGCTGCCAGTATTTTATTAAGTAGTACAGTGTAATTTCATATTTTAGCTCTAGGGTAAAAATGGGTTTTTTAAAAAGTCAAATACAAGGCCAGGAGTGGTGGCTCATACCTGTAATCCCAGCACTCTGGGACCCTGAGGTGGGAGGATTGCTTGAGGCCAGGAGTTCAAGACCAGCCTGAGCTAGAGGGAGACCCTGTCTCTACTAAAGATAGAAAAAATTAGTTGGGCGTGGTGGTGCACGCCTGTAGTCCCAGCTGCTTGGGTGGCTGAGGCAGGAGGATGGCTTGAGCCCAGGAGTTTGAGGCTGCTGTGAGCTGTGATGACACCACTGCACTCTTGCCGCGGTGACAGAGTGAGACTCTGTCTCAAAAGAAAAAGTCAAATACAATATTGATCTTCACCATAAGTAATTTGCTGTCTGTTTTTATTACTCCCTAAATAAATTCTGTTTTCTCCTCAAATTATTTTTCTGTATTCCCAAATTACATTTAGAAGCTGTCAGACAATGTGTAGAAGTGCCTAGCAGGTGGTAATAGAAAGTAGCAATACTACATTATCAAGGGTTTGTATTTTAAAGATCTCTCTCACTCCACAAATGGGGGCGGGGGGGGAAATGCCAAGTGTTTCTTGTGTCCAGTTGGTACCCTAGTGTGTGTTTGGAATTTGGCTGTGTCCGTATTCAGTAGGCAGGTATTTATTGGTAATGATGTATAATCAGAAATACTTACCATTTATAAGTAATAATGCCACTTTTTATTTGTGTAATTCTTTTGTCTTTACAAAATGTTTTTACATATATTATCTCAATTTTTACCACAACCTAAAAGGTAGACAGGCACTTACTACAAACTCCTTTTTACACATAGCTAATACGAATTGAGCCTTCATACATATTCACTTATGAAATCCTCACTCTAGTCCTATGAAGTAAGTATTGTTATTCTCTGTGTGGGCATCCAAAAACCACCCCCCAGTTCCATGACCTGCTGGGGGATCTCACAGGACTCCGCATAGAATCATACTCACAGCTAAGATTTATTCAGCAAAAGGGGAAGACGCAGGGGGTGAAATTCAGAGGAAACCAGGCATGAGTGTCCCAGAGTCCCTCCCAGTGGTGTCACACGGGACATGCTTAACTCCAAGAACAGGCTGTGACAACACGTGGAATGTCCACCAGGGACGCTCACTGGAGACTCAGTACGTGGGGCTCTTACTGAGGGCTGGTCACGTGGCACCCTCTGCCTGGCATGTACTGACATTCCAGACTCCCAGAAGGAAAGCAGGGGTTTGGTGTAATCCACACTGTGCAGTTTAGGCACAGTGAGCCTCTCTTACAGGTTAGTGGAGATGGGGGCTCTTCCTGGAATCGAAGTTCCCAGATGCCAGCCTCGTAAGCAGGCCTTTGAAGAGGCTCAGCCTCAGGCCTGCTGAGTGAACTCTTCACGAATTTCATTTTACAGACGAGAGAACTGGAACTGAGGTATGGGAGGGTTACCCTGCCCAGGGTCGCACAGGCAGCAATGTTGGAGCCAGTACGAACCCAGATACTTTGGCGCCAGAACCACTAGTAACCCGTGTGCGATTACTTGACAGTAAGTGGCCAAGCAGGAGCAGGAGCAAGGTTGTCCACCTGCTTTCAAATGCCGTACTCTTCCACCCTGCCTCTATCTTTCCATATAGGAATAAGACAAACTATTATGAATACTCAGCTTATAGAAAACTTAAACTCAGGAAGCTGTGGTGAGTGTTGCAGTCAGAGCAGCTGCTTCCTCCTCTAAAGCTACTGCATTGAGTACATATTACACACTGAGCTTTATATAATTTGTATTTTCATGTTATTTCAAATCCTCAGGACTATCTTAGGGATGAGGAAGCAGGCTTGGAGAACTGAAGGAAGTTGCTGAAGTGGACATGGGCCCTTGGCTCCGGGCGCCCTGCTCTTAGCCCCATGCCCTGCTCGGGACAGTCTGATGCTTTCTTCAATGGCTATTTGAAATATCTTTCTCCTATGTTGCCATCACTTTATCTGAGGGAAAAAAAATCATTTTTTAGGTAAATCTGGTCTAAAAACCTTCCTCTAGTTATTTGACTTTCCTGGTGCATCACACCCTTGCCTAAAGAACAGTGCAGATTCTAGCCTGTTACTCTACTGATTTGCTTTGTGTCCCTGGATAAACCACTTAGTGCTTTTTTCTTGAATTAGTCTTTGGATGAAGAAAATACGATCAGTTATTCTGCAGATGAATTTCAAGGTGAATGATTTTCAGGGTGAATTTTTAATCTTTATCATGTTTTCTGATGTCAGAACATGCTCTCAGCCTAGCTTCCTTCAACATTGAGATAAATATTTTCAGATTGTTCAAATCAATTCAGATACTGGCTCAGTACTATATGAGTAGCTTTAGGACGTGTTTTTATTTGCATGGCTTGGCTGCCTTCCATCAGCAAGTTTGAATGTTAATGTGGTGCTATCCTTCTTAACATTGATTTTGTTAGGTTTGAAATATTTACACAATGTTGTGGCCATTTGATGGCTTCACAGATGTACTAAAAGATAACTGGATAAAGTGAGATTATACTGGAGCATTACTTAACCAAAATGGCTTAAAGGTGCAAAAAAGAATAGGAACTCAAGTACTGTGTGATATGTGTGCAGAATTTGTAGTAACTTTAGAGTAAAGCATCATTTGTCCTGGCTGCTTTCTTGGAGGTCACAGTAACTATGAACCCTTGAGCCAGCAAGGCAGGAAGGACCCTCTAGGCTAAGGAGCCTGAGCTCTAGGAGATCCTGGGTGGAGGCAAAACCAGGCTGTGGGAGAAGTTGTCCCCAACAGCCGTTGAGAGGGACTGCTGCAGTGAGGAAAGGAACCGTCACTTTGCATTCTTTGTTTTTGATTGATTTGGGGTTATCCAATTACTGTGTCCAAGGTTGCAGTGGCTTAAAAAGGAAGGGCTTTTGGGGGATGGTGTTCAGATTTTACTTTCTAATTTTGCTTACTTCAGACTGCTCTACTTTGGGATAAAGTCAGAAGGCATAGCATTCCAAACACCACCCAGATGTTCCAAACGAGATGAGAAGCAGGCGGCACTTCTGTATATTTCTCTAGTCAGCTAGTTTGTAGATATGCTTTTTTTCTCCTTTGTTAAAGTTCATAGATAAAGATAGATAATTCTTATATTTATTTCATATGTGTGTATATGTGTGCAAACTGGAAGATACACATTGATTTCATGATGACAAAATAATTCTGCAAACCTTGCACCAGTTCGGGATGTCTTGGCAGGGAAAATAACTTCACTAGTGAAACTGTGTTCTTTTAAATATTAATAGAAGCTATGTCCAATTAAAATGTGTAACTCACTATTTTTGTGTTGGATTTTTTAAAAAAGTGATTGCTTAATAATGTACTGAGATCATCTCTTTAAGGAGAAGAGAAAAAAAGGCTTTCTAGTTATTTTCACCATTTAGTTCCACTACATAAAAGCAAATCTATATAACAAACATACATGAACTTGCAGAGAATAAACTGTGGTGTGTGTTGCAGTCAGAGCAGCTGCTCGCTCCTCTAGGTGTCTTGTCCCAGCACAAGGACAGCCCCATGCCGTGTTGGGAGAGGAGCCAGTGTGTCTGGGGAGGCCAGTCACCCTGCGGAGGGGCCATGGCCAGGGGCAGCTTGCTGAGCAGACAGCTGGGCTCACTTCATCTGCCTTGAGCCATGAAACTGAGCTGAGTTTTGTGGTTTGGTGCAGAAGTGTCTCTTTTTATTCTAGGTTTGACAAAATAATTGCTGCATTTCTTTGTTAATTAGGACTCTGGTTGCAAACAAGAGAGATCAGTTCAAACTAACTTAGTTAAAAGGGGGATTTAGGCTATCCATGCAACCTCAGGGTGGGAGTGGAGAGCCCAAAATGGCACATAAGCACCTGGCAGGAACCTCGGGGTAATCGTCTTTCTCCTATCTCTGCATACCTGTTTCAGTCTCTCCCTGCAAACCACTTCTCTGGCCACATGGTGGGGAAATGGCCACACCCCACAGCTCCTGAGCTTGTGTCTTGCTTGTCCTGCTCCAGTGAGCTGCAAAGCTTGGGAACCACTGGGTTATACAGTGTTGTGGCCTGTGAAGGGAGTGGGGACAGTGAAAGCTGAGGATTGTGGAGTGTGTGGCTTTTAACTTCACAGGAAATCTTGAAGAGAGAAAACAAAAGGTTCCAGTAAGCCAACCATTGATCAGGGCATCCATGGCCGCTCCGAAGGAAGCTCTCATCTGCTGCAGACCCTCTGACAGGTTAAGGGTCTCCTTGTTGGGGTAACAGGACCAGACAGTGGCCTGAATGCAGCTCGGCAGCTCCCAGTCCAGGTCCACCCCAAGAGCTGGGTCCTGCGGCCTGGATGGGATGTTTTGTGGGTGCCCCAGGTTCATGGAAGCCCTTTGTGCACAGGCAGCCCTGCCCGTCAGAAAGCAGCCGTCCCTTGTCTGGGAGTCCTGTGGAGACCTCGGGCGATGCCCAGCCCAAGAGGAGGTGAAGGGCCTGGCCTGGGTGCCAAGATGTGGGGGTCCTGGGGGAGGGAGCAGTAACAGAAGAAAGGCCGGCTGGGCAGAAAGTACCGCGTTGGGGCACTCCATGTTAGGTGTTCTGGCCAGGACTCCGGGGCTGAGGCCAGGCCTGCAGGGAGGACTCCCTACAGCTGGTCAATGGCCGGTGGCAGGGGAGCGGGCCCTTGGGCCTCCTGGCAGCAGGGGGCTGGGGAGGTATGGGTGCTGGAGCCCCGCTCCTGAGGTTTCTGGCACCATGCTATACCTCTGAGGTGGCTTGTCCCTGCGGGCCAGGGCAGGCTGAGGGAGTTCTGGACTGGCAGAGGCAGGTGGGTATGGTGACTGTGATAAGGCATGGAGCCCAGAGGGCTGTGCGGGAGCTGTGGATATTGGGACTCCAGGATGTAGTAGGTGACAGCTGCCAGAGCTTTGCTCCACTCAAAGGAGGAGGAGGAAGGGAGGGGAAGGGAGGCACGGCCAGCGAGCGTGCCATGATGAGACGTCCCAAGGCATCAGGTTAGTCAGCAGGAAACAGTGTTGTGTTCCTGTGCCTGGAGGAACTGCTGTACTCAGTGCCACTGTGGAAGACCTAAGGGGTACAAGGTGGTTCCCGTCACGTCGGTGCAGTGGAACCAGACAGCAGCTCCAGATGGTGGGTGATGGTCCCCATTGTGGCCCTGTTCGATTCATCCACCTGGCCCTGGAAAGACCAAAAGCTTCTCCAGGAGTAGCACCACCTGCAGCTGCCATGCATATTTACAGGCTCAGATCAGCACACGCACATGCTGAGTGCATTTGTCTTAATTCCCACCCGGCTTGCCTTTGTGTGGGAAACCCTTTCTGCAGTGGAGAACTGCTCTCCATGAAAACCCAGCAGGGATGTTCCACAGATGCCACGTGACTGCAGACAGAGTCCATTGAATGCTGAAATGGCACATTCAGGATTGGGGCCAAACAGGTGCAGCACACGCACAGGGAGTGGCAGGGCGTGAGTCCTGCTTGGGCTGCCTCAGAATTACTCAGAGACAGATGTGCCCCCCCCCACCTCTCTTGACTTTATAGGAGTGGGCTCTTCCTCAGGAGGGGTTTTAGGCCCATGTGGAGGGCGAGTGTCTGGAACGTTTGCCGTCAGCGTCTCCCGCCTTCACACTAGCAGACTCCTGAGTGCCGCCTCTACTCCCAATCCCAGGTCACAGGTCTCTGCAGCATCCCTAGCCCCTTCTCTACCACAGCTGGCTGGCCACTGGGTACCGTTGGTTAAAATGATACCTAGAGGCCCAGGCTTTCATCAAGAAAATTCAGAAACAAAACCGTGGAACCCACTCTGTTCCTCAGAGTTAGAATAAAATCATTTAAAACTTTGGCACTGTGCCCAGTCCCTATCCAAGTGCTTGCTACAGTAACAAACTCCAAGTCCCTGAAATACGACCCCAACAAGACTGCCAGCATGATACAGGAGAGATGCTGCCCAGTGAGCAGAGAACAATCAGGGTAGGTAGAGAAAGCACAGGATGAGTGTGGAGGGGTGGGAGTTACCATTTCCCTGCCCAGAGTCCTCCCTGCCCATTCGGCTGGTGGCTCTCATCCCTGAGACCCAGGGTGAAGGTTCCTATTACCCTCAGCAGGCAGACCCTGGGATGCCTCTCCTGCTGGGGACATAAACCCACTCCAATGTGCAGAGAATACCCAGGGAAACACCTGGGGAGGAGGACACAGGGGCTCCTGGGATGGAGACACACCTGGGGAGGGGACACATGAGTTCCTGGGATGGAGACATACCTGGGGAGGGGGACACAGGAGCACCTGGGATGGAGGCACACCTGGATCGGCTTGGCATGGAGTGGCACCCCATGGTGCAGGTGTGAATACACACTGTAATTCATACCCTTGGGGAGTGGTCATGGTTCAGCATCTGAGGAGGGTTCAACCACAGCAAGCACTCACCTCTGTCTTGAGAATATATTTTACTTTTAGACTCTTAGGTCCTTTTTAAAATTACGAATTGCATTGAAATAAGCACTGCATCTGAGTAAGCCTTACTGTTGTTTTATCAGCATTTAATCATTTTGTTACTCAGCCCTTTCTTTGCACAAAGCCAATCTTGGTGGGAACCAAGTCCAAATGTGTCTTTCTCAGGTGCTAATTAGTGTCTCTAACTGCCGGGCAGTGCCAGGGCAAGATCCTGCGTGCTGACACTGAGGTCACCTCGTGTCGCGTCTAGAAGGCAGGGTGTCCTCTCCTCTAGCGCCTCACAGGCATGCCTTTGACTTTCACTAAGAATTGATTCTGATGATGATGGGGGGGAGAATCGGGCCCACCTTGATCCAGGACCAATGCCCTGGCACCTGCAGGTTGAAACGCAAGCCCTCTCGTTGGCATGATTTGAGGACCTACTCTACTTCTCTGAGTGCTCTGGAAAAGTTTTCTAGAGCAGTTTTGAAAGCTTGAAGCAAGAATGTGCCCAGCTCATTGCTTGTTTCTTGAATGTCTGGGTCAAAACCTCCAAAGATGGGCGTGGAGACCTGGATGTCCTCCCGGTTTGCCTGCAGCAGCACAGCACGCAGCTCCTGGGCAATTGCATCGTATTTCTGCTGGTCGAACTTGGACATGGCCAGCTCGTCCTGGGGGTAGGGGACTCCCTCGGGGTAGCAGTCCTTGGGCACAGGGAACTCAACGCACTGCAGCTTGGGGAGCTCACAGAGGGCAGTGAAGAGGCGCCTGAGGGCCCGGGCCGACAGCGGGTTCCCAAGGAACTTGAGCTCCTGGAGCTGGTGGCAGGGGCTGAGTCCCAGGACCATCACACTGACGTGGCTGTCTGTGAATCCACACTCCTCCAGGGTCAAGACCCTCAGCGTCTGGGCAGCCTGGCTGAGCAGCCTCAAGAAGGTCGCGGGGTACAAGTTGGCCAGGTTGTGTCCGCTAAGGTCCAGCACCTCCAGGTGGGTGGCGTGGACACAGTCTGCCAAGAAGGCCATGTCTGTGTGGTTCAGGGCGCAGTTGGCCAGGTCCAGTGCTCGCAGCGGGGTCCTCAGGGGGCTGTAGGGCAGGGTGGGAGAGAGCACAGATGAGAGGAGGGTCCCGGGTGGAGCTGGGGATTTGGGTGAATGTGAATGATCCATTCATTTGTCCGTGATGGGGGTCGGCAGACTGCAGCACAGGCCAAATCCAGCCTGCCACCTCATTTCCTATGGCCTGTGAACTAAGAATGGTTTTTGTATGTTTAAATAGTTAAAAAATCAAAAGAAGAAGAATAGTTTGTGCAACAGGAAAGTTACATGAAATTCAAACATCGGTGTTTGTAAGCAGTGTCACTGGAGCTTTCCCTTAGGTGTTGCCCAGGCTGGCTTTGTGCTGCAACGCCAGAGCTGAGCAGGGCCCTGCATAGTGAGGAGTCGTCTTGACCAGAGAGGTCTGGCCTTTGTCCTCAGCACCTAAAATGATCGATTGTTTTGCCAACACCCCTTTCCTGTGTGTGTAGAAAGCTCGCTGCGGGGGCTGTGCAGGGGCAGTGTGAGTCAGCAGGAAGTACGATGACACCTGTCACTCTGAGGGGGGACGAGGCCAAACAGTTTCAGAGCTGGAAAGGGCCGTGCATCTAGTCCAGCCTTAGACCCACCTGGGGACCTAAAGAGCCCCTGACTTGGTCCCACACCCCATATCCTGATGTGGCTGGGCTGGGGCGACCCAGCCCCAGTAGGCAGCTGCTGGGGCGAAACCACTGCCCGGAGGTCTCCCAGGGAGGGCTCGAGGTCGACACTCGAACCCGGGGATTGTGAGAAGTGCACACTCTAGGCCCACCCTGCCCTCCAGGGACGCCAGCCTGTCCCCACTGAGCGAGGTGGGGGGATGACTGGGCTTCTGAGCTCTGTACCACCTCCAGCCCTTTCCGAGGCTGCCCCCCACTCTATCCCTCCCTGGCTGGGGCCCTCTCTCCCCTCCTCTGGCTCTCCTGCCCCTCCAGGCCTGCAGATGCTGATGACAGCTCTCAGCAGCCTGAGCCAAAGGCACCCAGGCACTCAGATTTCTGACTTGAAACGTTTGTTGTGTTGAGCCTCTGCAGTTGGGGTAACTTGTTATTCAACAATATGTAACTAACAACATACCTGGCTACTTCTGCCTTGTTTACTTGCTGGTTGGCATATTCTTTTTTGCTAACTAACTAAAACCGTGTCCCTGGAGTTCTCTCATGTCCCAGGTCACGTACAAACCCACCCAGTTCTCTCCCACTGGCTCTAACTCAGGGTCACCCCACCCCGAGATGCAACTCCTCTCCAGCGTGGTAAAAGAGCAGCACAGGGGGAGGGGCGTGTCCCTTGGGAGCTGTCAGCCTGCCCCTGCCAGGGGCCCGTGGGCTCAGCCCGGCCCTCAGACTCACCTGAGCAGCGTCTGGACCTTCCCGGTCAGCCTGGAGAAAGCCACGCCCAGCTCAGTGAGCTGGCTCATCTGGCCAAGCTCCCGGGCAATGGAGGTGAGGAGGAGGTCTTCACCATCAGGAGTTGAGGCACAGGCAGAAGGCACGTCAAAGGCTTTGGTGGGCAGGGTGAGCGAGGCCAGCCGGGGCAAGCCCACCTGCAGCAGGTCACGCACGTGGCCAGCGTGCAGGCGTACGTTGTGCACCACGGCGAGCTTTCGCAGTGTGCCCGGCCCGGCCAGGCACAGCACCTGCAGGAGCTGGCTGGGGCTCAGGCTGTCCGCACGGAGTGAGGGGCAGTGCACCCGCAGACGGGCCTGGCCCGCAGGCCTAAGGGCCTGCACCACCACCTCAAAGTTGCCCTCAGTGACGAAGAGGTCAGCAAGGACCTCGACAGGGCACCCGGCCGCAAGCGGCTCTGCCTGCAGCGCGCAGCAGGTCTTGGCCAGCAGCTGCGTGCGGCCCCACCTGCCCAGTGCCCTCCCGCAGGGGCACTGCTGCACCTGCACATCTCGGATGCCTGTGAGGTCAGCTACCCCCAGCCGCCGGTGGCTCCCTCCCTGCAGCACGTGATCTGTGAGGCCTTGCACGCAGGCCTCCAGGCAGGCCCTGCAGGCCCGGTCACGCAGGTCCTCGGGGTAGTCGGTGCTCGGCCCCAACAGTGCACCCAGCCGGAACTCCTCCAGGGGCCAGCGCCCCAGCACAGTGCGGATCACCTCCACCTGCTCCAGCAGGTAGCTGGCTTTAAACAGGAGCGGGTAGAGGCTGTGGGCCACACTGTCCAGGCTCTGCAGGGCCAGCTGTGGGTGGGACACCAGGGCTACCACAGCAATGAAGCGGAGTGACTTCATTGTGCCTGCAGCCCAGGGCAGGACGGCACTCTTCCCAAGGCGTGTGCCCTTCATGCCTGTTTTTAGCTGCAGCAGCTGTGAGCAGCTCACCACTGGGCAGAAAGTGGCTGGCCAGCCGTGGTGGTCATCTGACTGCTATTTTAGTCTTGGGCACCTGTTTGACTATGACTGTGGAGGAGTCTATCTGGCCTCGGGGCACCCAGCTGCTGGCAACAGAGCTGCTTGGCACGGGTGCCCACAGCAGGGGCTGGTCAGAGAGGCCTGTCCTGGACCTGTAGGAAGCCAGTTCTGGGGGTGGGTGCCAGCTGGCGAGGCCAGCGGGTGGTTCGATCTCCCCCAATGTCTGCTGCCCAGGCCCTGGGCCCATCCCACAGAGGAGCAGAGGACGTGGTCAGGCCCCCGAGCCACATGTCCGTGGTGGCCTTTGGGGGCTGGTGCCTCCCTTTGCCTCATATCTGGGAGTGAGTCATGGGGCCAGGGCTGGAGAAGGCACCTTGCACAACTGTTTCCCAATTTTAAAAAGAGACAAATAATGCCAGCCCCTCGAGGTGCCGGAGCTGCTCTGTCCCTTTTCTGTGACTTTATTTTCCCACAGTTCTAGGGCAGGTTGAAGGGGTGGAGCCTCCTGAGCCTCAGTGTCCTCGTCTGTGATCCCTGGACCCACCTAGCAGGTAATGCGGCTGGTGAACGGGGCACACCTGTGGGACTGGGGCCCTCAATAATCACTCCAGCCCTGAGGGGTGTGGGACGGCTACTAGACCCCCGGGACTCCACTATCCCAGCGCTGCTGCCATTGGGTCAGGGCCAGCCTACGTAGCTCACAGACCACCGGGAAGGTCACAGGTCTTGGAGAGTCTTGGCCACAAAAAAACCAACAGAGAGAGACAGAGAGACAGAGACAGAAAGAGACAGAGACAGAGAGAGATAGAAAGAGAGAGGCAGAGAGGGATAGAGACAGAGAGACAGAGAGAGACAGACATAGAGACAGAGACAGAGACAGAGACAAAGGCAGAGACACACAGTGAAAGGGCAGGAAGGAGCCGGCTGGGGTGAGCCTGGCTGATTTGTTGTCTGTGGTGCCCACCTGACCCCACCGTCTAACCCTCCCTGGTCTGTCCCCTCTCAGCCTTGGCAGCACCTCTCCCAGGGAGGCTGATGGGGAAGGGATGTGCCCCATGGGGATCCCCGGGCACTGCCAGAGGTGGTGGGACTTGGCCCCGACATCGTCCTGCAGCCTCAGCCGCCTGGGCCACCTTCCCTTAGTCCCAGGTGCCCAGCTCCCCTGGTGAGACATGCAGACGACGTCCCTGGACACATGGCCCATTTCCAGGCCCAAGTAAGAAAATCTCCAGGGCGTAATAGAAAAACAAGTCGCACTTACTTATGTTCGTAAAGTTTTTAACAAGTCAGTATTGAGACAGTAGTAGTTTATAACAATAATTGGCAGGTAATAAAATAATTTCTAGAACCATCGCTTGCCTACATGGGCTCTGCATGGTCCTGGTGCTACAGGGCCCTGGGTCTAGGGCAGAGGCTGTGGCCAGGGAGGCCGGCTGGATCTCGGCTCAGTGTGGGCTCCCTCTGTCACCACTTCTTCTTCTGGTGAGGGGTGGGCCTCTTGGGGACACCGATGCCAACAGGAGCCCCTGGTTGGGGTTTCAGGCCCAGCTCCGGCACCCCTGCCGCGGCTCTGGCTCCCTGGAGGAAATGCCACAGGAAGCAGGTGCAGGGCTGACTTGTGGCCCCGAGGCTTCTCAGACCTAACTCCAGTGCCGGTCTCCAACTACATGGGACCTGTTCAAAACGAAATGAAACCAAGATCCCAATTACATGCAGAGGCGGCTGGACCTGTGCTGGGGACACATCTCCATGGGTGATTCACTTGGGACCCTCCTGCCCCCTGTCCCTTGTTGGTCTGGAAGGTGTCAGGGTACACATGGCCCCAGGAAAGCTCACCCTGGCTCTGAGACACCCCAAGCCCAGCAGGGGCTGTGGGCCCAGGGAGGCATCCACCCGGGAGCTGGTGGTCTGTGTGCTCCCACCACGGTCACCGTGTGGCCTCTGGAGGGTGGGAGAGTTGAGGACCCAGGAGTAAGGGTCTGCAGCTGGCCAGCCCTCCTGACTCCCTGCTGGACAGAGGTGGGGAGGGAGGGGAGGCTGGGCCATGCCTGGGCGGTGGGGCCCTCGATGGGGTGGTGGCCAGTGTGAGGAGGCCCTGCTGGAGAGTTTCATTTCCAGGCCTTGTGCACAAGTCTGAGTGGAGGTTCCTCAGCTCTCGCTGACGGGGGCTCTCCTTGGGTGAACCGCGTCTCATCCAGATCTGTCACAGCTGTCAAAAGAATGACTGTCATTACGTCCCATGGGGCTCTCCCACTCAGCTGCTCGGCTACTCTGCCTCCCCCCGCCCCGCCCCTGGCTGTGAAAGCACAGAGAACACGTCTTGATGCCCAGCACAGCCTGTCAGACCTGGCACGCGTGGAACGAGGCAACAAGGACAGGCCAGCTATGCGCTCCACCTCCCGGCTCCAAAGCCACGGAGGCTCTGTGAGCCTAGACGGGAAGCGTGTGGAGGGCAGCCGCAGCACCTCCCGGCTGGGTCGAGGGGTGTTCTGTGGGGATTGGGCCCTAAAATGTGCCCACCTCTGTATGCCACTCTGATCTGGAATGACAGTGTGTCTGTGTCTTGCTAGCAGCCACTCGTGAAGTGAAAGCTCTTAGATGATTTCCCATGTGGTTTGTGGAAAACAGCCTCACTATTTCACAGGCACACAGAACTCACTTTCACACACCACCTGAAATTAAATCTTGGACCTACAGCCCAGACGATCATTTCAGGCTCACCCAAGGTGCTGAATGCCCCAGGATAGTGGGACCTGGGTGGGCTGCGGCATTGTCTTCTCCTGCTGGGTCTCCGCAGTGGGTCGCAGACCCCACAGACCCCGCTGCCATGTGTGCAGGGTTTCCCTGTGAGATGAAGCCTGGTGTGATGGGCAAGGCCGGTGCGCTTTCCCTCATTCGGGCTGCAAAGGCCCAAGGGCCGAGTTGCACCACACAGAACCGGTTCTCCTGTGGCAGACGTGGAGGGTTTACGTGTCCTGTGGTCAGAGCACCGGCCGGGCAGCGGGGCAGGGGTGGGGGTGAGTGGTGCCGGGAGGTTCTCGTTCGTGGGGTGCCAGGTCCCCCAGGAGCTGCTCCCGACAGACAGCTCTGGAGGGAGCCCGGGGAGGCAGGGGGGTGGCTGGGCGGTCTCTTGGCTGCCCTCTGACCACCAGCCTGGCCTCCTGGGAAGATGGCCATCCCAGGGGCGAGGGCCTGGCCCCTCCCAGTCTGACCTGCTGGAAACAACCCCACCATCAGCCCCTCGTGGCTGCACTTGGTCCCCAAAGGCCTGTGGGCTCCAAGACCCTTGGGAGCTGTGGGCAGATCGGGGAGGTGAGGCTGCCTGCCGAGAAGATGGTTAGTTGTGGAGGTGGAGGAGCGGCCCCTCCTGGAGCACCCTCAACATCAAGCTGTGCAGTCAAGCCTCAGAAGCATCTAGAAGGAGGTGGCGAGCTGATCAGCCATCCTGGTGGTACGGGATAGATTCAGAGGACATGAGGTCACCTTGGTTACTTCAGGGTCAGCCAGGAAAGCCCTACACGTCCCGTCGAGCGGCCTGAGCCTGCGGGTTTGTTCTGACTGATGGGAACGAACTGCTGGCTGGAACAGTGTCACTAGGTGGGGTGAGGGCCCTAGGGACGTGGGCCCTTCTGGGCTAAGACCTGCACCCCAGACACTCGGGCACTCCCAGCCTAACCTTTCCCTCCTGCTGCTGTCCAGGGGTCGGGGGGTTATGACCTGGGGCGGACCACAGCCCCCGGGAGTCCTGAGGAAAACGAGGCCTCTGAGAAGTGTGGTGACGGGCTCCTGTCTGCGTGACCCTCTCCTGGGCAGCCTCACTGCCGTCTCTCAGGGACATGTCTGTGTGCATCCCAGGGCCCTTTCATACCCTCTGAAGGTAAAACACACACTTTTGCCTTAACGCTGGGAAGCCATTCAGACTTACCCAGGAAGTGGACCCATTGGAAGGCTGGGGCCATGGGCTGGGAGCATCCCGGGAAGGGCCAGAGCTCGAGGCTGGAGCCCTGGCCCATGTCTGCAGCAGCGGCTTCCAGCTGGCCCCTCCACGGGCTCAGTTTGGAACCACCTCGCTGGCTACCCACCCTCCCTCCCTCAGGGCTGCAGGACTTGCACAGGGGCAGGTCTCTGTGGTGGGCAGAACCAGGGGCAGGAAGGTGACTTGGACCCGCCCTGGGTGGCACCGGCACTGTGGGTGTGGGGGGATTTGCACTGTCCCAACAATCCAGCATTACCTGGACAGGCCCTGACCCCACCGAGCTCAGAAGAGAGATATGGTCATGGTAAGCTGGCTGCTGTCCAGCTGTGGTTAAGTGAGAGCCCCTCCCAGGAAGGCTGGGGAGGCATCAGAAAAGGACTCAGGGAGGAGCAGGCACAGGCTGGAGCAGGTGGGCCACCAAGGTCACTGGTGCCGTCCCCTGATGTGCACGGTGACAACACAGAGCTCTTGGTCTCTGCACCCCGTGTGGGGTCCCTTGGCCACCAGCATCTGCCAGTGCTGACTCAAGTGCTGGCCGGACATGGCACCATGCAGGAAGACACGAGTGAGCCTGAGGGATGTGGCTGGATGCCCTGCCCACTTACCGCTGCCTGGCTTCAGCTCCTGTGCCCCTGATGCCTTGAAAAATGAGAACAAGGTGTTTTCTGCTTAACACACAGATTCTTCATAAGGGAACCGTCATGTCTGTTGGTGCAGCCTGTGAGGCTGGGCCCAAACAGAGGGAAGGAAGGCATCACGGAAAGCCAGAGCACCACTCTGCCTAGGAACGATGCCTGCTAACCCTGCCTTATCAGAGCCAGACCCCAGGGTAGACAGAAGGCCAGGGAGAGAGGTGCTCAGGCCAGGCCAGGGTGGACAGAACTCAACCCTGACCTCTTCCACCAGCAGGAAGCCTCCAGTTCCCACAAGCTGGCTCCATGACACTCAGACATGCAAATCAAATGCAAGAAACAGAAAATGAGGCCAAAGCAGGACAGGATGGCCTTCTCAGGCCATGCACCCCCTTCCTCCGGGGTCCTCAGCCATGCTAGGTGGCCTCTGTCCAGCTGGACAGAGCTGTGGGCTACAGGGGTCCCAACCCAGGGGATGCATTCCATAGCTGGGGTCTGTGGGCACAGCTCCCTATGGCTGGCAGAGGCTGCCCACCTGCTTCTCTGGGTGGGTGGGAGAGTGTGGTCTCTGCACCACCCTCTTCCTACATCTAGGCTCCATGTTGCTAGAGGAGAGAGTCTCCTGCCTCTTGACCAGAGGCTTGTGCCAGCCAAGATGGGAGGTTCTGAGGTCCTGGGAGGCCTGAGGACATGTCCAGGGTGGTGCTGTTGCTCTGCTGGCCCCGTTGGCCTGGGTATGTCCAGCCTCGCCCCAGGGGTCTGCCCAGGGCACGGGCCCTTAACCAGCACCTGGCCCTGGCCCTCAGGACACCTGGGCTCCCCCAGCAGGTCCCACGTGCAGTGCCTCCCGCAGCGCACAGAGACACCTTCTGATCGGAGGCAACCCCCTTGGAGTTGCTTTCACAGTGACAGAGACACATTTCGGGCTCCTGAGGGCTCCTGTCTCAGCAAGTATGGCCAGAGCATGGGCTGTGTCTGGGGCTGGGAGGGGTCTCCAAGCCACGCCCCAGTGGTGACTGTCCACAGTCAGGACGCTGAGATGCCCAGCCACGGGGGCTCTGTGGGCAGGCCCCTTCCTCCACGGGGAAGTGTTGTGTGCACGCTTGTGCTTTTAAAAAGTACTGCTTGCTGAGGCGCAAGTGACACGCAGTGGACTGCACATCGTTGAAGCGTGCAGCTTGACGACCTAGGCCCGAGGCATGTTTACGCAGTTGGGGAAGGAGCCGGCGCACGAGCTTCCTCGAGCCCTCCTTCTCACTGTGGCTGTGGATACCCTTGGCCCTCTGCGCTCTGTTCCCTTCCCTCCTTTTCTACATTCTCTTGGGTTGGTTTTTCATTCCATTTATCTCTGCTCTTGGCTTATTAGCTGCAACTCTTGTCATTTTGCTGGTTGTTTGAGTGTTTATAAAATGCATCTTTAACTTAGCACAGGCTACCTTCAAGCGATATGAAACCACTTCACATGTCCTATCACACCTTTCCCAGCCTTTATGCGTCTGTTGTCATACATTTTACCCACGCACATCGTATGAACCTCAAATACATTAATATTATTTTTGCTTAAACAGCCAGTTATCTTTTAAAGAGATTTAAAAAACAAGGCAAAAATCTTGTACATTTCAAGTGCTCCTCACTTTTATTTTCCCTGAAGGATGTCCTTTAACACTTCCTGTAGTGCAGGTCTGCTGGGGATGAATTGTGTTAGCTTTTGTGTGTATGAAAATGTCTTTATTTCACCCTTGTTTCTGAAAGATTTTTTCAGGTACAGAATTCTAGCGTGACAGCTCTCTCTCTAGGACACCCCAGGTGTGGTCTGCTGCGCCCACCGTGCTGCTCCCGTGGGGTCAGCTGTCTGCCAGCTTTGCTCCCCATTGTCCTCTGGCTGCTTTAAAGATTTCCTGTTTATCACTGGTTTTATGCAAGTTGATTGTGATGTGCATTCATATCTCTTGTGTTTGGGGTTCATTGATCTTCTTGGATCTGTGGGTTTATAGTTTTTATCAACTTTGGAAAATATTCAGCCATGTGTCTTCAAATTTTTTCTTGTCCTTCCACTTTGGGAATGCTAGTTACAGGTTGGTTAGGCCACTTGAAGTTGGCTTGCAGCTCATGGACTTTCTTTTCTTTTCTTCTTCTTCCTTTGGAAATGGTTCTGCGTTTCATTTTGGAGAGCGTGATGGTTAATTTCAGGTGTCAACTTGACTGGGGTAAGGAACACCTGGAGAACTGCCAGAGCTTTTCTGGGTTTCCAGATGAGACCAGAGTGTGAGGCCGTGGAGTGGCGGGGGTGGGGGGGCCTGCCCCAGCATGGGTGGGCACCGTCCAATCAGAACAGAAAGGCAGAGGAGAGGTGAATTTGCTCTCTCTCCTAGAGCTGGGACACCCTTCTCTCTTATTAGCTTCTCTTATTCTCCTGCCTTGGACGTCAGAACTCCAGGCTCTCAGCCTCTGGCCTCAGATGGAGCCACAGCACTGGCTTCCCTGGTCCCCAGCTTGCAGGCCGTCATGGGGCTTCTCAGCCCCCAAGTGGTGTGAGCCACTTCCCTTAACAAACCCCTGTCATCTGACCATATCCTTTCTCTGTCTCTCTGGAAAACCTTGACTAGTACAGACAGTTTCCACTGTTACATCTTCAGGGTCACTAATATTTTCTTCTGTCAAGTCCAATTTTCTGTTAACTCCACCCAGTGTAGTTTTCATCTTCAATATTGTAGATTTTCCTCCCTATAAGTTCAATATGGGTCTTTTTTATATCTTCCATGTCGTTAACTTTTTGGACATCTAGGATACAGTTATAACAGCTGTTTGAGTGTCCATGGCTGATAAGTTCTAGTGTCGCTGCCAATTCCAGGCTGATTTTGCATGATTGGTTACCTTCCCTTATGGTTCATGTTTCCCTGCTCCTTTGCAAACCTGTTACTCTCTGACTGGATGTCAGACGTTGTGAATTTTACCTTGCTGGGTGCTAGATATTTCCGTAACCCTGTAGACCTTGAGCTTTGTTCTGGGATGCAGTTAGTTACCTGGCCACAGTTTGATTGTTTCAGGTCTTGCTTTGATGATTTTGTAGGTGGGTCAAGGCAGGGCCTCAGTGCAGGCTGAAGATCCCACACGCCGAGGCAAGACCTCTGAGCACCGTACCAGTGCCCGTGAATCAGGAGTTTTCCTTCCAGCTGGTGGGAGCAGGACTGTCTGCAGCCCAGACGAGCACCAGGAATTGACCTTGCTCTCCTCAGAGTGGCCCCTGGCCCTGGGGAGCCCCTCACAGGGGCGTGGGGGTGGCACCCAGCTGGCCGTGGCAGGGGCTGGTCTGGCGAGGGCTCCCGCTGCAGTGTCTCTGGCACTCTGCCCTGCACACTCCCGCTCTCCTGCTCCCTGCACTGAGGCCGGGAAACTCTCAGAGAGCTAGGGAAGTCCTTGGGCCCGCATCACTTTTTCCTACGTCTCAGGGATCAGAGTCCTTTGTTGTCAGATGTCCTGTGTCTTGAAATCTCTTGTTTCATGTGTTTTGTCTGTTTTTTGGGTTTGTTTTAAGTCTGTTTCCTTTTACTTTGCCTTGGGTGGAAGTGGAAGGTATTTTTTTAAAATAAAATTTTAAATTTGTTTGGGAAATTTTGGAAGTCTATAAAACCCAGTGAAATAAATGAACAATGTTGTGGTGCCCCAGGGCTGCTGTGCCCCTCCCAGACTGGCGGCGGGGCCAGGTGTCCTGCTTTGCAGGACAATCAATCTGTGGCAGGCACGAGGGCACTCAGCACAGAAGCAGTGATGCAGGTGCTGGCATCTGACCACCAGGGCCATGGGCAGGGCTCCACAGGCTCGCTGGGCTGGGCTGGCTGGCACATGCTGCTCAGTGACCCCGGATGGAGGAGGAGGTGCTGCTGTCTGAGGTTGTGGAGTACAGTCTCTTGAAGGGGGCATCATGGCCAACGGAGGACACTGCTACAGATGCCCACGTTCGCAACTCTGGAAGGGGACAGAAAGCACAGCCAAGGTCAAGGGCGGGAATGGGGCTATCTGGAAAACTGACCAGGCCTCTCCCTATAGTCATGTCCATCCACCTACTGCTCTGGCCACAGGGCCCAGTGCACTTTCAGGGCAGAGTGAGGGTGAGAGCTGTGGCCACTTTACCTGCTCCTTCATGTCATAATTGATGGTCTGGTCACTTGTGGCCACATCGCTGGGCTAATTGTCCATTAATGGCTTGTTTCCTGTCCTTGTTAACACCATTTGCTGCATTCTGAGTTCTAAGAGACAATAATGTGCACCTGTTTCCAAAGCAGCTGCCTGGGCTGGTGCTGCCGCTAAGGGTGCCCTGCGCTCCACACCTCCAGCCCAGCCAGGAGCACCGTGGGGGACGCTGGGGACCCCATTCGGCACAGCCATCTGATTCAGCCCTACAGTGGCCTCTCTTGCGAAGCCCGAGGCAGTAGCCAAGAGAAAGGAAGACGAGGGCTGTTGGGAACCGAGTGCCCGACCTGGGGAGGGGGAAGAGCCGCTGTCTGCTGGTGAGGTGAGGGGGGCCATGAAGCAGGGCTAGAGTGGGGGGCAGAGGCCTGGGGATGCCTACAAAAAAGACAAAACCCACAGATGTCTAGGCATGTTTGAATACTCCTCTAATACTTAGAGGAGATCTAAGCATAGGGTGAGAGTTTGAGAATAGATTTATTCTTGGTGAAATTAAGCAAAGAAAAGAAGATAATATGAATTTTAAGAAAAAATGTATGAGGATAAAAATACAATTATGTTTCCTACTGGACTCAGCTGTGCATATTTACATAGTCATAATGCATAGACAGGGTCTCACTCCATCGCCCTGGCTAGGGTGCAGTGGCGTCATCACAGCTCACTGCAGCCTCACACTCCTGGGCTCAAGCCATCTGCCTGCCTCAGCCTCCGGCATAGCTGGGACTATAGGTGTGCACCACCACGCCCAGCTAATTTTTTCTATTTTTGGTAGAGATGGGGGTCTCACTCTTGCTCAGGCTGGTCTTGAACTCCTGACCTCAAGTGAACCTCCCACCTCGGCCTCCCAGAGTGTTGGGATTACATGCGTGAGCCACTGCACCTGGCCAACATACTGAGTAGTATCCTAACGAGAATTATTTTCTAAGAGTCTTGAGAGAGCAGGAAGAGGTGGTGTGTGTGTGTTAAGTCTTCATCTTCATCAGTAGAAAGCATGTAAACTGATTGATCAAGAGATAGGTGTGTAGTCTTGTTCTACGGAGACCAAAGCCAGGAGGGAAGCAGTCGGGAGGCACTGATGAAGGGAGCAGGGTGTGGAGGTGCAGAGGAACGTGGCAGCACACTGGTCATCTTCTTTAGAGTTTTGAAGCACTCTTTACGTTTAAAGCTATGCACGTGGGTGCTGGACGGCTTCCACCTCTGGCTGTGGGGATCAGCTTGTATGAGTCTAAGCTTATGCTAGAACAACCAGAGAAGCTGGACAAATATTTCAGAAACATTTGTTTGAAGGTTTTGTGGAGGTACCAGAGGAGCCCAGCCTCGAAGGGCCGACATTCTGGGCCAACATGAAGCTCACAGACAGGATCTGACGCTTGTCACCTTTTTAACCCCTCAAGGCATTGCTGGTGGCCAAAAAGCAGAGAATAAGCAGAGAGCTGGGCCAGGGGCTTGAGGCTGAAGAGAGCTTTTGACAGTCTCACAGGACTGGGGAGATAAGATCTGGAATTGGGGAACACCATTCGATGGGGACCCTGACAGTGAGCGAGGACTCAGGAGGCGTGAGGACAAATGGGAGGTAGGTCAGCCGCACGAGGGTCTGAAGCACAGACTGCAAGCAGCCCCGTCGGGCCGCCAGTACGATTACCCACCCTGGTTCTACCAGCAAAAATAATTCCTCCGGAGGCGGAGGACACCAGCCAGGGCCTCCAATTGTCCCACAGCATCTCCTACATCATATCCACTACTTAATGAAGAAATTATCAGGCACACCAGGAGAAACGACCAAATGAGTAAAAGCCAAGAGGAAAAACTGCAGACAATTAAACATCCACAAGAGATCAGATATTGGATGTCTCAGACAGGGACGTCAAGATAACCAGGATTAATGTGTCAGGAAATAGATTACAGGATGGAGAGCCTAACAGATACCTGATATCTATCAAATAAAAGGAATTAAATGCAAATTTACATATCAGAAATACAACAAAGAACTAAGTAAATGGGTTTAATAGCAAAGCAGGTCTGTGAACTTTAAGATAGGTAGAAAATATTCATACTAAGACAGAGAGGAAGTGATAAAAAATACAGAAAATGCACGAGAGACATAAGGGACATGGTAAAAAGGTCTCATGAATGTGTAATCAGAGTGTCAGGTGGAGAGCAGAAAGAAGGCAGCAGAAGAACAAAAGAACGTTTCCAGAACTAACCCCATGCAGAAACAGACACAAAGACCACCACCCTCAGGCAGTCAGAACCAACCTGCTCCAGCAGGGCCCTCCATGCCCTGTCCCTGGCTCCCTGGGTCTCTCAGCCTGGGGGTGTCTCCTGCCTATGTATGGACAGGACAGAAGTGTCTGGCAGTTAACGCCCAGGATAAGCCTCAAAAATGAGCCATAGGCATTAGCAGAGAAACACCCAGGTCCCTCGACATGCGGGGCAGTGCTGAAGTGTGCCTGTCTTCCAGAGGGTGGCCTTGGGACCTGCCCATCAGCCATCCTCTGTGGCCTGCCTCTCTCCCCTCACACTTCCCTGTTCTCACCATAAAGGTGAGAGAAATAGAAAACAGAGTAAGGTAGTAGATTTATATCCAAATACATCAGTAATTACATTAAATATAAACACACTGAAACACACTACTCCAATTTAAAGACAAAGATTGTCAAACTAGATGAAAAGACAAAAACAAAATAAAATATATGCTATTTACAAGAGAAATGTCTTTTTTTTTAAGAGATGGGGTTTTATTCTGTTGCCCAGGCTGGAGTGAAGTGGTACGATCATAGCTCACTGTAAGTTCGAACTCCTGGGCTCAAGCCATCTTCCTGCCTCAGCCTTGAGAGTAGCTGGAACTACAGGTGCGTGCCACCATGCCTGACTAAATTTTTCACTTGTTTTTTGTAGAGATGGGGTCTTACTATATTGTCCAGGCTGGTCTCCTCCAGGCTGAACTCCTGGCCTCAAGCGATCCTCCCACCTCGGCTTCCCAAAGCACTGGGATTACAGGCATGAGCCTGTGCCTGGCCAAGAGACTTATCTCAAATATAAGAACACAAAAAATTTCCAAGTAAGAGGATGGAAAAATATGTACCATGCAAACACTAACTTTGCAAGAGAAAGCTGGAATAGCTATATTAATATGAAGTACAGTCTGCCTTTCATATGTGTCGGTTACGCATCTGCAGATTCAATCCACCACAGATCGAAAATATTCAAACAAAAAACAAGAAACCCAATAAACAATAAAAGTAATGCAAATAAAACAATACAGTATAATAACTATTACATAGCATTTACATTGTATTAGGTATTACAAGTAATCTAAAGATGATATAAAGTATATGGGAGTATGTGTGTAGGTTATATGCAAATACTATACCATTTTACATAAGGGACTTGAGCAACTGCAGATTTTGGTATCCTCAGGAAATCCTGGAACCAATCCCCCATGGATACCAAGGGACAACTATAGACCTAAAGGCAAAAGGCATTACTAGAAATAGAGATGTTTCATAATGATAAAAGAAGCTGTGTTTCTAGGAAGATATAGCAATTCTATATTTGAATGAACCAAATAATTTAGGCTCAAAATATATTAAGCAAAAATTGACAGAACAAAAAGAAAAACAGACGAAATCAAATTTACATCACTATGGGAGATTTAACATGATTTTCCTAGTAAGTGATAAGCAGACAAAAAGCCAACAAGCTTATAGAAAATTTGAACAACACAATCTTCGAAACACTATCAGAACTGTGCACCTAACAACTACAAAGCACACTTTCCTTTAATGTGCACATGGAAAATTTACCAAAATTCTAGGGCATAAACAGTTTCAAAGACTTGAAATCGT
The DNA here is from genome assembly GCA_023783475.1 of Daubentonia madagascariensis. Taxonomy (NCBI): domain Eukaryota; kingdom Metazoa; phylum Chordata; class Mammalia; order Primates; family Daubentoniidae; genus Daubentonia; species Daubentonia madagascariensis. The sequence goes on from JAKFHU010002382.1 coordinate 294,106, forward strand.
AGTGTGTATTCTCTGACCAAAGTGGTCTTAAACTCAAAATCAATGTCAAAAAGATAAGTAGAAAATCTTGGCATTTAAGTAATACATTTCTAAATAACCCATGAGTCCAAGAAGAAATCAAAGTGGAAGTTAGAAAATATGCTGAACTGAATGATAATAAACATATAACATATACAAACTTATGGGATGTGGCTATAGCTGTGCTTAGAGGGAAATTTGTAGTCTTAAATACTGTACAACAGGGGTCCCCAACCTATGGTGAGTTGTATAATCATTACATTATATATTACAATGTAATAATAATAGAAATAAAGTACACAATAAATGTAATGTGCTTGAATCATCCTGAAACCATCCCCCCATCCCAATCTGTGGAAAAATTGTCTTCCATGAAACCCTGGTGCCAAAAAGATTGGGGACTGCTGCTGTACAAACACTAGAAAAGAAGCAAGGCTGAAGTCAGTGAGTTAAGCATCCACCTCAAGAAATTAGAAAAGGAACAACAAATGAAACCCCCAAAAAAGCAGAAAGAAGAAAACAGTAAAGGTAAGAGAAGTTAATTAAATAGAAAATAAACCACACAATTAGTTAATCCAATTAAACTGAATGTCTATTTTCTGAGGAATAATTGGTAAACCCTTGGCAAAAATGCAGAAGTCAGGAGAGGGACCACATGATCCATGAGGGGCTGGGAAAGGGGCACCAGACCCTAGAGACACCGCTACGTACGTAGAAAAGTACTTAGAGCCACTCTGGAGGTGGCCCAGCTACACCTGCTGAGCTGGAGCTCAGGCCCATGGCCCATGCCCCGCCATCTCCATCCTAGGCGGGGCGCCTCAGACTCAGTCCACACGCATCTGTCCACCCGACCCTGTTTGGGGAGGGCTGTGAAATTAAATAATTCAAACTTAAAGTTGTTGGAACTTTAAATTATTCTGAGCCTTGAGAGGAATGTGGCTATGTAGCCTGAGTCGTGCAGTTGCAACTTCTGTTTTTTTCCCTGTAAATGATTAGGGATGACCATAACACTCTTCCTCCTCCTGGAATGTTAAAGCAATCTTCCTTGGAACATAGCAAGCTGTACTAATCAAGTCGCTGCAACCTATGTACTGGTCTTGTGCAACAAATGTTGCAACCCTGCTAAAACTGTTTCTGCCCATGTAAGTGAAACCTCATACTGACTCAGTCCCTTTGGATTCTGTGTTCCTGTTCCTGGGTGGCCATCCTCAAGTTTCACGCTCTCTGAGCCTGCTCATTTGAGGTTGAAGGGGCCTCTCGCAGGCAGTCCCAGGTGCCCGGAATGCAGGAGAGAACAAAACAGCAAATCAACGGGGGTGGAGGGGTTGTATGTTACGGTAAGATAGACCCCAAACAGCAAGTGGGGAACATGGGTTACAAAGTGGGTTAGGGGCAGGATAAGAGCCATGGCCTCCTTGGGGAGGTGGCAGTTCAGAGGTGAGGGTTCAGAGGTGAGGCCTTTGGCCAAGTAGCAGCCAGTGAAGCCCTGGGGGTGTGTGCGGTGTATTTGGGATGGCCAGGATAGAGAGGGGGGAGGGGGAGGGGAACAGAAAAGGGGAGGAGGGGCAGGGGAAGAGAGACAAACAAGACAGGAAGACACTGATTCTCTGAGCAGTGAGATGCTGCAACACCTGGCAGAGAAAGTGGGGCATCAAGTTTAGCAGCCTTCTTCAGCTATCAGAGTGGAAACCCTCTTTCATACACTGAGGAATTATCTTTTCCTGAATGTGTGTGGAGTAGAGTCTTTAAAAATTTTTTTAATTTTGTGTACAAGAGCAAAAAACATTTCTGAATTTATTTGCATAGACATTCTCTATCGGTATCTGCAGAAGACTTCTCCTTTCCTCAGTTTACTTAACGTGGGTTATCAGTGCAGTGTGGAAGTTATGCTTTGAATAAATGTGGGAGAGTTTAGCTTTCAGTTTGCATTTGTTATCAGAGGATCCTAGGAATAAAGAATAAATTTCTAGAATAATCCCCCCAGCTGTGAATAAATTTGGAGATATCTGCTTATTGAGGAAGATGGTTTCAGTCCTTTAAGGACACAATGTAAAACATTTAAATAAATTATATCAGTAAAGGGCGCTAGGACTCTTGATTAAGTGTGATTTGAACCCTCATTTTATTATTTAGCAGGGACAATGTATCCACCTTTGGACGTGTTCTCTGACGGGATGTAATCTAGGTTAACGAGGAGGAAAATGTGGCCTCTGCATTCGCCAAGGACGGACGCCAGGCACACTGCTTCTCCAGGGTCACAGGCAGTGTCACACTGCACAGAGCGGTCATCAGGCTTAGAGGCTCTCAGCATCCTCCTGGGAGCGCACGGGTCATACACGAGTGGCTTCTTTTTAAATATGTCATCTGTCCGTCTACTCATCACCATTGCCACAATGTCCCTTAATTTCCTTTTTTGTTGGGTTTTCACATTCCAAGAGTTTTCTCAGTCATAGGAGTTCAGTATGACATTTTCCATTCTATTTCACTGTAAATATTAATAGGTCTTTTCACTGCCACTCCCCAAACCTGGGCTGCTTGTAAGATTTTTTACTTTGTTTTTGCTTTTCAGCAGTTTTGACTATCGTGTGCCTAAGCATGATGCATCTTCAGGCTGCCTGTGTGCACAAGTCTGCCACAACCCTGAGCACCACCATTGTCAAAGTCCCCAAGTTGTTTTTTTTAAATTATTGTTTCTTAAAACATGGAGGTGGCTGCTGCTCATGTGTTAAATAGTTCTGGCTTTTTGTGTATGGGTGGGAATATGACAGAAATAGCAGATGAAGGGCTAGCCTGATGTCTTTTGTCAGTTTTGTAAAATCCCCCATTCTACTCTCCCCCCTCCCTTTCTAGGCCTCAGACTACATGTTAGTCCTTCATGTTTCTTATGCTATATTCTATATTTTCCATCCTTTATTTTCTCTGTGCTAGTTGGTTTTTTCCCTAAATTATCTGTTGGTCCACTGACTTTCTCTTCAGTCATGTCTAATCTGCCATTAAACCCATCTATTGACTTAATTTCCATTATTGCATTTTTTATTCTAGAATTTCCATTTAGTCTTATTTTTAAGAGTTTCTGGCTCTCTTTACAATATTCTCATACAATGTTCTCATTACAAAGTCCTTGTTCTTTTTTATTTCAATGAATAACATAGTTTTAAAGCCCATATCTGATAACTCCAAGTCTACTCCTATTGTCTATTGTTTTTCCTGTTTTTTTACAAATCATATGGTCTTGTCTTCATGTGTGTGTATGTTTTAATGGAGTAATGGACATTATATATAAAAAACTAGAAAAAAGTTTAAGTTTGGGATGAAGTTACTTTCCTCCAGAGAGGATTTGCCTTTGCTTCTGGCAGGTATGTAAGGACACTAGCAATCCCAGATCACGTAAATCCAATTAGGCCTTGAGATGATTCAAAGCTGGTTTTACCTCTGCAAAGATTGCTCTGTTTCTCCTTAACCCTTACTCAAAGTGTGAGGATTCAGGGTCCCAACTCCAAGCCTGGAGTGAGGATTGATCACGTGGTTACCAGGTCCCCCTCCTCCATGGATTCTAAACACCAACTCTTGTCTCTCTATCTCTGTGGCTCAGTAAAATCTCTGCTCAGCCTCTTAACCCCTCAGCTGCCTCTACTAGAATTGGGAGATTTCTCTGGTAGCACAAGTGCTGGGCTTACCTCTCTAGGCTTCCTTCTTCTACTAAATCTTAGTGCTGTAATTCTTAGTGCTGACCTGAGTAATACACTAATGCCTTGAAATAGATGTTTTAAAAAGAGCATGTTAAGCTTTTCCAACTGTTCTCAGTAGAAATGTTGGTCCAAATTATCTAGTTCACCATTACTAGAGGTAGAATTTTTTTTTTTTGAGACAGAGTCTCACTCTGTCACCCTGGCTAGAGTGCAGTGGTGTGATCGTAGCTCACTGAAGCCTCAAACTCCTGGGCTCAAGCCATCCTCCTTCCTCAGCCTCCCAAGTAGCTGGGACTACAGGTGCATGCGCCTGGTAATTTTTCTATTTTTTGTAGAGATGGGGTCTCGCTCTTGCTTAGGCCGGTCTCAAACTCTTGACCTCAAGCAATCCTCCTGCCTCAGCCTCCCAGAGTGCTGGGATCACAGGCATGAACCACCACATCCAGCTTGGAGGTAGAATTAAAAAAAAAATTTCTCAGAGCCATCTGCACTCAAAAATTCTTGTATGAGTTATCATCTATGTCAGGTTTTACCTGAGACAAATATGTGCAGCTTAGAATAAACTGGTGGTGATGTGCCCGTTCTGAGAGCATCAGCCACCTTATAACTGCCCTTGGTGGAGCTCCAGGCATAGATTATTATTTACCTTTAGTCAAATTAAGTCTATGCCTCAGCTCTGATGTGAACTAAAAATGTCCACAAAGAAATGAGACATTTCCTAAGTTTAAAATCTGAAAAGTTACATCAACCATAAAACTGAGACACAAGACCAGACAGTCAGAGTGGGGCTGTCACTGGTGTACCATTCTCCAGCTCGCCTGGGAGGCAGGCAGACAGGGCAGTCTTACCAACCCCAGGCTCCTCTGAGCATGACGCTCTGCGAGTGGCTGGAGCCCAGCACAGTCCAGGCCTCCCAAGTCTGTCCAGGAGGTGCCTGCTCTCTAAGGGTTGGCCAGGCCTCCTGCCCTAAACCCCAGGTCAAAGGTGGAAGGCCATGTGTTACCTAAACAGCTCACAATGGGGAAAAAATTCAAGAGCATTCCAAAGGAACCAACCAGATGTGTTTCTTGTGGTTGTTTTGGCTATAAAATCACACTGGCCATTGCTGTCTGTGAGTGAAGATTTCTCTCCAGAACAGCTAGCTGAAACATTCACTTTACAACCTGCTCCCTGTGAGGACTCGACTGCTCTGTCTGATAAAGGGGCCAGGGAGAGACACGCTTCCATGCTCTCTCCTGAGCCCCCAGGAGGGTCTAGGACCCAAGGCCAAGCAGCACCAGTTCCACCCCTGCTGGGTTGCTGCCTCCCATGCAGCCTCTCTGTCCTATTTACCCACACGGGCCCTCCATCTACCTTCCTGTCCCCATCCATATGGTGGTTAACCAGCCAGAACTAGTTAACCTTTTGCGGCAGCTGTAGCAGCTGTGTTTCGGGAGATACCAAGAACTTGGTAATTCTGGTGGTGGCAGACTCACATATAAGTGGGATCCAGGAGCCGGGCTCCAGTGTGATCTCAGCTTTGCCACCTGCTAGCTACATCCTACGCATTGGTAAGTGAGAAAAGCAAGTTGCTGAAATATAAGCACACTATGGCACCATTTATAAAAGCTTTATGGGTAAAACAATATCATGTATTGTATAAGCATGCAATGTACGTAGAAAAGTATAAAACATGGATAAGAAGTACAAAAATACAGACAGGAAGGGTACAGACCAACATCAGAACAGGCAGAGGAGAGGGATCCAACAGTCTTTTCAAATGTACCTGTAATGTTTTAGTTCTTAAATAGCATTTCTGAAACAAGGCTAAATGCTAATATTTGTTAAACCTGGGTATAACAAGTAGGGGAAGGAATGCTCCTTATTGTTTTGAATGCAGAATCTTTCTTTGTTCCTGGGGCTGTGCTGGAATGCTCTTCTCTGGGTAATGAGCTAGTCACCTCGAGCCACAGCCAGAAGGACTGTCTGGTCCTCAAAGTCTCTCCCCTCCTCTTGACTGCATTTGGGAGGCCGGGCTCTGCTGCAGCTGATGCCAAGTGAGATCACTCAGGGAGACAGGCAAGCGGAGTGTACCATCCTGGCTCCTCGCTGCAGCAGGGGTGGCCTCAGGGCAGCACTTAACCGCCACAGCCGCGGACTCCCAATAAGTCTTGGGAGGGGGATGACCTGCCTCATTGTGTGTTGTGGACATGCATGTGTTTCCTACCCTGCAAGGCCATCATTGGTGTGAAAATCCACTGTCCCTTCAGAAAAGGCAGGTTTATGACGGTCACATACTACTTGGCTTCTGCAGCCTGGAAGGTCACACGAGCCTTTCTTGTTGTGCATGTACAAGGGCCTTGGTTCAATCTTGCTGCTTGTCTGTTTTCCTGACTTTCTGTTTGTCTTCTCCTTTGAAGTGATTTTCAGTATGCAGCAGTGCTTGTCTGCTCTGGCTGCATATTGGAACTGTCCCTGAGCTGACACCTGCACACATAGGGCGCTGTGCTGCGGGGAGGGCCCCTGAGCTGGGGGAAGTGAGCATGCAAGCCCTTTGCTCCAGACAGCAGACCCCACACCTCCAGTGAGTTTACTGTACAAACACCTTAAGACAGATGGAACAAAGGGCCTGCTCACAAGATGTGTGGAGACCTGAGGGCCCATGGAGAATGGTCTCCTGACATCCACCAGCTGCCTTCTTCTATAATTAAATAGCGTAGCTGGCTTAATGTTATTACCTGGTAACACCAGGGTAGATAGCCAGATTTCAGAATGAAAATGAGGGAAAGTAATAAGAAAAAGGCTGATAGGATTCTCCCCTAAAAAGAAAGGACCTGATCTAATTCCAGCCCACACAACAAAGCTGCTAGAAGCACATGCCTAACTCTGACGTTTTAAATATAGTGTATAAAAAGAAAATAAAAATCTCAGCCCCCCAACTCCTTATGCAAAAGAGAAAGTAAAGGCCTCAGGCCCCTGTGGAGAGCTGGCTCCACAGATCATTCATTAAGGAAATTCCCGGCTGACCTCTCATAAACAAGGACGTGCAAATTGCAACTATGTCTAGCACCTAAAACTAAAGCCTGTTTGATTCTGCACGAATAATGAATTACAAGTTTATCTTGACAGGTAACAGAATAGACAAGACAGAATCAGACATTCTCCCACCTACCCAGGGACGTCTACATAACTGATGCTTCCTTCACTCCCTTTTTTCCCTTCTAAGATTCCCCTTATTTTATGCAAAGTGCAGACTTCCTGGGCCTCACCAGAATGTAACCACTTTGCCTTATCAGCGCCCCCCTTCCTTCTCTCTGTTGCCTTTAAATGCTGCAGTTTCCAACTTTCCCTTCAGAAGAACAGCCACAGCCTGTCTGCAGTTTGTGTTTTTCATGGAATGTACTCAAAATCTTGGCTTAATAAACTTCCACTGAATGAGATTTTTGCCTCACCACTTACTTGGGTTGACAATTGGCGACCACAAAGGGACCTCTGAGCAGAGTTTGACTTTCTTAACCTGTAGTGACTTTCCAACCTGGTAGAGCTCCTCACTGCTATGACCCATTGGGCAGTTCACTGAGGTTTGGGCTGCTCTCTCTAATCTCCCAACTTTTCGGTTGAGGTGTGAGATTTATTCTGCCGTGGAACTCCTTTAGGGAGTTCTGCTCGCTTCTGATGAGGAAGGCAAGTCTCCCGCTTCCATGGTGATGGAGAGCAGGCTCAGCCTGGGCCGCATCCCCAGGTAAGTAGCTGGTCTGGGTTTCGTTTTAGAATTTGATAGCTGATAGTTAAGGTTTATTGTTAGCTGGCTCTAATTCTCCTTATGCTTAGAGACCTCAACATTATTATTAGGGTGGGAATTCGTACATGGGTGGAAAAAGAATTCTCAACACAAAGATTAGGATAGAAAGAAGTAAAAAGCTTATTTTACTTTTCCCAAGAGAAGGGGCAGGGGAAAGCCTGGCACAAAGAAAGAAATAGAGAAGTGCCGGCCCCGAGCAGAAGGGGCTCGGGATTTTTATGTGGAAAAAGGGAAAAAAAAGAAAAATTTATGTGGCAGACTGGTAGCAGGGAAACACCTGTGGAGCTACTGCATCTGGGTTTTCTTCGTCGTCTTCTTTTTATTCTTCTGTTGGAGATGCTCTTATCTGGCCAGACGGGGCTGGAGAATGTAAACGAGGATTTGCGCTTCCTTTCTGTCTGCTCAGCTCTTCTCAGATGCTGCGAAAATAGTCTCAGCAGGCGGTTAGTTAATCTTAAAATACAGGCAATTAATGTTAAAGACAGCGAGTTCAGGTTAAGGTCCCTGTGGTTGATCTTAGAGACAGTGAGCTAGATGGTTTATTTTTCTCTGTTAGGTAGTTTATTAGCAAGGCTGTTCTATCAGTTATATTAATTGTGTGATCACTCTTTTTTCCTGTTTTTGGTTTTAGTCTTATCTTACATTAGATTTGACCAACTAAATTATGGAAAACAAGGCTTCTAAAATTGATTCAAACCCCCAGAGCTGCAATACATGGGCTGGTCAAAAAAAAAAAAAAAGCTTACCCCAAAATATTTTTTGACATATTTTGAGATGGCTGCTACAAAACTGTCTTTTGTGGGGGGGAAATTTACATCTGTAGAGAATCTCCATTAATACAGCCAAGGCTTTCTTTGCCCAAACTAGGAAACACTAACTGAGGTGTAACAGCTTTAAAGTTTTAACAGGAGACATCTACGCCTATTCTCCCTGAGGGCTATTAACTGCGACACTTTCTCTGCAAAATAAGATCCCTTTGCTGGCCTCTCTCTCTTCTCCCTTCCAAACCTGTTTTGCTAGGTTTTCATTCTAAAGGCTCCCATGTACACACATTATTTTTTAAATTTTAAATTTATTTTTGCCTTCATGTCCTCAAAGCAGACCATGTATACACATTAAAAATTGACTTAAATTTATTTCCTCAAATTAATCAATCTGCCTGTCAGTGATATTTTTTTCAGCTAACCTTTACGGGCAAAAGGGTTTTGTTCCCTGAAGTTTAAAGCCACTCTGTTCTTCTGAAAACTGCAGCGGAGAAAAACTCAAGGAGCTGCCCAGCCAGCAAAAAGGGTGAAAAAGAATTTCTCACTAGGCCAGTGGTCCTGGTTATCTCACTTACAATCCAGCAGAGTAGGTGGTGAAAGTCACTGTTTGTCTATTTTGATTGATGGGAGAAAAAAAGGATTTTATGACTAGTCTTAATGCAGCAACTTTTGGTACCTTGTGATATAAATTCATATTTTTTGATCCCTTTTTCCACCCAAAGATAGGGCTTTCCCTTGCTGCTCTTCCTGTGTTGTCCTGTCACCAAGAGGAGCACTGGGTAGAACTCCCTTGCCTTGTTCCGTGTCCTAGGAGCTCACCTGGTAACCACGTGGGAGCCCTTCCTCTTGGTCCCCACCATCCTAGGGACACAAATTGTCAGGTTTGCATTCCCAGCATAAACATGGCTGGGAACCTGTGATCAGTTTTGTCTCATTTTGTTCTCTTATTCTAAATAATTTCCTTATTTGTATTTATGAAAAGATTAAATTAAAAGAAAGACACATAAAATTTTGGCCAGCCTTAAAAATCCTACTGACAAAAATAAAGAGCAAAATCTGTCCTAAAAGATAAAAAATGCTTTGTACACTGCCCCTGCAGGAACAATAAAAAACAGTTCACTGACTGGCCTCGTGGCTAAAATCCTGTGCTTTTACCCTAGCAGCCTGGGTTCAATTCCCAGTTGGGGAATAAATTTGGTTTGATTTTGTGTAACTTTTGCCATTTATTGATTCTTTCCTTTCCATGGGGAACCTTTAATTCCCTGTTTTCTTCCACCTGTGAGAGGCATGTAAGGCTTTTGGACTTTTTGTGTGTAAATGGTCAGCTGAGAAACTGAGACCCTAGAAAATATGGCTGGACAGAAATGTGAGTTATACCTGAGTTATGGCTAGCAAGACTTGGATTTCTTTGAGCTGTTTTTGTAGCTTTTCTGGATCTTGTAAAAACTGTTTTTCACCTCTTTGGAGGCACCTCTTGCTTCCTTGATTAAGTTAAAACCTTGGTTAAGGCTTATTGCTTCTACTTAGAAGGGTACCTTTAGTTAAAAAGTGCAAAAACAAAAATACTAGCTGTTTGTCCCAGCTAAAGTCTGTACCATTTACTTTTACAAACTCCTCCTTACTTCTCCTTCCTCTTTTGCCCTCTTTGGTACCACAGGGGGGAAAACCTAGAAGGCGTCTCCAGTGACTCAGACCCCTCAAGGAACTCAGGAAAAAGGCACCAGTCACCCTTTCTTTTAGGGGTCTTCTGTTTTCCTTATGAACCCTACAGAGCCATAAACAGATTCGTCTCAGATATAAAACTCCACTCTCTTTTGTATTTTGTTGTTCCCACAAGTGATTGTCCTCGGTCCTTGTATTTGGAGACAAGAATTGAAACCAGACACCAAAGTAGTGAAGGAGAAGCAGAAAGTCTTATTTAGCAAATCCATTCCCAAGTCAAGCAGGGGATGGTGCAGTGCAAAGGGGTCAGAGTGGGCACGCGTCCAAGCGGACAGTGGCCTTGAGGTCTGGTTAGGTTTCTCCTTTTCTTCCCTCTTTCTTGCATTGTTGTCCCCCAGGCCGATGAGAATGTTGCCTCCTCCCCTCCATCAGGTGGGAGAGTTTTTTACTTTATTTGTTCAGGCCCAGATGTGTCCTGGCTTCCAAAGCCCATTCAGGGAGGCAATAATTTATGGTAATGATGGTGAAATGAAGACAGAGTCACTTGAGCACTCTCTTGCCCTCCATCTGTGCAGGTGCCTCCCGAGGGGCTTTCCCCAAACAGGAGCAAGCAAGGTGTTTCCATAGTGGTCACAGCCGCAGCTTGACCACAGCTGCTGTTCTCATTGATATGTGACCCTAGTTTTGTTCCTACCATCCCGCCCCCCGTGTGTTCCCTATTCTGATCTCCTGCCGCAGTGTTACCTGATCTCTTTGGCTTTTGAGGATACCAAAGATACTTTGTATTGAGAAAATTTTGGCCTTAGCGTGTGTCATCGCTAGACAGCAGTGGCCAGGTTGGAGGCAGCTAGACACACTACAGGAAATTCTCCATTCTTAGATAAGAAAGGGTGTGGTTTAAACACTTAGAAAAAAATGTCTTTGTAAGAAGTGGATTGTAAAAACATTGCGTGGCTCAGTCCCATGGCATCTCTCTCTCTCTCTCAAGGCCCGGGATTCAATGCCACCTGTCTAAATGAAGCCCATCTCCTTATAAAGTCCTATGGTGAATCCCTGTGATTTTACATCGCCTTGACATCCATTTTTGTCTTCCTCTAGCACAACCAAACTCCTTCTTGAAAGGGCTTGGATTTTCTCTCTCTGCGTTTTAAGATTATTAATACCCTGTTTCCTCTGAGACTCAGTAAGGGCTTAGTCTGCTTGTGAGGAAAATAATTTTTACTTGTTCCATTCTTAATTACATTGTTTAAATACAGGTGTCCTTTTGGACTGGTGAATTTTGCCAGTCTAATGGCTAGAGTTTTAAAATCAAGTCTGTAGTGTCCTTGTAGGCATGTGTGTATATCATAAATTAAGTAAATAAGCCCAAATACTTTTCAAGTTCATGTGACTTTAATAATCTTTGATGAATAAAGATAGTTTTAAAATCATTGGTAAAATAAAATAAAAATGTCTTCAAATTTTATTTATTTATTTATTTATTTATTGTTTTGAGACAGTCTCGCTCTGTCACCCTGGGTAGGGTGCAGTGGCGTCATCACAGCTCACTGCAGCCTTGAACTCCTGGGCTCAAGGGATCCTCCTGCCTCAGCCTCCCAGGTAGCTGGGACTACAGGTGCATGCCACCATACCTGGCTAATTAGATACGTTAATTTTATAACCTTGTTTTTGGTTTTTGGTTTTCAACTATATTGCTAAAAGGTTTTTGAGGAGTTAATGAGCACCTGTCCTCCCTCCCCCCTGCACCCCGCCCCCCCAAAGCATTTAATTGGCTGTCAGCCTTTATGGCTCTAAACCTCTTCTCTCAGCCACAGGGGTCACACTGAGAGCTGACATGAACCTGGGGCAAATATTCCCACCCTAACAGCAATGGGACAAAGTCAAGTTTGGCCTTGGACATGGCCTCTAGCGTATCTTGGCCAAAAAGGGGGACTGTGAACTAAAAATTAAATCCTAAGCCCCCTGCTGACTAAACAGACCCCTCTTGGCCAAGGGGACCCCAGAGAAACCTTAACACTGAGTTCCCAGCCGTGATGGGAGGGGAGGTAGGAAGCACAATTGCACATGTACATGTTTTCTCTTTATAAATATTCATGACTTCTCCTATAGCTTGTTAAATATGTATATGTAGCCACCTGCTCAGTATACAATCCTGTTCCCTTTGTTGCTCCCTTGAAGCATGAGTTCCTGACTTTTGGCCAGGTGTCCCACTTCCCATCCTGCCAAAATGGCCACTAATGGCCATAAACCCTTTATAAGAAATAAAGCTCTCCTTTCTCCAAAGCATAAACCTTGTAGGGTTTTTTTTGTTGTTGTTAACAAGGTACATGGACATCCTGAAAAACATCTGTTTCTTTCTGAAAGTTTCCAGTTAAGTGCCTGTAAGAGATTGTCCCTTTTCTCCCTGATGGTTGTTACACTGTTTGTTATATGTAAATAGTCACACTCCTTAGCCATGAGGCCTACATGAGTATTTTGGTCTTGAAATACCATTGTGTAATAGCAGATTCCCTTCAAACTGAGCTAGGCAGGGATGGCATTCACCCTCATATTTACCATTTCCTTGGTATAGAGCACAGGTGCCTCTGGAGTCATCTCCTGGCCTGTGAGGACCATGAGTGGACCTTGACGTCTGGTTCCTTGGCATGGCCCAGCCCTGCCGCATACCCTTGCAGTCAGGAGGTGCTCAAGCACTGTTCCTGCAAACAAGTAAGCCAGGGTTGTGGACACTGCATTCAGTCTATCTATCCTCAGCCTCGTCAGGCAGTTCCCAGGGTCACACGACAGGTGAGTGGCACCTCAGAATAGCTGAGGGGCTGGGGTGGCCATGTCCAGAGTCCCCATGTTGGCACGTCACCCCTTCCTTAAACCAGTGCATCTGAATTTTCCCACCTGTCCACCATCTTTCCTCTGGCCCTGCTCTGCAAGGTCAGTAGGAGCCACTGCCCGGCAAATCAGGGCCTCCTTCTTTCTCTGTTTCTATCCAGTCGGACAGCGTTTGCTGTCACTAACCACCCCGTTTAGAGCTGTTCTTCCCTTTGCCTCCCACGCTGCCACCTGCTCCTTAGGGTCACCTCTCTCTCTCTGTCTCTCTATCTCTCTGTCTCTCTCTGTCTCTTTGTCTCTGTCACTCTGTCTTTCTGTCTATCTCTGTCTCTGTCTCTTTGTCTCTTTCTCTGTCTTTGTCTCTCTACTGCTGTGTCTTTCTCTGTGTCTCTGTCTCTGTCTCTGCGTCTCTCTCTCTTAGTTCTGACCAGGTCCTCTTGCTAGAACATTTTTTCTGTGTGTGACTATTCTTAGGTCCACAAAGCCCCACCTCCAACTCCAGCCCAGGCCTTCTCCCGTGCCCAGCGTATCCACTTCAAGGCACTGGCGTCTGATGCTGCACTGGCTGTGCCCATCACCACCCACAAGATGCCCAAGTGCAGAGGCCCTCCTTGCCCTGGCCCTCCTTATGTCAGCAGGTCGTGTCAGTGCAGCCCCTGAAACAGTTTCCTAGTCCACCCTCATGTTGCACATGCAGCACTGGTGCCCCAGCCTGGTGCTCGGTGACCAATGCGGACGGCAGCAGCACCCTCAAAGACACTAGAGGTTGTTGGTCAGAGTCAGCAGTGGAAGGAAAAGGGCCCATGGGTGTGGACAAGTGTCCTTACTTTCACTGTACCCGTAACCCAGGGACAGTGCTTGGGGCAAGGGTGTGAGTGTGGGAGAAAGGAACAGGCCCCCCAACCTCTCCTCCAGCCACAGGCCTTCCCACATGCCAAGCACACTTGGGACACTTGGGATTTCACCTGCCCTTCCCTTTGCCCCCACACACTCCCCAGACGCCTGCCTGGCCCACGGCTCACCCCCTTCAGTGTTTGCTCTGCTGCCTCTCGGCGGGGCTTCCGTGACCACCCTGTGTTATTGACTGCTTGCCTGCCACACTTCTGAGCCCTTCACCCTGCCTACTGTTCCTCTGTAACACACACTGTAAGTTACTTATACAGTATATTGTTTATAGTTTACTATTGAGCATCTATCTCCCCCATTACAACATTAGTCCCTAGAATGGTGCCTGCCACATAATGGACACCCAATAAATACATGTTGAACATATGAATGTGTGATTACAGAAAAGTCTCCCGGTTCAGGATATGCTCATGAATTCAGGGCACATTGTGCAATACAGAACAATTTATATTACTCTTGAGAATAATGAGGCAATGAAAATTTATATTCAGCAAATACTCTTTAGGTACCCCCTTGAGGGAATTCCTGTGGAATGCCAAAGGGGACACACAGTGCTCTTCACCACAGCACCAGGTCGAATGACCCAGGATGGGGACACACGTGGTCCTCACCACAGCACCAGGTGAATGACCCAGGATGGGGACACACGGTGGTCCTCACCACAGCACCAGGTCGAATGACCCAGGATGGGGACACACGGTGGTCCTCACCACAGCACCAGGGTGCATGACCCAGGATGGGGACACACGGTGGTCCTCACCACAGCACCAGGTCGAATGACCCAGGATGGGGACACACGGTGGTCCTCACCACAGCACCAGGTCGAATGACCCAGGATGGGGACACACGGTGGCTCTCACCACAGCACCAGGACACGTGATCAAGGATGGGGACACACGGTGGTCCTCACCACAGCACCAGGACACGTGATCAAGGATGGGGACACACGGTGGTCCTCACCACAGCACCAGGACACGTGATCAAGGATGGGGACACACGGTGGCTCTCATCGCAGTACTGGGCATCTCACTTCCTCCACCACTTACTACTAACCCACACAATGTGTCCTGCGGTGCCTTCCCAGCCTGGACCTGCCTGTCCAAGGCCGCCTTGTTCATGGCTGTCCTCCTTTTCCAACCTTTTTTCAGGACCGCAAACCTCCTCTGTGCTGGATTCTGGGAGCTGGGGGTGAATAGCGATCAACTATGTGTGATTTCAATTTTCAACCCCAAGGGAAAGGAAACGCAGAGTGCAGCAACTGGAGAGGGAGTGTGGGTGAGGAATGGGTGGGGATGCTGCCCATTCACCCCCACCATTGTGGCCTGGGGTCGGCCTCACTGCAGGTGCACCAGGGTCCAGCACCTTCCATAGCACCTGTTGTGCACTCAACACCAAGCTGGACGGTGGGCAGAGCAGCCAACCAGGCAGCCCAGCCCTGAGCTTAGAGGGAGGCGGCCCCCACCAGAGAGAAGAGAAAACAACCTGTGAAGCACACCAGGAGGGGCTGAGACAGGGCAAGGGGTTTGGGGTCCAGCTGTAGACACATCGGCTCAAGGGAGAGAGGCTCGCCACCCAGAGGTCAGGAGTCAGGCCCTGAGGCAGGGCAAGAGTGCTGCCTTCTGGCCCGGGAAAGGGCCTGTGTGGCCACATAGGGATGTGGGGGAAGGGCTGGGGATACAGCCAGTGTGAGACAGTGACCCACAGCTATCCAATAGTCTGTAGCTATCCTTAGGGTGGGGGCAGGTGCCCCCGGCTATCTGTTGGCCTTGATTATCCTTGGGGAGTGGGTGGCCTGTTGCGTTGTCCATAGTGTAGGGGGTGACCCGTACCTACCTGCTGGTTATCTGGGGCAGAAACAGGATGCGTCAGGGCAATGACTCCCTTGCTGACAGGACAAGGAAGCTCTGTAGCTGAAAGTCACAGCCCTGTACACCCAAGCTGCTATTTGGCTTTTACCTTTTGAGAATTTAGGCTCTGTTGTTTGAGTGTACAAATAAGTTTAGTCTTAAGTCAAGAGACATTATTGAGGATGCTCCATAACCTATGTTTGTTATAAACTCTACCCTTCCTTGTTTGTTTTTAGAACATATTAGAATATTTTAACTTTTCCCATTTTTTATTTTACAGATGACACTAAATTGAAAAACTGGCTAATCCACTTCATTTTATTTCAATTCCTTGTTTTTCCAATAGGTTGTAGTAAAGAATATAATAAAAAGTATTGGCTTTCAAAATGAATGTTTCCACAGTCACGAAACATCAGAAACCTGCTCTGCAAACGATACAATTGCTACCCATGGACATAGTGCCACAAAGACGCAGTCTTCTCAGATCCTGGACTGAGGGGTTTTGCTTGGAATTTGTCCCCATCCTGGACGCAGGGCTCGGGCACCTGACCCTGCTCAGGCCACTGAGCATCTTTGGGCAGGGTCTGTCTAGTTGAGGCTTTGTCTCTCTGACAGCCCTGTTCACACAGCACAAGACAGAACCCTGAGTGCAAAACCTATGTCCCGTGTTACTGAATTATGCTTCAAAAAAAATTTAAACATTTTTTCACTGTGAACAAAGTACAAAAACAAGGATGATTACACCTGTCTGAAGCAGCTAAAAGCTTTACTAAATTAAAACAAGAAAAGAGCTGCATCTGCCTATAAGTTATGCTTCCATGTTTAACTGTGTTTTTCCCTCAAACTATTGGCATTTCAAATTTAAAGAAATATGAAAACTCTAAGACCATTAAGATAAAAAAATTAACACGGTAAAGTTTCTAACATTAATTTGCTATGTTTTCTGAGATACAGATAGGAACTGTAACACTTGATTACTAGCCATACAATCATGGAGCATATAAATTAAATTATTTTTCAGTTTGGAAATAGTTAAGACCAAATAGTACAAACAAGTTTCAAAGAATCTACCTATTCTTATCTTCCAGACCCAGTGTCCCCCCAGGGGAGCTCAGCCGGAGACAATGCATCAAAGCAAGACCTCGGCTCTCCAAGGGAGGTGGACATTCCACCCTGCCCTGGAATTTGAGCTATTTCAGAATAGTACCTCTGTGGCTCAGCACATAAAGCCAGCCTGGAGGGACAGGGACAGTCCAGGCAAATGCAAACTGTGATGTAGGCTCAGACAGATTGTGGAGTTTGGGCTTCAATATTGCCTGAGGGCTGGGAAAAGCAGAGTGAGACCTAATAAGCCATCTCCCCCTTGTACACAAGTTTTCTTATTGCTCTTATCAATGGGAAAGAACCGAAACTCTGTAAAATAATTTAAAGAGGTTTATTCTGAGCCAAGTATATGTGACCATGGCCCAGAGAGCCATGCCCAAGAAGCCTTGAGCAAGTGGACTCCCCATGGCTGGGTTACAGTTTGGTTTTATACATTTCCAGGAGACAGGAGTTAACATGTAAAGTCATAAATCAATGCATGGAAGGTGTACATTGGTTTGGCCAGAAAACGCAGGACGTCTCAAAGGAGGGAATTACAGGTTATGGGTGGGTGTAAAGGTTCTTTGATTTGTAAGTGGTTAAAGAAATGAAGCTTCGTCTAAAGGCTTGGAATGTTTTAAGATAAGGAAGTCTGTTAATCAGAGACAAGACACTAGTCATATACTAGACACATACTGAGACTCAAGTGATCTATTAAGTAAATGGATGACCTGCAGGTGTGGTTTAAGCTTTGTCTTGCACAGCCTTAGGCCTGTTAATGACTCACACAAGACATCTCCAAGAGGGGTAGGGGGCATGATGAGGCCTGTCTGCCCTCCCTTCTCATGGGCAGCTACTCAGCTTTAGGGTATTTCTGGGGTCCCCTTGGCCAAGAGGGTGTTACTAAAAGTTTGGTTCTTGTCCCCGCAGCCAAAGAAAGAAAAGGAAAAGTGGCTTGAGGAGAAGGAAAGAGAAGTTTATTAATTTGCTGGCAAATGAGGAGGTGGCAGACTCACTTCTTTAAAGTACCACTGTCCTGCCTCTCAGCAGGAATGCAGAGCTCTTAAAGGGAGTTTTCAGCTTTAGGATATTGCTGTTTACCTATAGCATCTCCAGTGAAGACAATCTTGTGACCTCCTCCCGGACGATTCCCTTGAGCCATCTCCTGTGGCACAAAGAACAAAGGACACTCCCCTGGCCCTCTCATCACTGGCATCTGGCAAGAATACAGGTTTTAATTCCCAAAAAAAGGGTGAGGGGTTTTAAAGAGATGACTCACAGAATATTTTGCCCTTTTTCAGGCCTTCACCTCTGTTACAAAGGGGTTCATTTGTTACCAAAATCTCTGCACTTGTCCCCAAGGCTGCATCAGAAGAATGAGGGCAGGTGGTTTGAGGAGAAGGAAAGAGGAATTAATTAATTTGCCAGCAGACAAGTAGGTGGCAGACTCCAGTCTCAAAGTACCAACGTCCTGCCTCTGAGCAGGATACAGAGGTTTTAAAGGGGAGTTTTCAGCATCAGGCTATTGTGTTCAATTGTAGTTGATGGTTCTGATTCATCCCATCTTCCACTAAGACAACCTCCGGACCTCTGCCCGACAGTTCCCTCAAGCCGTCCCTTGTAGCGTGCTGGCGTGCTGTGGTCCATCACCAGCATGTCATTCTCCATCTGCTCAGCCTCTTTCCCTGGACTGCTGATGCCCATTATCCCGTTGTCCTCTGAGGCCTGTTCCTGCTTTGCGCTGGAGTATGTGTGTAGGAGCTCAGCAAAGACCCTGTCTCAGGCCAGCAGCTCCTGGTAGGAGCCCATCTCAGAACTTCAGACATTCTCGCCACTCGGGTAGGACAAGCCTCTACCCAGCCTGGAAAGGCATCTGCCAATGCAAGCCTGGGCCTCCGAGTGAAACTGCCGGTCATCAGAAGGGTGGACCCCCCATGTTGGGCTCCCTGTGTAGAGGATCAGCTTTCTGTCCTTGGACAACCCGAGCACATAAACAATTGAACACGTAAACAGTTTGTTGTAAACAGGGTCTTCTCAAACGAAGTCCCACCAAGTCATCAAGACATCATAATCTCAATGTGCATTTTCATGCAGGTGACCCAAAAGAGGCCGAACCAAGGCCTTGGGCAGGAGAATGAATCCATGAGAATTCTGTCTCCATTTAGCTGTGCCATGCCAAAGGCCAGAGTCCCAGTCTTTAGTTTTAAAGGTAATTTAAATCTAACTGGGGTATTGAGGCCCTGAGGCCTTATTTCCTGCTGTCAGGAGTCTCTTTCCTTCCAAATGTCACTGTGAGCATGCACAATCGTAGAACATATTTAGAGTCCATATAAATGTTTACCTTTTCACCTCTGGATAACTGAAGAGCTCTGGTTAAAGCAATCAACTCAGCTTTCTGGGCTGAAGTCCTAGGTGGTAGTGCCACTGCCATGAGCACTGCATACCCAGCCCCTCATAGTCCATGAAGCTGCTCCCATCAGTGAAAAGATCCCAATTTGGCTCTGGCATCAGCTGACCTGACTGAAAGTCTCCAGAACCTCTAAAACAGTCATGCTGTAAGGGCTCATTCTCTTTGGCTGATAACAGGGTGGCAGGATTGGGAACAAACACAGTCTTCAATAACAACTCACAAGTAGCTGCTATTGTCCAGAGGCAAGGAGGCCATTCTCTTGCAATATTGTTCAGTGGCTTTGACAAATATGCCAGTGGCCATGGGAGGTCTCCCAGTATCCATACTAAGACTCCAAGGCTTATTCCTTGTTTTTTGTATTATTTAAATTCTTTCTGCAAGTCAGGCAACCCTAAAGTAGGAGCAGTCATAAGACTCTGCTTTAGATTTTCAAAGGCGTTTTGATGATCTGTGGCCCAGATCAGGGGCTCCACATCTGTCCCTTTAAGGGCCTTGTACAAGGGTTTTGCTGTTAGTCCAAAATCTGAGATTCAGACAGGACAGAACCCTGCCATTCCTAGGGACCTTAGATAAGTAACCTGCTGTTTGCAAATCTGTTCAATTGTAGGTTCCACAAGTCCCCCACTAAGTTCCCATCAAACAGGGCAGGAGAGCCCTTTTAAAGCCCCTAACACAGTCCAGCAGCATTGTGAGGCCATCCCAGTCCCAGGAGCCTACCACTCAAATGCAACTGAGTATCATTCATAGTCACTTGTACAATATCATTAGTGGCATGTAGATCCTGCGTGTATTTATACTCATTGATATGGGGAATTTAAATTCTCTCTGTGTGTCCTGTGGTCCTGTCAGCCTATATGGCCTTCCTCACTTTTGGTAGCTTTCTTCTTGCCAAAGATGTAATGATGCGCAGGCTTGCTGAGGCCTGAACCTAAAAGCACAATGGCAATTTCCTGTATGCTTCACCAGGCTCTGGTAGTCATCCAGCAGGAGCTTGGTGGCACACCCCTCCCCCAGGTGAGCCTCTGCTGCTTCTGAAACAACCCCCGGTGCTCCTGCTTCATGCCCAGGTCTTCCTCCTGGGCCCGCTGTGATGAGTTTCTCAGCTGCGCTTGTCTACAGCTGCCTCACTGCCACCTGGCCCCTCCACTACCACCCCCTGCCTGACTCACAGAGTGCCAGGCATGGCTGGTGCTAGGGATGGGGTGGTGGCGGGGGGAAGGGCCCCCCCACTGCTTATGCCCACGTGGCTAATGCCAATCAAATCCCCACTGTCAATTTTGCCCAGGGCTCCTGGGGGGATATTTGGACACAGGGGGCTCTGGGTCCCCTCCTTCACCGTCTGAGTCCTGGACTTTAGAAAAACTATTTTCTCTTCTGGAGGCTTCCTGCCACCTGGAGTCCTTTGCAATTTTGGGCAATGTTCCTTTCAAGGTCCTGCTTCTTTATAAAAAATCAGTCTGGGGTGGCTTTTTTGCCCTTTCCTTGTGACTGTCTCAAAGGACCCTGCCGGCTGTTCTTGCACATTCAAGTCCCTTATCTGATATTGCCGTAAATTGCCCTGCTACAGCTAGGGGTTCCCTCTGGCCCAAATTGAGTTTGCTGCTGGGAACCCCGAGCATAATTTACTGGGCGTGGGACTGAAGAGTTCGAGTCACCCCCCCGCCTCGAGGCACCAAGATGCCGGCAGCAGTGGGGGCAGTTCCCCGCCGGCTGTGGGCCTCTGATGGGGCCCCATCAGCACCAGCTCGAGAATGGTGGGGCCCGCATCTTCCCGCAGATCATCCCAACTGCAAGGGGCGTCACAGCCGCCCTGGGGAGCCCGTGGGCATCAGTGCCTCCCCAGCCTGTCGTGAAGGTGCCTGGGGGCCGGGCGGTCGGGCTGGTGCTCCCTCCTGCCTGCACGCTGGCGGGCTGCGTGCAGGTCCCCTCTCCTGCCCTGGGAATCCGACTGTGTAAGGAAACAAAGTATCACCACTATCCCACCCACCGCCAGTAGAGGTTGTTCTTGTACCATTGACTTTATCCCAGGCCTTTAAGATTATATAAATGGGATCTCATCTGATTTACCTGACCTTTGACAAAATAATTCCAGTAGTAAGACAGTATAATACATTTAACAGCTGCTTATCCTCACACTCCAGCCTGTACCTTGGATTACAACAACACCATTCTCTTTACACATAGTTTTGCAGCTATAAGTTGACCATTTAGCCAAAATTTTTCCCAAGGGACTTTGAGATGGAGCTTCCTTATGTTGTAACAAAACTCACAAGTTACAAACAGACAACACAGGGGATCCTCAACACAAAAATGCCAGGGCCTATCAAACAAATAGGAATCCGAAGGGGACAAATGCCACCCTAAATGGCGCCTCCAAACAGCACCTCCACAAATGCCCTGCCACAGGGCTGGAAGGTTCAAAACCCTCCCCAAATGGTGGCCTAGTCCCCCTGTTCCCTGAAAACCTCAAATGAGCTCTGAATTCAAACCAGGTTCCCTGGTTCCACCCAACCTCATGACTTCCACCCCCAAACGGCACTTCAAAACAAATGTCCTGCTATAAAGCTCCAAACGAATGCCCTGCCACAGGGCTGGAGGGTACAAAACCCTCCCCAAATGGGTGGAATCAAGAGTCTTGGCATGCACGTCCGGGAACTGACCCAACAAATGGCCTGGAGTCCAGACACCTCCCAAATCCATTTTCTTCTCCTCAACTCAGTTCAGGTTGTAGGGAGCTGTGTCTACTTTGGGGAGACAGAGATGGGAATTCCCCAGAGCTAAAACAGGCTCCAGCTAAAACAGCAGCTGCTGGGGCTGTCCCTTGCTCTCTCACCTTGAAAAGAAGTTGCTCCTATCAGTGAAAACCCATGGCTTTGACCCAGGGCTGCTCCTGCCTCTTCCAGCAGTTGGGGGATACTATTCCACCAGGGCACCGATGGCCCCACCCAGAGACACCAAATTCTGTTACCAACAGTTCAGCACTTGTCCCCGAGGGCACATCAGAAGAACGAGGACAGGTGGTTTGAGGAGAAGGAAAGAGAAGTTTATAAATTTGCCAGCAGATGAGGAGGTGGCAGACTCCTGTCTCAAAGTACCAACGTCCTGCCTCTGAGCAGGATACAGAGCTTTCAAAGGGAAGTTTTCAGCTTCAGGCTATTGTGTTCAATTACAGTTGATGGTTCTGATTCATCCCATCTTCTGCTAAGACAGCCTCGTGACCTCCACCTGGACAGTTCCCTTGAGCCATCTACTGTGGGACAAAGAACAAAGGACACCCCCCTGCCCCTCCCGACCACTGGCCTGAGGCAGGGGTGCAGGTTTTAGTTCTCAAAAAAAGGTGAGGGGGGTTTGAAGAGACAGAAAACATTTTTACCATTTTTCAGGCCATTCTTTCTGTTACACATTCAGTCAGCTGGTGGGGGGGGGCTTGAGATTTTATCTTAATTCATACCCTTAAGTTAAATCTGAGCTGCCAGCTTGGCCTTCAGTGGAGAGCAAGGGGGAAATTTGCCAGAAGGACTTGAATGAGACGCTACCTGTTCTGAGGGATGGAGATCTGCTGACCCTAGTCCCCTCCCCTACCCAACTCCTGCTCCTCTGCAGAGATCAGTCAAGCCCTCCCTCCGGGAAGCCTTCCTGACCACTCTAACAAGGCACTTTGTACCATGTTGTGGGTAGCACTTGTCACAATGTAACTTTGCATGTTACTCCTGTGGTTGTCTGGGTGACATCTGTGTTCCCCATGTGAACTAAGACAGAATCTTAAGCCCCCCCCCACCAGCTGACTCAACAGACCCCCCTCTTGGCCAGGGGGATACCCTAAAACTGAGTTACTGGCCCTGAGAAGGGAGGTCAGACATGCCCCATCATGCCCCCTCCCTTCTTGGAGACATCCTTTGTAACTCATTAACAGGCCTGAGGCTCTACAAGACAGACCTGCAGGTCCACAATTTACACAACAAATCACTGAGTCTGGGTATATGGCAGGTGGCTTGTCCCTGATTAAAAGACTTCCTTATCTTAACTTAAAACATTCCAAGCCTTTAAAAAAAGCTTCATTTCTTTAACCAATTATAAATCAAAGAGTCTTTAAACCCACCTATATTCTGTAAGTCCCCGCTTTGAGACGCCCACCTTTTGGGCTGAGCCAATGTACGCCTTCCATGTATTGATTTACAACTTTACATGTGATTTCTGTCTCCCTGAAATGTATAAAACCAAACTGTAACCCAACCACAGTGTGTCCGCTTTCTGAAGGCTTCCTAGGTGTGGCTCTGGGCCATGGCCTTCAAACTTGGCTTAGAATAAACCTCTTTAAGTTATTTTACAGAGTTTGACTTTTTTTCCATTGACAAGATGGTGCCAGATGTGGGGCTCAGAGAAGACTTAGGGCTTTGCAAAGGACTAGCCTGAACTTGGCATTAGGTACAGCATGGCCCCCTTTGGACCCTTGACTCCGAGCTTCTCCTTGGGTGGAACTGGTAAGTCCTGCTGAGCTCTGGACCTCCCATTCCTGGTCAATCATCCTGGTTTATTCTGGGCTATTTGTTCTTTTCATAAGAGTTTGTTCTTTGGGATCCTAATTTTGCTTTGGAGGTACATTCTAAAGGGTCTTCTCCATTGCCTCTTCCTCCCAAAATTAATCTCAATTGGCTTTTCTGCACTTTTGCAAAAGAGGAAACTGAGCTGTCTTGTTTGTAGACAAATGAGAGGTCCTCAGCTCCAAAGAGAAAAGGCATTTTACTCCTTCCAGTTGAAAGGCTCCCCTGGATGACCAGGGGCCTGAGTGGGAGTTGCCTGGGGTGATTCCCCACAGCACGAGTGGCCCTATGGGAAATCCCCAACAAAGTTAATTAAAAGAAGCCATGTCCAGGAAATGCACAAAAGAGCTGATCACTCAGCGGTTTGAGCCCTCTCAGAGGTACTAGATCCCGGAAGAGAGAAACTGCGTCACGTAAGAGGGTGAGACCGACTCAGTGGTGAAACACTGAGGAGCCGAACCCACAATCAGCACACGCCGACCCATCACACCAAACCCTAGACTACAGTTCAGTTGCTTGTTTTAAAGAAAAATGGGAAACAAATCCTCTAAAAATGAGGAAAGACAAGGAGAACAACACCTTCAGGCACCCCAGTTTGTTTATGGCACCTCCACTTGCAAGCGTTTGTGTAAATGGAAAGGTTCAAGGGCATGCGGGGTTTTCTAGGGCTCCAGCTGGTTATAGCCAATTCTGGTGCACAAGTTTTTACTAAAGGACAAATTATGTCAGGAAAGTTCAGAGCTCAGATGGTCGATCTGCCACAGTAGATTTAAAGCGTCCAGTCTCTCAAGCTCTCTGTCTCTCTGTTTTCTATTCCGTCGACTCTGAACCTGCGAACTCTTCCTACTGACGTTGAGATAAACTCAATGTTTATGGTGTCACCAATGGAAGGCCACCTGGAGATCCCGCAGCCAGTTCTGGCTAAAATGTAAACACTGAAAACTCATTTTAAATGGAAGGGAAAAAAAGGGTAAAAGAGGTTTTTAAAAATCAAACTGCCGGGGAAACTGCTTTACCTAAAACTGGAATGTAAGTAAACTAGTAAGATAAATAAATAACTTAGATAAATTAGGTAAATATAAGCAGGATAAATACAAATGAAATCTACATATAATTTAGAATCTTAAAGTCATGTTATGTTAAATTAAAGAGGATAATCATGAAACGTCTGAGTCATTAATAAGATAAAATACTAAAACATTAATTATTAAACATAAGTCCAAGTTTATATACTTTGACATCTTATTTTTTATATGATATAGAAACTATATTTGGGAGGGCTAATAAAATTGGGTACTGATAACAGATCAAGTTTACTTTAACTTCTAGGTATTTCTGAGAGTTGGCATTATGATTAATATAAGTAATTAAAACTACTAGATAGAAGAGAAACAATTCTTTATGAAAAATAAGGTATATTTTTTATAAAACATTGTAAGACATAGAAATACAGTTTTTGTTAAAAAGTAATTTTCTCTAATTTATAGGTTTTAAAAACTTTTAAATTAAATAAATAAATGATAATTAAAACTAAATGGACATAAAAGTTAAAAAATAAAGATTATAAAAGGTTTATAAAAATCTTAACTTACAGTCAAATTCATTAAAATTAGATGGATTTGTTTATAACATTTTATTAAAATTAGCTTTTATCATTAATACACTAATGCAAAGGTAAAATTTGTTTTTCTCTTTTGAACAAGATTTTCATATGATAATAATAGGAATAACAAAAGATTTTTGTTCACCTTTTGAATAAACTGCAATAAAAAGGGAGGGGAGGAGAGAGAAAGGGAGACAGATTCGGTTTGCCTCCTCATTAACTTGTACTTCCGTTTGTCTATACTAGGTCAGATGATTGTTTGGGAAACTGAGTCTCCTTTCTATCAGAGAGTAAGATTTTTTTCTTTTTAAAATCTTTTAATTATCAGTTTGGCTAAGTGAATGACTATAATTTTATAGTAGACTGTGGTCCTGTTTTGCGACAAGTGTTTTATGACAGAAAATTTATGAATTCCTGTTTCTTAAATTTTCACTAGAATTTTAAGTTACTAAAAGTAAGAATTCTAGTCAATGTATGTGATTCTATATATAAAGTGTACCAAAGAATAAGATATGTTTTTAATAATAAAAATTATTTTAAAAAAGTGTAAAATGTGTTCTTATTAAAAATATATATGTAATTTTGTCTAATTCAGAGGTTATTTAAAGGTTGATTCAAAATATAAACTTAGGAAGAAAGTAAAAACAAGATAGAGAGTAAATAGTGAAGTAAGAGAAAGATGTAAAACGGCTATGATTATAGAAGTGTATTCTCAGTAAGAAAGGTTAAACAGCAAGGAGAATAATAGTGTATGAGAAAGGATCTTATACGGAATTTTTTTTTTCCTAAAATTGTTATTTAAGAAAAAACAGAAAGCTTAAGTATGTTGTAATGTAGAAGATCTGTGCAAGTCAGGATAAGGTTCATAGAAGGGATTTTATGAAGGAATTTTGTATGTGATCAAGTTGGCTATAATTCAAAAAGAATGTTTTTGGTTAAAACAACACATTTTTCTCAAAATATAAATTTGCTCTTAATGAAATTACATGAATACTATACTCTTGACCTTTCTTGATATATCTAAATTATTGAATATAGTCAGAAAATTTCTCATACTGTTACTATGAGTCATTTATTCCCCTATTCATGGTACTAGTTTTTCTTATTCCTGTTCCTCTATATTATACTGTTCACTCATGACCCTGGACACACTCTTGCTGTGTCTGATTAATTCAAGTACCTTTTCATCAGGTTTAACTTCCAGGTTATCTAAATGGGCTTCCCATAAAGAACAAACAAACAAAAAGTGATGGCACTACAGAAGGTTTTCCTTTACCTTTTTAGTAACTGGCCTGAAAGAAACAAAGATTTTATCCCTTATCAAGATAATCCCTGTGTTGTCTTTATTAGGTTTTTGACTAACTAGAAAAACTAAACTTTAAGGGTTAAGGTTTACACCCATATAACTTCCTGCATTGCCTTTAAGGTCTTCTGATGACTATCACTCTTGGTTAAATAAATGACCATTATTTTATAGTGACTTGTGATTCTATTTAAACAAATGTTTTAAACCTGTAATATTTGACAACTTTCCAAAAACAAAATTCTAAATTCAGTCCTTTTAACCTCAAACTAGCTTTTAATAATAGAGCCACTAAAAGTCCAAGAGAAACTTGTTAGGCTTACTGGTATGTTAAACCTTACACGAAAGCACTGTCAAATGTAAAATAGTGTTTAACTTTCTTTGGGTTGTATTTGTATGAATACATTAAAAATATCTGTTCTGAAACTGTATGAGATTCCTAAAATTCTAATATGCCTTGGTATATATTATCAATAATAATTATATATGCTAAATTATTGTGTGCCACAGAAATAACCAAGTCTCCTTTATGTCTTTAACCATGACTATTATAATACTTTTATCATCCACAATTATTATTTTACTTTGATTTTAAGATTGGCTAAAGTCCAAGATTTGCTTCTTTAAGAAAAATGTCATGGAAAGAACTAAAATATTTTTTATGACTTTTTATTTAAAACATTACTGATTCTCTTGCTTTGTTGTCCAGAGTCATGACAAGTATTAAGTAAATAGCAAGTTTACCTGATATCTCCAGGATTCAAAACTATTGAATCCCACTAAGCCCAACCTGCTGCCTCTGGCAGATCATGGCCAAAGGGGGAGAATTGAGAACAAAAATAAAATCTTAAGCCCCCCCCAGCTGACTGAATGGGCCCCTCCTGACCAAGGGGATACCCTAAAGCTGAGTTACTGGCCATGAGAAGGGAGGTCAGACATGCCCCATCATGCCCCCTCCCTTCTTGGAGACATCCTTTATAACTCATTAACAGGCCTGAGGCTCTACAAGACAGACCTGCAGGTCCACAATTTACACAACAAATCACTGAGTCTGGGTATATGGCAGGTGGCTTGTCCCTGATTAACAGACTTCCTTATCTTAACTTAAGACATTCCAAACCCTTAGACAAAGCTTCATTTCTTTAACCAATTACAAATCAAAGAGTCTTTAAACTCCCCCATAACCTGTAAGCCCCCCTCTTTGAGATGTCCCACCTTTTGGGCCAAACCAATGTACGCCATGTATTGATTTACAACTTTACATGTGATTCCTGTCTCCCTGAAATGTATAAAACCAAACTGTAACCCAACCACAGTGAGTCCACTTTCTCAAGGCTTCTTGGGTGTGGCTCCAGGCCATGGTCCTCAAACTTGGCTCAGAATAAACCTCTTTAAGTTACTTTACAGAGTTTGGTTTATTTTCTGTTGACACCCTTTAGGGCTTCCCAGAGGGCAGGCTTCGTGCTGTGCCCCCAGCACCTACAGTGGAGTGGAGGTGTGGTGCATACCAAGTGCCTCCTTGGGGAAGCATGACTGACGCACACAGTGTCTGGCTCCACCCAGCCCAGGGAAGCTAGCTGACCCTATCTTCTGAGAGAGTCAGCCATGGTCCAAGAGATGTTCTGGAGGTTAGTGCAGGCAAAAGGAGGCCCCAGGGCGGAGGGCCACAGTGCCACATCCCATGGGGATAGCTATGGTCAGGAGTGGCCCACAAAGCCTGGATTCGGGCTAGGGTCCACTCTGCATGTTACCCCAGGGTGGCCACTGACTGCAGGCCTAGGCACTCCTCATCTTTGTTCTCAGTCCTGCTAGGCTTGGCATGACTGGCTTTCTCCAGGAGCAGAAAGGTGGGACAAGAGGCATCTAAAGCACAGACACAGGAAAGGGGGATGCCTAAACAGGCCAGTCAGCACACAAGTCCTGGATTTGTGCAGGCTGAATTCTCTGTACTTGAGTTTTTTCCCTGTTAATTATTTTTTCTTTTATTTTGATATGTCATATAATCAAAAAAATACATAAATTGATGCATATCTCCTCTGTTTAGCCATCATCCAGCTTAATCCAGGAAGCATCCTAATGCCTCAGAAGCCCTTTGTGCCCCCCCAGCCCCTCCTCACCCAGAGGCCAACATTGTCTCCATGGTGGGAATGTCTCTGCCTTACCACCCACACATGGGCTTTATGCAATATATAATAGTTCAGTTTTACTTGGTTTTGAGACCTATGGTGTGTTTGTGAGAGTCACAAATGGACATAATTATGTGTATATGGATGTATATGAATGTACGCTGAGCTGTGTTCCTTCCTGTTTTCCATATAGCATTCCACTGTTTGGAAACACCATGCTTTACCTGTCCATTTTCCTCATGGTGTATACTTGTATTATTCCCACTTTTTGGTTACTAGAAATAATGCTGCTATGTAAATTCTTGCATGTGTGAATTAAAAATCCTAAGCGCCCCAGCTGACAAAATGGACCCTCTCTTGGCCAAGGGAATCCCAGAAAAACCTTAAAGCTGAGTTGCCAGACATGAGTAGAAGGGAGGTCAGACACACCTAGTCATGCCCCCTCCCTTTTGGAGTTATTCTTTGTAACAATAAGATACTAAATCATTAACAGGCCTAAGGCCATGCAAGACAAAGCTTAAACCACACCTGCAGACCATCAACTTACTTAACAGATAAATGTCAGGTGGCTTGTCACTGATTAACAGACATCCTTAAAAAAAAAAAAAAAAAGACATCCTTATCTTAAAACATTCCAAGCCCTTAGGCAAAGTTTCATTTCTTTAACCAATTACAAATGAAAGAAACTTTAAACCTACCTATAACCTGTCAGCCCCCCAACCCCTTTGAGATGTCCCACCTTTTCTGGTCAAACCAATGTATGCCATATTGACCTATGATCTTACATGTAATTCCTGTCTCCATGAATGTATAAAACCAGACTGCAATTTGGTTACCAAGGGCATGTTTTCTCAGAACCTCTTGAAAACACGTGCTCCAGGCCATTGATCGCATACATTCAGTTCAGAATAAACCTCTTTAAATTATTTTATAGAATTTGGGGTTTTTTTCCCATTAACACACATCTCCTAATAAGTATCCACAAGACCTTTTCTACTGTGTATGTCCAGAAGTAGAACTGATGGCCACGTGTACCTTCAGCTCTAGTAACAAGGCCAAACTCTTTCTGAAGATGCTGAATTTCCAAATGCTTTTTCTGTTGCAATCAAGATGATCATATGATTTTTTCCTTTAATCTATTGATATGTGGATTATATGAACTGACTTTATAATGTTAAACTTACCTTGCTGCCCTAAGATAAACCCTATTTTATCATGATATGTTATCATTTTTATACATTACTAGATCTAGTTTACTAATATTTTTAGAATTTTTGCATCTGTGTTCATGCATGAGATTGGCCTATAATATTCCTTTCTTACTCTGTCCATTTTTTCTTAATATGAAGCAGGGGAGTAAGGAGGGGGGTTCAATTTCCTTTTTTTTTTTTTGAGACAGAGTCTCACTCTGTTGCCTGGGCTAGAGTGCAGTGGCATCATTGTAGCTCACTGTAGCTGCCAATCCCTGGGCTTAAGTGATCCTCCTGCCTCAGCCTCCTGAGTAGCTGGGACTACAGGCACACCCCATGATGCCTGGCTAATTTTTCTATTTTTAGTAGAGACGGGGTCTCACTCTTGCTCAGGCTGGTCTCGAACTCCTGAGCTCAAGCGATCTTCCTGCCTTGGCCTCCCAGAGTGCTAGGATTACAGGCAAAAGCCACAGTGCCCAGGCCCTTGTCAGATTTTTGTACCAAAATTTATGCTAGCCTCATAAAATAAGTTGGAAAATATTTTCTATTCTTTGGAAGAATTTATGTAAAAACTCTTAGAATACAAATACTGAAATTATTTGTTCCTTGAATGTTTGATAGACTTCCTATTGAAGTATGTGAGCCTGGAATTTTCCTAGGGAAGGGATTTTTGATGACTGATTTAGGTTATTTCATTATTATAAGACTATTAGAGTTACTATTTGTGTTTGAGTCCCTTTAAGTTTTGTTTTTCTAAAAATTGTTCTAAATCATCTAAATTTTAAAATTTATTAGCATAAAGTTATTCAAAAGACTCTTTTATTTTTTAATATCTACAATATCTGTAGTTATGTCTCTCCTTTCATTCCTTACCAAATTTGAGAAGTTTTTGACCATTATTTGTTCAAAATTTGTTTTGCCCCATTTTCTCTCTCCTCTCCTCTGGAGGCTCTAGCTGTGTGTCTGCTAGAGGTTTTGGTAGTGTACCACAGGTTCTTTAGGGTCTGGGTTTTTTTCCAAGTTTCCCCTGTAGTCTTCAAATTAGA
Organism: Daubentonia madagascariensis; assembly: GCA_023783475.1. Lineage (NCBI taxonomy): Eukaryota > Metazoa > Chordata > Mammalia > Primates > Daubentoniidae > Daubentonia > Daubentonia madagascariensis. The sequence continues at coordinate 324,901 of JAKFHU010002382.1, forward strand.
CAGTTTCTATTCTTCTAACTTCCAGGTCACTCTTTCCTCTGCATCTTCATTCTGCTATAAAGATCATACAACCTTCTAATTTTTGATGTTGTATTGTTCAGTTCTAAAATTTCCATTGTTTTTTCCCTATATTTTCTATTTGTCTTTTGAGAGTCCCTCTGTTTATGTTAATTATAAGCATATTTTTCTTTACCTCAGCAAGCATAGTTATAATGAGATGGCAAAAAATAATAAAACTCACTGAAAACATTTTACCTTGAAAGGAGAAGCTATAGCCCTGTTTATATTAGATTGTTTAATCTGCTTCTGTAGGACTGCTTGTTACCCACCTAGTCACAGGAATGCTTGAAGGCCACAGCTGTTGCCAGAAAGATAATTGGTAGCCGGTTGGCGTGACCCAGCTTATGTTCCTGCACCAGCTCCCTCCCTGCAACTCTCTTATCTGTATGCACTGCTCTGTACCCTTCCCCCTTGTTTTAAATTATAAAAGACAAGTTCCCCTGACCGGGGGTGCTCAGACTTTGGCAAAAGACCCCTCTGAGCCCGCCAGCGTTAATAGTTAATAAACCTGACCTCTCTGCATCCTCATGTACCTCTCGGTGTTTCCTGGACAGTGTGACTCTGGTTTTTGCCGTTACAATAACAGCTGCTTTAAAGCTCTTGTCTGATGATTCCAACATCTGGGTCATCCTGGGTTTGGCCTCAGTTTATTGTCTTTTCCTGTGAGTATGGGTGACATTTTCCTGGTTCTTCATATGTCAATTAATCTTGGATTGTATTTCAACGTAAACATTACATTGTGGAGACTCTGGATTCTGCTATATTACTCTGAGGAGTGTTGATATATTTGTCTTAGGAGGCAACTGATTTGGTTAGACTCAAACTGCACACTCTCAGCTGTGGTGGCGGGCAGTTAAGATCTCAGTTCAGATGGCTTTCAGTCTGCCTTGTACATGTGTAGTTGGTGGTTGGCCTGAGACCTGGGCAGAGTTTTTACACAAAATTCAAGGTTTACTTTCTCTAGCACTTTCTTTTCCAAATTTTGTATGGCTTTTAAAAATCTGCCAATGTGGATAAGCTACAGTCCTAGTTATTCAATCAACTACTAACCTAGGTGTCAGGATGAAGGGGGTTTGCAGATGTGATTAAAGCCCATAATGAATCGATGTTAAGTAAGAGACATGGTCCTGGACAATCCAGCAGGCATGATTAAATCAATGGGAATGTTCTAAAAACAGGACTGAGGTAGGAGGGAGGGAGGGAGTTTTCAAATTTGAGGACTTGATAGCAAGGCATTGCGGCAGCAGCGAGATATCTACCCAGGCCTGTGGCCTTCCCTGCTACTGGGCTGTCTGTAGGACTCAGCACTCCCCTGTGGGAGGCCCACGAGTGGCTCCTACATGCCTTCTCTCCCCTTTTCACTTGGACACAGGTGACATTTTTCTGGGGAAAGCAGAGGCACAGGCTGGAAGAAATCTGGGGTTTCTAAATGACCCACGGGAAAGAGTCACTTGCAGACTGCACACTTGCCAGAACTGTTATGTGAGTAAGAAATAAATGACTATGTCAAGCCATTACCTTTTGGGTTAATTTGTTGGCATTTTAATGCTGTTGAATTCACCACAAATCATTCTAATGAACTTTCACCCTTCACAATAAAGCAAGATTTGCTAACACCTTGTCTTATAGCATCTTCCTTAAAGTTGATCACTGAAGTGTGGCTGAGGCACTGCAATGCCTGCCCCAGCTGGACAAAAAGGAGCTTCCCACACAGCCTTGTCTCATATGTGCTTCCCCACAGGCTTGTCTCACAGCCTTGTCTCAGGGCTGGTCAGGGGGGTCCACAGACGGCAGTGTCAAAGGGGCTGTTATTCCTTCCAGCTGTTTACTGCTCCCTGAGCTGGACCTACCTGCTAGGACCATGCACCTGCCTATGTCCACAGTGCCACTAGCCCTGAGGTTATGGCCTCTGACCCTCGATCCTGGCCCCCTTCCTTCCCCTCTGCATCCCATGTGCTGGGACATGGTGATAAATGGGCCTGGCCCTCACAAGCTCACAGCCCCGTCCACTCTTGCTCAGACACCTGCAGGAGGCACTGCCCACGCAGCTCATCCCACAGCATGGGAGGGCAACCCTCCCCGTGTTGTCATGCATACATACTGTCTTGCTCCCAGTCACACAGGATGCTAAGTGCAGGGGGACAGAAACAGAAACAAGGCATTGCAACTGCGTTTGGGGCAGTTACAGCTTGGTGAAACCCTCCACAGCTCCTCACTGCACCCTGAGTTAATTTGAGCTTTAAGATGCTGCCTAATGTGGATTCCACTCCTGGTCCTGCCTGCCCTTCTCCTGCCAGCAGGCTCTGCTGAGGAAATCTTCCCTCCCGGCTCTCCCAGGCCTCCTCTTCATGCAGCCTCAAGATCCCCAGTCAGTCCACGCCTTTTCCTCTTCCTGCCTCCACCTCGAAGTTTGATCTGGAGCACACAGGTTTCCATGAGAGCAGGAGAAAAGGATGGTGATATCCACACCCAGGACAGAGGAGTTGCCCAATAACTGACCTCAGCAGATCCGAGCACACACTGGGAAAACCATCCTGGGTTGGGTTTCTTCTGACTCACTGACGTGGCTGACTCCAGACCTCCCTATTCCCAGCAGCCGTCCACTGTCAAAAGGGAAGGGACGAAACCTCTTAATCCCCGTTTCTTTGATGAGAATGAAAACTCTTCAGAATATTGTTCAAGGTGGCATGGCAGAGAATGAAACCAGAGCCTGGATGCCACAGGTGAGTGAGAGAGAGGTGAGCAGGTGGGCTCCCCACCCCAGGCCCACTTGCCTGTCTTCTGCCCATGCAGGAGCCCTTGCTATGCCGTGGGTGTTGGGGGCACTAGCAGCAGGTGGCAGCAGGATGGAGCCTGTAGCCCAGTCCCACCACCGGGCTCAGTGGCCAAAGGGAGATGAGGGTCTCCCTCATGTGCCAACTCAAGACTGAATATATTTTGCACAGAAACCCTGATACTCACAATGACTGGGTCTGTAGCGCCCTTTACACAGTATGGACCCGGCACATTCCTCACCACATGAGCATCATGGCTGCCCTAGGCTGCCAATGCTTCCAGCAGAGGGAAATACTTCCAGAGTTCCAGGCACCATGTTTACAAACACGACTGAGTAGGGGAGTCTACAGTGAAAACTAGCCCTAAATGTAGCACTTGCCTCACGCTAGGTGTTCAACAAGCATTTGTATTCTCCTACACTTCTTCCTAAGTTGTCACTAAACCACATTCTTCTAGTCTCATCCCCTTTCACAGATAACCCTTTCATATCTTTGCTGGACAATACTGCGCACGTCTCTAAGCCTGATAAATGGGGAAAACTGTATCACTTGCTCGTTGGGTTGTTAAAAAGATTGGAATGATGCATGTTAGGGGTTCAGCATGATCCCTGGTACAGAGAAAGCATTCACTTTCTTGATAAAAGAGAGAGAAAACAATAAAAAGTAAACCTAAAATTTTATGGAAGAGAATGAATTCTAATTGAAATAAATTCTGATAAAATCCTCAAATGAAAAGCATATGTAAAAAGCATTTTAGCTAATATTCAATTAAACAAATATCGTAAAAGACTCTCCTGTATCTTCAGAGAACTACAGTTTTCCTTAAGGTTGACTAATCTAATCTGTGGAAATAAATGTGGTTGAACATTCTACAAACATGTCCTACTTTTTTCCATAAACTCCTTAAAACCCCTTGAATCTCCTTTCATAAGACTTTCACTTCATGTCTAACCTGCAAACATGTAAGCACTTCTTGAGCCCCCACAGCTGGCACCCTGGAAAGGGCTGAGCTGTGGGGTCCTCCCTCCACGCATCCATTTACACTAAGTTACTGGTGTGGACTGTTGTCTCGCATTAAAGAAGTCTGGGTCGTGTCAAGCAGGGAGAAGTTAAATTCCTGCTGGGGGCCTTTTCACTTATACTTAGTTTGTTGAGGGTTTTTATCATGAAAGGGTGCTGAATTTTGTCAAATGCTTTTTCTGCATCTATTGAGATGATCATAGGTCTTTGTTTTTGTTTCTGTTTATGTGATTAATCACATTTATTGATTTACGTATGTTGAACCATCCTTGCATCTCTAGAAAACCGCAAAGACTCTACCAAGAGACTCCTGGAATTGATAAATACATTCAGCAAAGCCTCAGGCTACAAAATCAATGTACACAAATCAGTAGCATTCCTATACACATAACAGCCAAGCTGAGAGTCAAATCAAAGACTTGATATCATTCACAATAGCTACAAAGAAAATAAAATACCTAGGAATATACTTAACTAAGGAGGTGAAAGATCTCTACAAAAAGAACTATGAAACACCGAGGAAATAAATTGCAGACACAAACAAATGGAAAAACATATGCTCTTGGACTGGTAGAATCAACATTGTTAAAATGTCCATACTACCCAAAGTGATGTACAGATTCAATGCAATCCCCATCAAAATATCAACATCATATTTCACAGATCTAGAAAAAATAATTCTACACTTCGTTTGGAGCCAGAAAAGAGCCCAGATAGCCAAAGCAATCTTAAGCAAAAAGAACAAATCTGGAGGCATCACATTACCAGACTTAAAACTATATTACAAGCCTGTAGTGAGCAAAACAACATGGTATAGGCACAAAAATAGAGACATAGACTAATGGAACAGAACAGAGAACCCGGATGTAAAACCATCCACATACAGCCAGCTGATCTTTGAGAAAGCAGACAACAATATACATTGGGGAAAATAAGCCCTATCAATAAATAGTGCTGGTAAAATTGGATAGCCCATGCAGAAGAATGAAACAGGATCCATATCTCTCACCACTCATAAAAATTAATTCAAGATGGATAAAAGACTGAAATGTAAGGCGTGGAACCATAAGAATTCTAGAAGAAAATGTAGGAAAAACTTCTAGATATTGGCCTAGGCAGAGAATTTATGGAGAATACCCCAATGGCAACACAGCAACAACAAAAATTAATAAATGGGACTTGATTAAATTAAAAGCTTCTGCAAAGCTGAGGAAATGCTCATCACAGCAAATAGACAACCTACAGAATGGGAGAAAATATTTGCAAGCTATACATCCCATAAAGGGCTAATAACTAGAATCTACAAAGAACTCAAGCAAATCAGCAAGAAAAAATCAAACTACCCCACTAACAAGTGGGCAAAAGACATGAACAGAAGCTTTTCAAAAGAAGGTAGATAAAGGGCCAATAAACGTATGAAAAAATGCTCATCATCAGGGAAATGCAAATTAAAACCACAATGAGATATCACCTTTCCCCAGTTAGAATGGCTTTTATTAAAAAGTCCAAAAACAATAGATGTTGGCATGGTTGCAGAGAGAAAGGTACACTTATACACTGTTGGTGGGACTGCAAATTAGTACAACCTCTATGGAAAACAGTATGGATATTCCTCAAAGAACTAAAAGTAGACCTACTATCTGATCCAGCAATCCCACTAATGGGTATTTACCCAAAGGAAAAGAAGTCATTTTATCACAAAGACACTTGCACTCAACTGTTTATTATAGCACAATTCTCAATTGCAAAAATGTGGAAACAACCCAAGTGCCCATCAGTTCATGAGTGGATTAACAAAATGTGGTATATGTATACCATGGAATACTACTCATTCATGAAGAAGGGTGAATTAGTGCCTTTTGCAACAATTTGGATGGAACTGGAGACCATTATCCTAAGTGAAGCATCTAAAGAATGGAAAAACAAACACCACATGTACTTGCTATTAAATTGGAACTAACTGATGAGCACTCATGTGCACAGAGGGAAGTAAAACTCAGTGGAAATCAAGCAGGGGGGAGGAGGCGATGGGTGAAAACCTACCTAACGGGTACAATGAACACTGGTAGGGTGATGGGCACACTCAAAACCGTGACTCAAGCATTACAAAAGTGATCCAAAAACATTTGTACCCCTGTAATATTTTGAAACAATAAAAATTTTACAAAATGTAAAGTCTGAGTTTGGGATTAGGAGTGAAGTTCAAAAAAAAGAGATAAAGGATAGTATAAAGGGCTAGGATTAAAGGTCAGGTTTGGGGTTAGGGATGGGGTTAAGATTGAGGTTGGGGATGGGGTAAGAGGATAGTGGTAAGGGGGGATAGGGGTTTGAGTTAGGGTTAGGATCGGGGTCAGTGTTAGGGGTTGGGTCAGGGATGGGGGTCAAGAATCAGGGTCAGGATTGGCGGTTAGGGTTGGGGTTAGGATTAGGATTCAGTTAGGGATTTGAGATTAGGGTTTAGTGTTGGGGTTGGAGCAGGGGCTGAGCTGGATGTGAGGGTTAGGGCCAGGGTTAGGGTTAGGGGTTAGGGTTAGGGTTAGGGGTTAGGGTTAGGGTTAGGGTTAGGGTTAGGGTTAGGGTTAGGGTTAGGGTTAGGGTTAGGGTTAGGGTTGGGTTAGGGTTAGGGTTAGGGTTAGGGTTGGGTTAGGGTTAGGGGTTAGGGTTAGGGTTAGGGTTAGGGTTGGGTTGGGTTAGGGTAGGGTTGGGTGTGTTAGGGTTGGGGTTAGGGTTAGGGTTAGGGGGTTAGGGTTAGGGTGGTGGTTAGGGTTTAGGGTTAGGGTTGGGGTGGGGTTGGGTTGGGTGGGTTTGGGTAGGGTTAGGGTTGGGTTGGGTTGGGTAGGGTTAGGGTAGGTAGGGTTGTGGGGGGGTTAGGGTTAGGGGTTGGGGG
>JAKFHU010002383.1:0-11737 GCA_023783475.1 Daubentonia madagascariensis
CTCGTACTCATAGAAATGCTATGCTTAGGAGTAAAGTTTTAATGGTGAAGTTAGTTGTGAATGTCTCGGGTGAGAGGGTGTTGTGTGTTGTTCCTAGGAATAGGATGGTGGTTAGGGCATTTATTATAATAATGTTGGTGTATTCAGCTATGAAGAATAGGGCGAAGGGGCCTGCGGCATATTCAACGTTAAATCCTGAGACTAATTCAGATTCACCCTCTGTTAGGTCGAAAGGGGCTCGATTTGTCTCTGCTAATGTAGAAATATATCATATTATGGCTAGTTCATATGAGATTGTCTGTGCGACTGCTCGGAGGGCTCCGATGAGGGCGTATTTTGAATTTGAGGCTCATCCTGACCATAGGATTGAGTACACGGCTAGGCTGGATGTGGCTAGGATAAAAAGTAAGCCTATGTTTATATTAGCTAATGGGTAGGGTAGGGGGAGGGGGACTCATATGGTGAGAGCAATAGATAGAGCCAGTGTAGGTGCGATGATGTAAAGGGTGTAAAGGATGTTAATGGTCGTAGAGGTTCTTTAGTAAAAAGTTTCATTGCGTCTGCAAAGGGTTGGAGTAGGCCGTGGGGGCCTACAATGTTGGGGCCTTTGCGGAGTTGCATGTAACCTAGAATTTTCCGTTCGATTAGTGTGAGGAATGCCATGGCCAATATAATAGGGATAATTAGAGAAAGTAGGTTAATTATAAGCATGCTGGTAAGGAGAGGATTTGAACCTCTGATTTTAAAGTTTTAAGTTTTATGCAGTTACCGGGCTCTGCCACCTTAACGAGCCCTGTTTTTGGGCAGGGTTGGTGGTAGTTTATTAGATTGAGATTTATTCATCTATTGTGCTGAAGGCACTTTGTATCGAGGTGGCCTTACCTCTCTTGTCCTTTCGTACTGGGAGAAGTGTTAAATAGATAGAAACCGACCTGGATTACTCCGGTCTGAACTCAGATCACGTAGGACTTTAATCGTTGAACAAACGAACCGTTAATAGCGGTTACACCATTAGGTTGTCCTGATCCAACATCGAGGTCGTAAACCCTATTGTCGATATGGACTCTAGAATAGGATTGCGCTGTTATCCCTAGGGTAACTTGTTTCGTTGATCAAAGTTAATTTGGGTCAATAGTTGATATTTGCTTTGACTGGTTATGTCTAAGTTAAATCATTCGGAGGTTTTGTTATTCTCCGAGGTCACCCCAACCAAATTTTTAACCCAGAGGACAAATTTATGGTGGTTTTTAAGTGCTTAGTGAGTTTGTTTGGGTTAGTAAATTTAAGCTCCATAGGGTCTTCTCGTCTTATTGTTGTATTCCCGCCTCTTCACGGGAAGGTCAATTTCACTGATTGGAGATAAGAGACAGTTAAACCCTCGTGTGGTCGTTCATTCGAGTCCTTAATTAGAGAACAAGTGATTATGCTACCTTTGCACGGTCAGGATACCGCGGCCGTTAAACGAAAGTCACTGGGCAGACAGGGCCTCTAATATTGTTAATGCTAGAGGTGATGTTTTTGGTAAACAGCGGGGTTTGTTTTTGCCGAGTTCCTTTTATCTCTTTAAATCTTTCCTTGAGTGCATGCCTGTGTTGGGTTAACAGTTATTGAGGTAAGTTTCTATTAGGTGTTTGGTTTTACCTCATTGTTAACTATCAGTGGGTATTCGGTCTGATATAAGCGTATGCCGGGAGAACGGTGTTCTTGTTACTTATGCTAACAGTGTCACTTCCATTGATGGATGGATTGGTCCAGTTGTGGGATGGGAGATAATGTTTAGTTTTGGGATTAAAGATTATTGTTTGTGTCGAGCTTGAACGCTTTCTTAATTGGTGGCTGCTTTTAGGCCTACCATGGGAGCTTGGGTTTTTACTCTCTAATTAAGGATTTCTCCTGGATCTAAAGAGCTGTCCCTCTTTAGAGTAACGTTTAAATTTACGTGGGGATTTAGTTTTCTTTGGGTAAATTTAAAGTTGAACTGAAATTCTGTTCTGGACAACCAGCTATCGCCAGGCTCGGTAGGCTTTTCACCTCTACTCATAGATCTTCTCACTATTTTGCGACATAGATGAGTGGGTTCTTAAAATTGTCCATAAGTAGCTCGTCTGGTTTAGGGGATTTTGCTGAAGTTCTCTTTGTAAAAGTGGTCTTGTTAAGTCATTATGCGAAAGGTACAAGGGGTGATCTTTGCTTTCTAGTACTTTAGATGTTCTTTCATCTTTCCCTTGCGGTACTGTTTCTATAGCGCCAGGTTAATTTTCTATCTCCTATACTAATAGCTATGTTGTGTGAATGTTTTAATTAATTTTTTGCGTGTTGTTTAGTTGGGTGGGAGTTTGGGCTAGTTTCGGTTCAAGGTGATCATGTAGATTGAGATCTTCTGGGTGTAAGCCGGATGCTTTGGGTTAAGCTACACCTTGATTACTCCAAGCACACTTTCCAGTATGCTTACCTTGTTACGACTTATCTCCTCTTGTGGTAGTTCATAGCTTAGTTGTAGTTATTTGATTTACTTGAGGAGGGTGACGGGCGGTGTGTGCGTGCTTCATGGCCCTATTCAACTGAGCTCTCTATTCTCAATTTACTTCTAAATCCTCCTTCGGCCTATTGAGTTTCATAGAGGTTGTCGTGCGGAATATTCTATATTTAGAAAATGTAGCCCATTTCTTCCCACCTCATAGACTACACCTTGACCTAACGTTTTTATACGGTTATGTTTGGGCTTACTTTAGGACCTTAGTAGGGTTTGCTGAAGATGGCGGTATATAGGTTGGATTGGCAAGGGGTGGTGAGGTTTATCGGGGTTTATCGATTATAGAACAGGCTCCTCTAGGGGGTATAAAGCACCGCCAAGTCCTTTGAGTTTTGGGCTGTTGCCTATAGTACTCTGGCGAATAACTTTGTTTATTAGCCATTGGGGTTTACGGCTAGGCATAGTGGGGTATCTAATCCCAGTTTGGACCCTAGCTGTCGTGTGTTCAGGGTATTAAACTACCTTCGTAGGTTATTTTTATTTTGGCCAGGGCTTTTTACGGCTTGGCTAAAGCTTAGTTTTAGTTCTAGTATCCTTAAACACGCTCAACGCCGGTAGGGCTATTAGCTTGGGTTAATCGTGTGGCCGCGGCGGCTGGCACGAGATTTGCCAACCCTGTTTGAATGAATGTAGTATAGCTTAGTCGAACTTTCGTTTATTGCTTAAGGTTAGTCACTGCTGTGTCCCGTGGGGTGTGGTTTAGCAAGGCGTCATGAGCTACATGAGTTGTGTGCTTGATGCCCGCTCCTTTTGGTCAGTAGGGATCTGGAGGGCATTTTCACCGGGGCGTGGAAGCTTGCATGTGTAAGGCTACTAATAGCTAATAGTAAGGCTAGGACCAAACCTATGTGTTTATGGAGCTTTGCGGGCTCATCCAGGCATTTTCAATGCCTTGCTTTGCGGTAGTTTAAGCTACATCAACACAGTGACGCTTTTGTGAAAAAAGAGGCTAAAGTGCTATGTCAGTATTGGGGCTTTGTTTGTAACCTGTAAAATAAAAAGGTTACTTTTCTAGTTCAGAAAGCCTAAAAATTGGTTTAAAAATAGTGTTTTTAAAATTGATTTAATTGGGAGTTGGGCTAGGAGTCGTTTCTGGTTGAAGTTATAGTTGGGTTGGGGGGGGGGGGGCTAGGGCGGAGCCGAAAGCTTTTGTTTTTGGGGTTTGGCAAGAGCGATTTAGTTTCGGAGATTTTTTGCCCGGGGGGGGGGGGGGTTTGTGGTACGTTATGTACGTTATGCGTTATGCGTACGTTATGCGTACGTTATGCGTACGTTATGCGTACGTTATGCGTACGTTATGCGTACGTTATGCGTACGTTATGCGTACGTTATGCGTACGTTATGCGTACGTTATGCGTACGTTATGCGTACGTTATGCGTACGTTATGCGACGTTATGTAGTTATGCGTACGTTATGCGTTAGGTCAGTAGAGCATGAATTGATTAGCACCTTTAGTGATCAATATGTGGGTGAAGGTGTACATGGTAAGTCCGACTACAACTGATGTTGTGAGTGCAAGCCGGGTAGCTATGCTGAGTCGATGCATCCCCAAAGTTAAAGATACCAATGCATGGTATTAGAGATATGCATGATCACGGTGAGGGTATATTGACCCATCGAGATGTCTTATTTAAGGGGGTTAGTATGGGCGACTTTAAAGAGTATGGCCCTGAGGTAAGAACCAGATGCCAGGTATAGTTTCAGGTTAGGAACTCTGAGGTTCTTGCGCCCGGAGCAAGAAGGGGGTGCATGTTGGGCGGGTTGTTGGTTTCTCGGGGTTTGGTGATCTAGCTAGGATTAATGGAGATGGAAAGGCATGTTGGTGTGAAAGGATTTGACTGGGATGTCTTATGTACGTTTGAAATGGGTGTAAGTTATGTACAATTTAACGGGGATATGTACGTGATTATATGCATGGGTAGAGGTTGGGATGTACGATTATGCATACATGTATTATGTAAAATCAAGCATTAATAGTATATAATACATATTCATGGGGAGGTGCAAAGAATGCACGACGTACATAGGCTGGTTGATTTGGAACATGCCATGTTGTAAATTTTGTTTTGTCCGAGGAATTTAGTACTGACATGGCACGGGGTGTTTGGGTATCTTCTTAAAACAAGGAGTAGTTTAAAAAGAATTTCAGCTTTGGGTGCTGAAGGTGAAGCGGAGTGTTTTCTCCTTGAGTTGTCCTAGGGGAGGGGTCCGCCATTTTTGGTTTACAAGACCAAAGTAATGAAATATACTACGAGGACTCTTCATTTGAGTATTTTGTTTTCGATTAGGCTTGTCATTGGTATTAGAATAATGATAATGGAAAAGTATAGGATGGAGGCTGCTTGACCAATGAGGATGAAGGGGTGTTCTACGGTTGTCCTCCGATTCATGTGAGGGTGAGGAGATCTGTGGTTAGGATTCAGAATAAGCATTGGCTTATGGGGCGGAAGGCTATGCTTCGTTGTTTGGCTGTATGAAGTAGGGGGATGCAGGTGAGGATTAGAATGGATAGGACGAGGGCTAGTACGCCTCATAACTTGTTAGGGATGGATCGCAAGATCGCGTATGAAATAGGAAGTACCATTCTGGTTTAATGTGGGTGGGGTATTAAGGGGGTTAGCGGGGTGTAGTTGTCTGGGTCTCCTAAGAGGTCGGGGAAGAATAGGGTTAGGGTTATGAGGAAAAGTAAGAGAAGGTCAAGCCTAAGATGTCTTTTGTTGTGTAGTAGGGGTGGAATGGGATTTTGTCGGAGATTGAGGAAATACCTGAATGGTTGTTGGATCCTGATTCGTGGAGAAAGAGAAGATGTGTTGTTGCGAGGGTTAAAATTGTGAAGGTAGGATAAAGTGGAAGGCGAAAAATCGTGTTAGGGTAGCTTTGTCGACGGAGAATCCTCCTCAGATTCATTCTACTAAACTGGTTCCGATATAGGGGGTTGCTGAAAGTAAGTTTGTGATTACGGTGGCCCCTCAGAAGGATATTTGTCCTCATGGGAGGACATAGCCTATAAATGCTGTTGCTATCACTGTAAGTAGGAGAATGATTCCGATGTTTCAGGTTTCTAAGTAGGTGAATGATCCGTAGTACAGGCCACGTCCTGTGTGGATGAATAGGCAGAGAAAAAATATTGATGCTCCGTTGGCATGAAGATATCGAATGATTCAGCCATAATTTACGTCTCGGCAAATGTGGGAGATGGAGGAGAATGCGGATGTTGTATCGGATGTATAGTGCATAGCGAGGAATAACCCAGTTAAGATTTGTAGGATTAGGCAGGTGCCTAGGAGAGAACCAAAGTTTCATCATGATGAAATGTTTGATGGTGTGGGGAGGTCGATGAATGAATTATTAATGATTTTGATTAGAGGGTGGGTTTTTCGAATGTTGGTCATTAAAGTTCTTGTAGTTGAATACAACGATGATTTTTCATGTCGTATGTCATGGTTAAAGTCCATGCAGGAACTATGATATACACTGTGTTTTTGTTAAGTGTTATTCTTGTTTTGGGCTTTGTAGGTTTTTCTTCAAAGCCTTCCCCTATTTATGGGGGTTGGGGTTTGGTTGTTAGTGGTGGGGTTGGTTGCATAATTATTTTAAGTTTTGGGGGTTCATTTATGGGCTTAATGATGTTTTTGATTTATTTAGGTGGGATGTTGGTAGTGTTTGGTTATACTACGGCTATAGCTACTGAGGAGTATCCTGAGTTTGAGGTCTAGTGAGTGCTGTTGTTTGGGGTGCTTTGTTGTTAGGTTTTGTTATGGAACTATTTGTGGTTATATGGATGATGGGCTATGGAAAGGTGGGCTTTGTTATTGATTTTAAGAGTTTAGAAGATTGGATAAATTTTGAAGTGGAAATGATTGATATTTTCGGGGTGATTGTATAGGGTGGCTGCATTGTATGATTATGCTAGTTGGATATTGGTGATTGCTGGTTGATCTTTATTTATGGGGATTTTCATTGTGATTGAGATTACACGGGTTGTTAAATGGTTAGGAGGGTTGTGAGGAGAAGTGAAGTGAGGAGGGAGAGGAAATAGAGTTTAATTAGGCCTTTTTGGTTGGAAGTGGTAGTTGATGAAGCAATTTGTAGGTGGGACAGGGCTTTTGGTATTGCTTTTTCCAGTCAGGTTAAGTCTAGTAGAAGTGATGCTATGTTTTGGCTTAAGGTTAGTTTGTAATGGGGTATTAGTCGGTGTATGGTTATGGGAAGAATCCGAGTTGGGGTGAAAATTTGAGCAGAGGGGAGGTTTGTTGAGTTTGAGGTTATAGGTGATGGTATTTAACTCTATTGCTAGAGAGAATCCTAGTGCAGTTATAGTAAGAGCCAGGATTTTTAGGTAAAGGGGTATGGTATTTGGGGGCTGGTTATAGGGGTGATGTTATTATATAAAAGGAATCCGGCAAAGATGCTGCCAGCTGCTAGACGTTTGATTGGGTTAATCAGAGGTTGTTGTTTTCGTTAATAGTAGGGGTAATTAAGAATCGGGGCTGACCTAGTAATACGAAAAAGATGATGCGGTTGCTGTAGATGGCTGTTAAAGAGGTGGCGATGAGTGTGATTAGGAGGGCTCAGGCGTTGGTGTTTGATGTGTTTGCGGTCTCGATGATCAGGTCTTTGGAGTAAAACCCTGTTAGGAACGGGATGCCTGAAAGTGCTAGGCTTCCGATAATGAGTGATGAGGAGGTGAGGGTATTGTTTTTAGGAGGCCTCCTATTTTTCGGATGTCTTGTTCGTTGTTTAAGTTATGGATAATGGACCCAGAACATATAAATAACATAGCTTTGAAGAATGCGTGGGTACAGATGTGGAGGAATGCGAGGTGTGGCTGGTTAATGCCTATTGTGACTATTATTAGGCCGAGTTGGCTGGAGGTGGAAAATGCTACGATTTTTTTGATGTCGTTTTGTGTTAGGGCACAGATTGCTGTGAATAGTGAAGTTATGGCCCCTAGACATAGGGTTAATGTTTGGATGGTTTTGTTGTTTTCTGCTAAGGGGTAGAATCGAATTAGCAGAAATACTCCTGCTACCACTATGGTGCTAGAGTGGAGTAGGGCTGAGACGGAGTAGGGCCTTCTATCGCTGATGGTAATCAGGGTGTAATCCAAATTGGGCGGATTTGCCGGTGGCTGCTAGTATAGGCCAATTAGTGGAGGGTATCGGGGTTTGGTTGAGTATAAAGATTTGTTGGAGGTCTCATGTGTTTGAATGTATTAGGAATCATGCTATAGTTAAGATGAAACCGATGTCTCCGATACGATTATATAGAATTGCTTGGAGGGCTGCGGTGTTTGCGTCTGTGCGTCCATGCCATCAGCCAATTAGTAGGAATGATATGATACCAACACCCTCTCATCCGATGAATAGTTGGAATAGATTGTTGGCAGTGACCAGAATTATTATGGTAATGAGGAATAACATAAGGTATTTAAGAATTGGTTAATGTAGGGTCGTTGCTTATATCATATGAGAATTCTATAATTGATCATGTAATGAATAATGCTACTGGATAAAAACTACTGAGAAGTAGCTAATTTGAAGCTTATGTTATTTAGTGTTGGATTGTGACTCATGTCATTGGAATGATGCTTCTGTCCTGATTGATGATGTAGGTTGGAATAGGCTGAAGTAAGGCTATGAATAGATGTTTTATGTAGTAGGGTAATAGTCTTTTGTGTGTGTCTTAGTTATAACTAGTACTATAGGTGTTATTAAGATGATAAGTGAGGTCAAAGATGGGGTGTGAAAGGGGTTTATTACTTTTATTTGGAGTTGCACCAATTTTTTGACTCCTAAGGCCAACGGATTACTACTATCCTTTAAAGTTGGGAAGCCATAGTTTTAGTATGGTTCAGGATGCAGTCTCGTTCTTTCGGTAATAGAGTGATGAGCTTCTATTTTAGATTCACGGTCTATGTTTATTAAATATTTACGTATGGCCAATAGTTGGTTAGGGAGAGTAATAAAAAGGGGGGTAATGTGTATTGATTTAAGGTTTTCCTCGTGTAATAATTTTTTTGGTTTTTTGTTTTTTGGTTTTTTGGAGGGGGGGGGAAGCTAGAGAAAAGGGTTTGTTGAAGGGTTTGTTATATTACAAGGTTTGATTAAATAAGAGGGTTGGTAGGTGTTTTTAGGTTGGGTATTTATTTTATGGGGGGATGTTTTGGGGGGGAAATGGCGGGGTTTGGTTGTTTGGAAAGGAAATGTAAGGGTTGGGCCGGGGCGTATTTGGTTTTTTTTTTCCCATAAATTAGTGTTTGGAGCCATGAATTTTATGTGGCCGCTATTGGTTCTGTGTAAATTTTGGTTTTTTGGGTTTGTGGGGGGAATGCCTTGTTTTTTAAATTTTCTCAAAGCTACTTTTAAGGGGGAATTATTGTTTTGTCTGGGTTCAAAGGGGAATGCTGTATTATATGCCCCCAGTTTTTAAAATTTTGGGACCTATGGGGCAGGGGTCAGGGGGGGGGGGGTTCATGGGTGGGAAACCCAAAATATTTTAATGAATGCAGGACTATTCAAAAGGGGATTGGTGGGTTAGTGTTTTTGGGTTTATGGGAACTTGGGTTTTTGACCTAATTTTATGGTGTTTGCTTAAAAAGGAAAGTCCCTTTTGGTCTAAGTAAGTGGCCTTTGGCCTTTTTAGCCCCCCGGGGTAATGAGGTTTAAAGGGGGGATAGGGTTTTAAAAGAAGTGAAAAAGGAGTTTTATGTGAATGTTTTTGATTTTAAAACAGAGTTGGTGGGGTTCATTTTTTTTTCTGGTAAAGGTTTTTTGGGGGTAAATTTTGCAAAAAAGGGGTAAAAGCAGGGATTAAAAGGGGGGGGAAAAGGGGGGGAGGAAATGTTAAAGAACTGGGTTGTTGTTTTTTTTAATAAGGGTTGGTTAAGCGTTAAGGTTTTTATTGTTTAAAGGTATTGGATTAAATTTGGGAGGAGAATTTTTTTAAATGATTTTTTAAAGGGGGAGGTTTTTAAAAAGGTAAAATTTGAGTTTTAAAAAATGGTGCCGGTTGGGTGGTAAGAGAAAGGTAAGTACAAATTTTAAAAGGGGGATTTAAAAGGGGGGTGGGGTAAAGATTAATATTGTGCCTTCTAGACATAGTAGTGATGATATTAGTGGTAGACGAAATATCAGTAGCCCCTAGTTAAGGCTGTAGTAAAGGGCCCCCCCCCTCTAGGGGAGAGGTTTGATATAAATTAGGGCATGTTATAATTATGGTGGACCATAGTTTCCATGAGTCGAACTCATTTGTTTTAGTTTTTAAACTAATTACCATTCTTCTTTATTTGCCCCCTTTTTAAATCACTCTGGGGAACCTTTGTCGGATAAATTAAAATTTTGGGGGTACGTAAATTTTTATTTTAGGTTTTTTGTTTGGGTTCCCGGGGGGGGGGAGGAAAATGCAATTTTTTAGGTAAAAAAAAAAGGGAAAGGGGATAGCTACTGAAATTTTTTGGAAAATGGTTTGACAATTCTAGGGGGCAAAGCCACATTCGGGGGTTTATATTTTTTTGTGTAGATGTTTTTTTTTGGGGAGAAAAAAACGATGGGGATAAGCAGGGGCTGGGGTTTGT
This sequence comes from Daubentonia madagascariensis, assembly GCA_023783475.1. Taxonomy (NCBI): domain Eukaryota; kingdom Metazoa; phylum Chordata; class Mammalia; order Primates; family Daubentoniidae; genus Daubentonia; species Daubentonia madagascariensis. Next base: position 10,111 of record JAKFHU010002383.1, read on the forward strand.
TTTTTTGGTTTTAAAATCAAGTTGATTATCTTTTTTTGGGTCTGTCCAACTATTTTGGAATCAACTGTACTGTTTAATCCCAAAAGAATAAATCCCATCAAAATTGAACTAAGGTAATCCTACTACGTCTACAAGTGTCCCAAAATCATGCTGCTGCTTCAATCCAAGTGGGGATTGGATGAAAGGGGAATTTTAGTTGGCGTGGGGGAAACAAATGGCTAAAAAATGGGTCCGATATTAAAATTGGGCCCCGGAAAAACCTTTTTGCTAAAAAAATTTTTACCTAAATTTTCCCCCCGGGGGATTGTAATGAGTTTCTATGTTTTCTGAGCCTGAGCACGTGAAAAAATTTTCCCAGTGGATGGAAAAGGGTAAGGTTTTGGGGTTTTGGGGCCGGTTCCCTTCTAAAGCATGGTGGGCTCAGTTTAGGGAAAAGCCTGAAGCTAGAAAGCTTATTGAGTGGGGGATTTTTAAAAGGGTTGAGGGGGTGTCCCCCCGTGGTTTGGCAACAACCACCCAAAAATTTGGGGGGCGGGGGTAGGCTTTAGTGAAAAAAGGGTCGAAGAAACCTAAAAAAAAAAACTTGGGGGAAAAAAAAAGGGGTTTCCGTATCGGGGGCCTTTTTGAACGCTGGTGTGGGGTGGCCTTTTTTTTGGTTTTTTCGTAATATCTCGTCATCATTGGTATATTGTTTGTGGTTAGTTAGGGGGCCCAAAAAAATAGTTTGCGGATTAAAGTGGAATCATAATGAGGCCCCACGTTTTAAGGGGGGGCGGAAAGTCCCCCGTAAAGGGGCCCGGGGGGGGGGGTTTTTCCCTATGGAGGTGTGTGTTTGGTGGGGGGTTAGTTTTTTCGTGTAGGTAAAACTATTTTAGGGGAAAACGTAGGCTTGGATGAGGGGACCCGCGAGTTCGAGGGGGGTAATGAAAAGGAAAAAAATTAATTGAAGCTGCAGCGGGGGATTGATGTGAGGATTTTTTAGGGATTCCCCTTTTGTTTTTTTAGAGGTGGCCCCGGGGGGGAAAATTTTCTGTTTTTCGTACGGGAGGGCTATTTTTGAAAAAAAACTGAAGTTTTTTTTATTACTAATATAGGGGAAAAAGTGGAGTGGGGGGTTTCCCCTTTTTGGGAGGAAAAGGGGGGAAAGTGTTTTTTTTTTTGGCGGGGAAAAAGTAATGACGTGCTGCCATAGGGGTTTCATTCCCAATTTCATTGGGTAGTTTGGGGGTTTTTTTTGGGGGGGCGGTAGGGGATAGGCCCAGTTTTGTTGAAAAACCCCCAAAAGGGTTTTGTGAAATTTTAAATTAGGGGTCAAGTTCGTCCTTTGGGATTTGGTTTTCTATTAGTTTTTTTAGAAATTTGTTGGGTAAATCGTTGTTGCAGGGAATTAGCGTTATTTATAAGTGAGGGTTGGGGAATGTATGGAGGGAACCTAGTGATTAATAACAATGGGTTTGACCTTATTGGAGGGGTATGAAGAGGGGAAAATTTTCGTTCATTTTATTTCTCAGGGGTTTTATATTTTTGTTGTTATTTTTTGGTGCCGGGGTTGGGGGGAAAACAATTTTTAATGTTTTTAGTTGGGGAAAAGTTTAAAATGAAAAAAGGATTTAGGGGATTTTTAGTT